>OZ012735.1:76240626-76840626 GCA_963859935.3 Lathyrus sativus
ATATATATATATATATATATATATATATATATATATATATATATATGTAAACATGTGATAATTATGAGATCCTACATGTGAATAATAAATCAATCCAAAGAGGGGTTTATTATTCAACATGTTTTTATTATCAATGTTTAATCGTTACGACAAGAGTACCACTAGCAGTCGATATTATTGTTCAAAGACTTGATATTGGTGGTGTACTGGGTATCTTGAGATGAGTTATGCCTTTATTCGAACAACATTGATGATTCAATTTTTTATTTATGTGAGTATATTTAAAATGTTTGTTTTTTATTCTTTTTTCAGCTACAGTTGCTTCAATATCTGCTAATATGAATAAGGTCCAGGTCCTGAATGAGATAGATTTTAAGGATTGGAATGAGAACATGGAAATTATTCTTGGCTGGATGGATCTTGACCTTGTATTAAGGATGGGACAACCTCCTTCTCCTGTAGAATTTGGTAGCTTTGAACAGAGAAAAAATTATGAGAAGTGAGATCGCTCCAATCGCATGAGTCATGGTCTGATTTGTTCTGAGGTCAATTTAGCTTTAGTACCTAGAAACACTTGGTGGTTAGACTCTAATGCAACTACTAACACCAGTGTTCAATGAGGGGTTGCATGAACTACCAGAAGCCAAATAATGTTGAAAGATACATCTATGTTGAAGATGGCAAGTCAGCGGAGGTGGAAGCTGTAAGGCATTTTAGATTATTAATGTGTACCTTATTTTATTTGGATTTGAAAGACACTTTTGTGGTTCCGTCATCTAGACAAAATTTGAGTTTCTTATTTGGACAAATCAGGTTATTTTTGTTCATTTGGAAACAATATGTTCAACCTGTCTTTCAATTCAAATATTGTTGGGACTGGTTCACTTATGGGTCATGATGATCTATATTTGCTTGACACAATAACTACCTATGGCGAATCCTTGAATGTGGAATCACGTGGTACTAAGCGTAAAATTGAGGATAACAATTAAGGAGCATTATGGCACAAACGCCTAGGTCACATCTCTAAAATTAGAGTTGAGTGACTAATGTCAGATGGAATTCTGGATTACATTAACTTCAAAAACTTTGATGTTTGTGTTGAATGCGTTAAAGAAAAATATACCAAAATAAAGAAATTTGGTAAATATAGAGCTACAAATGTCTTAGAATTAATACATACAGACATTTGTGGACCATTTACGACACCTTCTTGGAATGGTCAACAATATTTTATATCATTTATAGACGATTATTCCAGATATGCATACATATTTCTTATACATGAAAATTCTCAATCATTGGATGTGTTCAAATCGTTTAAGGCTGAAGTTGAGAATCAATTTGACAAAAGAATTAAGAAAGTCAAATCCGACCGTGGCGGTGAATATTATGGTAGATATGATGGTTCGGGTGAACAACATCAAAGGCTTTTTGCCAAATATCTAGAGGAATGTGGAATTGTCCAACAGTACACCATGCCAAGATCTCCTTGCATGAACGATGTTGCTGAAAGACAAAATCAGACTCTTATAGATATGGTAAAGAGCATGATTTATTATTCTACCTTGCCAGAGTCACTTTGGAGAGGGACACTAACGACTGCATCTTATATTCTAAATAGGGTACAGACAAAAGCAGCTGTCAAAACACCTTATGAGCTTTGGACCGGGCGAAAGCCTAGTCTCAAACATTTTCATGTATGAGGATGTCCAACTGAGGTAAGGCCTTATAGGCTAAATGAAAAAAAATTGGACTCCCGAATAGTGAGAAACTACTTTATTGGTTATTCTGAAAGATCTAGGGGCTACAAATTTTATGATCGCAAATTAAATTCAATTTTTGAGACGGGAACAACCATATTCTTTGAGGATATTGAGTTTGTGGGGAAGAATAAGGTTAGATACTTTGTCTTAGAGGAAGAACCGATAACAATTCTAGAACCAATTCATATAGTTGCTTTTGATGAAGCAAGTACTGAACCTGCATAAGACATTGTTGCAATTCCTCAAACTCAACATGATTTGGTAATTCATGAAGAAAAAACTCAAAATCCTCAAGAACAAGTGTTACAAGAACCTATATTTTTGCAGAGATCCACTAGAGAAAGGAGAAATCCTATTCCAGATGATTACATAGTATTTCTCCAAGAACACGAGGAAGATAATGGTATGCTGGAAGATGATCCAATCAACTTCCGTTAAGCCATGCAGGATTCCAACTCAGAAAAGTGGATTGAAGCAATGAAGGAGGAGTATAAGTCCATGCAAGACAATAAAGTTTAGGAACTTGTCCCATTACCAGAAGGTGTGAAACCCATTGGTTGCAAATGGATTTTTAAGATCAAACGGGATTCTAACGGTAATGTGGAGAGGTATAAGGCTCATCTTGTGGCTAAGAGCTATATTCAAAAGAAAGGGATTGACTTTAAAGAGACTTTATCTTCGGTTTCATCGAAAGACTCTTTTAGGACAATCATGACTCTTGTTGCACATTATGATTTAGAACTCCATCAAATGGATGTCAAGACAACTTTCCTCAATGACAACATTGATGAAACAATCTATATGATGCAACCAGAAAACTTTGTGTTATGAGACTCAAAGAATATGGTTTGCAAAGTGACAAAATCCATTTATGGACTAAAACAGGTATCTTGTCAGTGGTATCACAAGTTTCACGAAGTAATTCTCTCATTTGGTTTTAAGGTGAGTGTTGTTGAAGATTGTATGTATCACAAGTTCAGTGGGAGCAAGTACATTTTCTTGGTTTTGTATGTAGATAAAATACTGCTTGCCACAAATAGTATAGGAATGATGCACAAAACTAAGAAATTTCTATCAATAAATTTTGAAATAAAAGATCTTGGTGATGCCTCCTTTGTATTAGGAATTCAGATACATCGAGACTGATTTTATGGTATTATAAGATTATCACAAATGAGTTATATCGAAAAGGTACTTAAAAGGTTTGACATGCAGGAATGTAAATTAGGAGATACTTCAACTGCTAAGGGAGACAAATTCAGTCTTAGTCAGTGCCCAAAAAGAAACTTAGAAATTCAAGAAATGCCAAAGATTCCTTATGCGTCAGCAGTATGAAGTTTGATGTATGCCTAAGTGCGCACGTGTCTGGATATTGCGTTCATAGTTGAAATGTTAGGAAGATATTTGAGCAATCCAGGAATGAATTATTAAAAAGCAGCCAAAAAGGTTATGAGGTATTTAAAGAGAACAAAAGACTATATGCTCACATATAAGAGGTCTGATTAGTTAGAGATCATTGAATACTTTGACTCAATTTTTGCTGGATGCCAAGACAGTAAAAGATCCACTTCAGGCTATATTTACATGTCGGCTAGTGGTGCAGTTTCTTGGCACAATGCTAAGCAAACTCTTACGACTTCGTCCACCATCCCAGCAGAGTTTATAGCATGTTATGAGGCATCCAACCATGGGATTTGGCTGAGAAATCTTGCCACTGGAATGTGAATTGTGGAAGGAATTGAAAGGCCACTTAAGTTATACCGTGACAACAAATCAACCGTCCTATATTCCAATAATGGTAGGAGATCGACTAAGTCAAAACATATTGACATCAAGTTCCTAGTTGTTAAGGAAAGGGTACAAAGTGAACAGATTTCCATAGAACACTTAGGGACAAACTCCACGATAGCAGATCCTCTTACAAAAGGTCTTCCATCCAAGGTCTTTCACGAGCGCACTGCTCGCATGAGTGTTTTATCGTTAGAGAAGTCTTTGGTTTAGTGAGAGTTAGTCTATTATGGAGTTTAATGTTCTGTGTTTGGTATTATGTATGCATACTATGATTTTGAATATTTTCAAATTAATAAAATGTGATATTCAGTAGTTTATATTTCGTACAATAAAGTTATTGAATGATCTCACTATAGTAAAGTAGGACCAGTTGAAAATCAACATATAAAGACCAACTTCATGTGATTTTCATGCTACACATTTCATGATGGATCTATGTCATTTAGTTGTGTCACTATCGGTGGTTATTGATGAGTTTAGTTATGATTGATATAATGAAAATCACCTTGATTTTGTATATTGACATGATTAATAGACGAGATACTTTGGATATGTTTAAAGAATATAACGGTAAATTTTGAGTTCATAAAGTCTAACACATGTGTAAAGTTACATATGTGACCAGTGGGAGATTGTTAGAATTTTGGATTACAAATGTAACATTTTAGGTGCTAGTGTCATTACTTTAATTAGTCAAGACTTAAAGGGGTCTAATTAATATAATATTAAGTTTGTGGCTAAAAGCATAAATGTCATGAAATGTCAGGTTATAGTGTAGATACCGTAAGTCAATATCTAATTTGATGAGGGGACAAATTAGAATATTAAAAACTAAGAAATAACCATAGGGTTATTTAAATGAGTTATGGTCCCCATTTGTAGAGTACAAACAAAATAAGATTTGTGAAGTTTTCTCTCTTCGTCCTCATCAGAGGAGATTCAAGGAACCATAAGGAACTCTATAAATCGGAAGATCACATACCCGAAACCTTCAACGATTTTAATGGCAAATTCAGGTACGCTTTTACCTTCATTCTCATAATTGTATTTGGATATGAGTTTAAGGGATACAAGTTGCTATATCGACTTATATGAATTATTCTAGAGTTCTGTTCTTGATTTCTATATCGGTATAAATCATAAGATTTTGAACGGATCTAACACTTAGACTTTGTCCGACACTGAATAAGACGGGGAAGCATTAAATATCATTGATTTGCCTCCATGTCGTGATCTGATATAGATGGAACTGAAACGCTTGAGATTAATTTTTGAAAAAATAGTGGGAAACAAGTGCATTTAATGCGATTTTATCATTGAAATGTTAGTCGTCTTTTACTTGAGTGCACTTGAGTTTGGTGTGTATCCTGAATAAAAATTTAATCGTTGATTTCGTGATTCTTTCACATATTTAATTTTTGATTTCTAAAATGAGTTGAATATTTGGGAAACCATTAGTATTCACTATTTACACTTGTTTTTCAAAGAAATATCTTCCTTCCTCTTATATTAAGAGCATCGTTAAAAGAGACTTGGTGCTTCCCTTAAACCTTTTTGCGTTTTTTCATTACTGCACCTTCATCAATCTTTCATAATCAAGGATTCTTCTAACTCAAGCATTCACTTCAGCATTTTCTGTTTTTGACACGACATCTCTTGTTTTCTAAAACTCTTCCCTACATATTGACACGGCAAACATGAATCATCAAGGGATCTTCATACAACTACAAGCTCCTTTAGCCTTGTAAGACTCAACTTATGCTTCTGTATATTTGTCAATACTACATGTTTATTAATACTATTTGTCAATATTTGTAAATATGGCCAAACTTTAATTTCATTAAATATAGCGAATTTGAAAAAATCTAGTACGTATTTAATTAATATTTCACTTTTTTGCTCTAAAACCATTTTTTTAAAAATCAAATCAAATTTTTTATAAAGCTTAATATAGAATTTGCTACCAATACAAACTCTATATTTTTGTGAATCAATTATTCAAACCACTCCTAAACATTTGTATAATAGTAGCAATCAATTATCAATTATATACTACATACATACTAAAATGATGACAAGTAGAAAAATACTTCACCAGAAGAAAATTAAAATAGAAAAAGACAAAAAAGGATAGATTCCAATTTGAAAGAATACACACCTTGTGTCCTGCAAAACCAACGGTGATGATGGTATTGATATCATGCATGTAGTCTCGTAATGGATAAAAAGACAAAAAAGTATCTGATCCTGATTCTTCCCGTGCCATGAAAATAACCTCATCGCAATCTTCTTCTCTTTTTGGTCCCATACTATCAAACTGATACTATTGCATTTATTTATTAGACTTTTTAATAAAAAATACTAAACAGTTTAATCAACTAATCTATCAGTTAATCACAATTAGTGACGGAATTATAGATAGAACAATATTTTAATTAACTCATTAAATGACCAAAGTACCCTCTTCCTAAAACTCTATATAACGTACCGCACCTTCCATAGCAATTTCCATCCCATCACAAGCGGTGTAATAAACCAATAGAAAGGGGACAAATTATTTTTATTTTATTTGAAAAAATGTTGGGGATCTTCAGTAGCTCCGTCGTGTCTCCACCGGAAGAGCTGGTGGCAGCCGGTAGCCGAACACCGTCTCCAAAGACGACGGCGAGTTTGCTTCTGAAAAGGTTCGTTGAGAGGAAGGCGTCGGCGGTGTCGCTGCAGGTTGGGGATGATGTGCAGTTGGCTTACACGCACCACGAGGAGTCGCCGTGGCATCCCAGGTATAAAGTTTAAACAATATGATCGGTTAAACGACGCCGTTTTATCATGTTACAGTCATCGTTTTTATCGTTTTCTTCACACATAGTGGAATCGAAAAAAGTTTCTATTCTGGAGCTTTTTCTTCACTGAACTCGAGACAAAATCTTACACGAAATTAAGAAGAAAAATTAAAGATTAAAATCACTTGTAGAATAATAAAAGAAAATGAATTGTTTAATTGTGTATTGAAAACACCAAAAGAAAATAGAGTGAAAAATAGTCATTAATTAAATTATTTATTTGAAAATTGTTTGTGATGTGTGTAATAGTAGAGCACTATATATTTGAGATTTCTGTGTTTAGTAGAGTTTGAATTTGGGTGTTTATGGTCGGTGATCTAATAGTGATGATTTGATAATGAAATCTTGAAAGTTCGAATTGAGCTAACAGTATCGACTGAGCTAACTTAAAAAAACACTATAATAATTTATTTATAAAATAATTTAATAATAATAATAAAGAAGGGACAATATTTAAATTAATTATGATGATATATTATATAATCAACTAAAAGAAATTGTAATAACCAACCAATATTACTATTAGTTTGTATTTATGATAATTGAAATAGATTAATCTATTAATATAATTAGTAAATATAATCACATTTCTCTTTCATCCTTTGTTATATTTTTAATGGGTTGCATTATGGCCATTATGCTATTAGAAATTAAACGTAATGAATATTAAAAGGAATAGGATACAACTATTATATCTCCATGAAGAATGTTTGAAGTAATATTAGTAAGCCGCCTAATAAGAGGCAGAATAGGTTTGATCAGAGTTAGATTTCACAAGATTCAAGTCTAGCGTTATAAAAATTTTAAGGCTTAAATTTGCAATATAAAAAAATTTAGGTGTATTAACTCTCAATTTTATTTGATTTATGAAATTAGTTATTCTATTTTAAATTTAAATAATTTTTGTTTCTGTTCACATTTTTCTTATAAAAAATGGGTGAAATATTATTTAATTTATATAAAAAATTGATGAAATATTATTTAATTTATATTTTTATCTATAAAATTCAATTTTATATTTATATACGATAATTTATCATATTTTATAAATAATTTATCATTTAAAAAATTAAAATATTGTTTTTTTAAATGCAAAGATATTAGATGAAGATCAAATCTGTTTAAATTTAAAATAAAAAAATTAATTTCGTAAATAAAATATGAAATTAAACTATAATTAAACCAAAATTTTATTTAAAGTTTGAGTTACAACTTTTAGAAAGCTTCATTTTAGTCTATTAATCTATTTATAAGTTTCATACAAGAAATTTATTTAAGTCTTTATACAAGAAATTTAAGAAATTTAAAGAAAGTCCATCTTTTAAAAAAAAAATCTAAATATATTTGTCTCATACTATATTTAATTTTATCCATACTTTGTGCTTTGAAAATTATGAAAATATATAAATATAAAAAATAAGGATATATTTAAAATAATAACATTAAATATGTTAATTATAGATTATTTTTCTTATATTTAAAACCATTAAATATTTGTTATTGTTTATATTTACTCCCAATGGGAGTATTTTAAAAAGTATTCTGATTTAAGTATGCACCTGCCACCTGATTTTATAGACATGATTGGGTACGAGCTCAACAACTCTTTTAAAATGTCTTCTACTACGACGATGTTGGGTACGATGCCACCTGATTTGACCGAATTTAATATATAATAAATTTAAGTATAAAAATCACATTTAAATTTAAAAATTATAAATTATAAATTAAAATAGAATAAAATCTCAAAAGACAAAAATGAATTCTATTTTAAAAAACTCAATTCAAACATGCTTGAAATACCTTTTTTTTTTTTTTTTCTACTTTCAATAAATTTTGTTTATAATAAATGGTATGGTTTATGTTTATAAGAATCACCTCAATAATAATATTGTATTTTAATTTTAATTTATAATTAATTTTTTTTTATAAAATTAATGATGTTTTAAAAATATAAATTATTGAAAAAATTAACAAATTAATTAATTAATAAAAGTATTAAATATAACATAATAATACAAAATTAGTTTTATATTTATTTAATGACTTTGTAGGTCTAAAAGTCTTTTTGTATGACATATAGGTTTTTAAAAGTCTTTCTATGTCTATCACTTTATCTACTTCGATAATTAAATTTTTAAAAAAGTCTTATCTATTTGAAAAAGAATTTAGTCTGACCTGACGTTTATTAAGCAAACTCCTTGTCGGCCTATTATTATTGAATGATTATTTTAACATTAGTAAATTTGGAATGTAATGAAACATGCCTATAATACAAAATGAGTTAATGAACATACAATTAAAATTAATCCTTTTGATGCTTATCATAAATATCAAAATTAAAAATAAAATAATATATTATAATTAAATTATTCTAATAACTGCTTCTACGTTTTTCTTTTTCATCTTTCACATTTATATTTTAAAATAATTAATTTTTATTTTTATTAGATGTAAAATGACTTTACATGTATTCAAATTAATTTCATAATATATAATAAAAAGTACATATAATACAAGATGAGATTAATGAAAATCTGCCCATCTATTAAATTATCCAAATTATTTTAAATTATCCAAGTGCATCTACTGTTTTCTCATGCAAAATATCAACAATTGTTTAAAACTTATTATTTTCATATCAATCGTATTCATGTTTTTTCTTTAAATTCATTAAGATATTTATTTTACTTAAGAAATTAATTAACTTACAAGAGCAAAAATAAATTTGATGGAAAATATCATTTTGTTGGTGGGTCGAGATGTCTTTGTCCTACCATAACATCCCTTTACTTGTGAATATCAAATTAAATTATTGATCTATGGTCCCTATTATCAACAAATACAATCCGAATATTTTATTTTGGTTTGAAAATTATAGCAAAAAAGTTATGGTGTGTATTCAACTTGACCCACCCTTTTTGTAATAGGGAACGGTTTAAATAGTTTGAAGACCACAAATAAATGAAGGGAAAAGATATATTGACACTAGTTTCTAACACCTCCACAGTAAATATATACAAAATACATACTAGTTTTATTTTTTAATAATTTATTTATATTGGTTTTTGTGCAAATCATTTTAATTTGTTATAATATACGGTGTAGAGTACGCAGGTGTATGAAAAAGGTGTCAAAATAGCATCCCTCATAAATGAAAGGACCTCTTTTGATGTATGGTCCCTTTTATAATAATTTTTTAAGATACTTTATATATATATATATATATATATATATATATATATATATATATATATATATATATATATATATATATATATATATATATATATATATATATATATATATATATATATATATATATATATATATATATATATATATATATATATAACAATCTTGACCAATGTTTTAATAGTCGAAGCGACATTAAATCAATAAGGATATTGAATTATTAGTTTATTAGTCAAACTGCTGGATAATTAGTCATACCACATGACTAAATCGAATAACTCAACTGAATAAATCATTCGATATAATAAAACTATATAATTATTAAATTAGTCGAACTGAATGATCCGATTTTTAAAAAAATCACAACATCTATAAATTAAAATTTCACAAATTTATTTTTTAAACTTAAATACACCTTTTGCAACTCAACAAAATAATTGCAGTATTTAATAAATTTAATTACAAAAAGGAAAATAAGTTTTTAATAAAGTCTAATTATATATATATTTTTAAAATATAAAAACAGAGTGTCGTTTTGTCCAATAAAAACATGAGCAATTAATTCGTCGGTTTTTCAAAAATCACCTATTTGTCGGTTTTAACCGATTCTCATTGATTTAATAATTTACTCGATCCAACAATCAATCTAAGATCAATGACTCTTATAATTCTTGACGCCCGATACGATCCGGTTTTTAAAAAGCAGTCCTATTGAAAAGAGATGGAAAATTAAATATATTATTATTAAATTTTATTATTTAAATAAAATTAAAAGAGCTAAAACACCCTTGTTGAATCTAATATTTTGTTTTTCAGTCTAACTAAGAAATCAAAAATGAAAGTCTTGTTTTGAAAGAGTCAAAGCTTTAAAAGAAATGTAATAAAAGAATATTGTTTTCTGCAGTTAAGAGTTTTTCTTTTTAAATAAAAAAATAAGGATAAAAATTTGTTTTTCATTTTCATTTGTTTTGTTTGACCAATATTAAATGGAGGTCACTTCAAATGGAGTGTTCATTTGCAATTATTCACCACTTTGAGTCTATATGCTCTGTCCATTTCAAACTGTTGACTTTGTCACTTTAATTTACTTATGAGCCTCTGTTTTCTTTGGAGTCTTTTGCTTTTATGACCCAATGAGAATGAAATAAGGATAAGGATAATGTGGAGTAGGTTGTTGGGAGGGACCATGAAAATGAAATAGAAAACCACATAAAGAATAAGACAAAGATTGTGTCACACTGCATTGAAATATTATTAATAGGTGATGTGATGAAAAATAAACAAAATTATATGAATAAAATATATTTTTGGAGACAAATACCACATGTGACATGTCAGCTAGATTGCAATGATTCTGAGTTTGGTACTGATTTTATTATTATGTATGGCAGATCATTTGCAGTGAAGGATGATATATTCTGCTTATTCGAAGGAGCTCTAGACAATTTAGGGAGCTTGAGACAGCAATATGGACTTGCGAAATCTGCGAATGAAGTCGTTCTTATGATCGAAGCTTACAAAGCTTTACGCGACCGAGCACCTTACCCTGCCAACCATGTTGTTGGTCATCTTAGTGGTAGTTTTGCCTTCATTGTTTTTGACAAATCAACTTCCACCCTCTTTGTTGCTTCTGTAAGTTACCATCTATATAGTAATCTTTTACTAATTGTTGCTATTTTTGTAAATTTTCACTTAAGAATATTGTTTTTTTATAGGACCAATCTGGAAAGGTTCCTCTGTATTGGGGAATAACCGCTGATGGGTATGTAGCTTTTGCTGATGATGCTGATTTGCTTAAAGGTGCTTGTGGAAAGTCACTCGCTTCGTTTCCTCAAGGTTGGTTTAAATTTAGCTTCTTGGTTCTGTTTTTTTGTTCTTACTTAATTCAGAATGCGTTCCGTCATAATGTACTGTAAATTTTACAGGATGTTTCTACTCGACCGCAGTTGGAGGATTAAGATGCTACGAGAATCCAAAGAATAAGATTACTGCAATACCAGCTAATGAGGAAGAATTTTGGGGTGCAACCTTCAAGGTAATTAACAATTACACGAGTTTAAATAAATGAACATTGCTACATTCAAATCTTATATTGGGGCTATGAATGATCAGGTGGAAGGGGCAGCGGTTGTTGCAGCGACAGAGTAATGGTTGTGACAGTAAGACATGCATGAAGGGATCATAATGTAAATATCTTGACTCATAAATGTGAAGAGTGTGGGACTGGTCATTGTAGAGTTTGAGTTTATTGTGTTGCAGGTTTTGTGCAGTATTGCATAGGGTTTTCTGTGTTTCGAAAAATGTCCAGTTGCATTTTCAATGTAATAAAAGTATATGCATGCGTCTGGCTTGAGTTCTGAACTGTAGGAGTCATATTCTATATAAAAAAATGTGTAGATACAAACTTTCATCTTTCAACTAATAAATTAATGATATTGATACACTTTCTTCAACCTGTTTTTTTCTTCCATCAATTTTTTATATTTTTATCAAATTTTTTCATGATTATTAGTATCCCTTTAATAAATAATAGTTTTTTTTTCTTTATACTAACTTCTTTTATGAAAAAAAAGGTTTTGGTACTGGACTATAACTCGATCACATCATCTAAATTGACCAAGGATTTCAAGCTACTTTTGACCAATTATTTTAAAGTATTCTTCTAAATATTTTAAAGTATTTTTAAATCTTATTCTATAATAATTTAATATTCAGTTTTGTGAATATATATATATATATATATATATATATATATATATATATATATATATATATATATATATATATATATATATATATATATATATATATATATATATATATATATATATATATATATATATATATTGACTATTTGATCTATAATTTTTATTGTTTATTTTCGTGGTTATCTAAAATTGACCAAGTATTATAAAGTAGGAGAAATGTTTTACCGTCATAATTGAAAATCAATTTTTATTTTGCTGTTTAATTTGATATGTCATTGTTGAATTTATTCATTTTTAATAGTGGTGATAGATACAGATAGAGACATGATAGACATGATAATGACAAGGCCGACAATATATCAATCAAATATAAATTTCATTCTTTTTCAATAAATTATTTAAATTTGATGTTTGACTAACGTCAATAATAAAATGTGGAGATTGAAATTGCAATTAATACTCTATTGTTTATTGAAGTTTATAGAATAATATTTTTCAAAATCAAATAATATTGAAACTGCTATTCAAATACTCTTTAAATTTGCTATTCAATCAAATGAAGTTCAAACATAAAAGTCAAGGAGAAAATGGGTGATGCACTCGCCAATTTCAACCATGAATTCAATCAAGTTTGATTGTAATTTAAAAAAAAAATTGTGATATGTTAAATTTTTTTACACTGTACATCTTTAATTTTATTCTGGATTGAGCCGAGGCTTAACCCACAATCGAGCAGGCCCAAACCCCATTGAGGATGAGCTCAATAAGATCACACTAACAAGCAGGAATCCGTCGGATACAACATTCTTTCCCCGTCGGGCAAAGACCCCCAGCTGTTGGGCAGGAGCCTTATTGCCGACCAACCAGCCTTTGTCCTCTCCTTCGTCGACCAGAGCCCTGTCTTCCCGGGGAGCTCCTCGGAACTCCCCCACGCCGTCGAGAACAACATTCCTTCCCTGTCGGGCAAAGGCGCTCAGCTATCGGGCAGGACCCTCGCTACCGACCAACCAACCTTTGTCCTCTCCTTCGTCGGGCAGAGCCCTGTCATCCCGGGAGCTCATCGGATCTCCCCCACGTTCTCCACGTGCCCCGCAGGGACACGTCATAAAGTAACTACCCACGTTTTGGAGATTCGGGCTTCCTCCTCCCGGATAGTGCAGAACAGTTACTCTAGGGCGAAGGCCACGTCCTGGTCTTCACGACGCTACGTCAGCCCTAGAAGTTACTAACATTGGGTCTAACAACCCAGCCCAGTGCTAGGCAACCGTTGGCCCTGCGATGAGGGCTCACTATAAATACCTTATTCACTAGAGGGTCAGGTAATTCAATTCTCGACACCTTCTCTCTGTATTTGCTTCATTCTGGTCCTTTCTCATTTTGGCATCAGAGTGTCTTGCAGGTACACCCCCTCCTCTTTTCTACCACCGGTGAACAGGTTACAAGTCAAAGGCGCGTGGCGGTCCATTGATTCCCTCCTGATCAGGTTAGATCAAATCTTAAAATCATACTTTTTTTCATCTATTTTATTTTGGAAACTCTCCTCTAAATTAAAAAAAATTAAATTTTTATACTCTTCATTTAGGTGATATAATACATTTAAATAAATCAATAAAAATAAAATACAACAAATTTATGATATGTTAAATTGAGTCTTGAAAGTTATCCGCAATAACAATATCAATAAGAAAATAAAGACAATCGTTTCCGACATAGACACCACACCAACCACTAAATCCTAAAAAAACAACCACATATAAATTGACCAAGCAATATTAAAATGACTTTCGGAATTCCAAGCATTACAACACAAACTTATTGAATTAGTGTGCCAAAAGAATGCTAAAAAATTAAATTGATTTTCAGAATTCCGAGCATTAGGTGTGCCATAAGAATGCTCATAAATTGTTCCCGTGTGGTTACGGATGTCTATTTGGTCGGACAAATTTCAACTAAACCATAATTAAAACTAAACCAAAATATTTGGATTCAACATTTTATTTAGTTTGGACAAAAATCAAATTTAACCAATAAAATCCGATCTTAAATGATTTGGATAATTAATTTTTAAAATTCTATTCATAAATTAGTTTATCCGAATCAACGATAATTAATTTATATAATTTATATTATTATTATTATTATGGATCAATATTAAAATTATTTCTGTTTATAAAAATATTTAAATCAACAGTGTATTTTTTTCATATACAAATATTATTTTTGTTTTGATATTATTTATAAAAATATTTGAATCAATACTAAAATTCTCTCTATTTAAAAATATTTAAATCAATAACATATTTTTTCTGGTATATAAACATTAATTTTGTTTTAATAATATTTATAAAAAAATTTAAATCAATTGTAAAATTATTTTCGTATATAAAATTATTAGAATAAAAAATGTATATTTTTTTGTATATTAATATCATTTTTGTTTTGACAATATTTATAAAAATATTTGAATCAATAGAAAAATTATTTTCGTATATAAAAAGTTTTGAATTGATAATGTATTTTTTTTTATATATAAATATTTTTTTTAATTATAATTCCAAATGAATTTGGACCTTTTGATATGGAAATACAGTTAAATGTTGGTTGCAACTAAAATAATGAGATTTTGAGGGTTTAAGCTACTTTTGTGTTATGACGAGGAAGAGTGCTACTCATAACACAAGTTTTAATCTAATACCTATATTTATTTATAGATTAAAAAAAAAAATTTTATTAGAGTTGTGTTAGTAGATATTTATACAATATATAAAGTGAATACTTTGTTTTGATGCAGCAACTTATTTTTCTACCATTTTTATCCTTGTTTTATTATGTAATTTACTTAATAACTTCTTATTATTAACTTCCACGTAACTTCTTATTATTAACTTCTATATATTGTATTTTTTAAAAATTTTATTTAAACAAAAAAATATCGTTTATATTTTCATTTATGCGTACAATATATAAAGGAAATACTTTATTTTGGTGTGACTTATTTTTCTACCATTTTTACCCTTACTTTATTATGTAATTTACTTAATAACTTTTTATTATTAACTTCTACATATTGCATTTTTTAAAAATTTTATTTAAACAAAAAATACCGTTTATATTTTCATTTATGCGCATTAAAAAAGCGGACAGACGGGCACGCGAATGCCCGTCTGAACGCTAGTATTTATAAATATGATATAGTTGTTTTATTACGTACTCTTTCCGTTTTAAAATGGATGTGGTTTAAGATTTTTTTATGCAGATTAAAAAATACAATGATATTGTTATAAGATATTGCAGTTTTACTAAATTAATATTATTAATTTGTTAGAAATAATGTACAGTAATAATTATACGACATAATTGGAAAAATAACAATTATCACTGCTTTAAAAAATAAAAATGAAATTCATTTTAAAACAAAATTTTTCTTCTAAAACGACAATAATTTTAAAACGAAAAAAGTATCTTATTATATACGTCAATCATCAATCAGACCCTTAAATAATAATTAATTATTTTCAATAGATTTGCTTGTATTAATAAAAAATACCTTTAAAACATATGGAATATACATTAAGAAGTAATTTTTTTTTAATAGCAAAATGAAACTTATTATTAAAGAAAGGCATAAGAAATGCCCTAAAATACACCAAAATCAAAAAGACCCACTGCAGAAGGCCACCAAACCAAAAATACACCAGAATGTCCTAAAATATATCCAGTATTCTCTAACAAAGGTCACCAAACCAAAAACTAAAAAAACACTACACCCAAACCAGATTGCAGAGCCCTTGAAAAAACAACTCAGATAACATCTTGTAATGCAAAAAAGAGAAAACTATATCCATATACCACAACTCAAACAACAATGTTACTGCACCATTTCTGCTACCAAGTCCGACTCCCTGACAAACAAAATGAAACCGCTGCAAGAAAAAACATAGCAGCGCAGAAAGCGACCAAACCGGCGAAAATCATGTCCATCCAAGACATTCTTTTGGATGCAAAATCCATTAATAAACATCAAAATATAATCCTTTGATTTTAGTTTTCAACCATTTCCAACATAAGAATTGTATTTCCTTTATACAATTGATTGAACGATAATCCTCCTAATGAAAAATCTTCCTATTCCTCCGACGCCATATAGACCAAACACACGCGTGCCAAATTACTAATATCCTCCCCCTTGCACTCTCCATCAATTACAAATACCTGCAAATTGATGAAAATTTTGAACCACAGAATTATGAATAACATAATAAATGCGGAGCTAATCTAGGACCTCGCTCCATGTCAACCAAGCTAACATACATTAGAAGAAAATGTGAATGACATTTTCCTCTTTTCCGCAGCCGAACAGACATGAATTTTGAGATTCTACTAGATAGCCCCTTTTGATTAAGTTATCTCTACTTGATATCCTATTTTGCCAAATTCTCCAAGCCAATATCGAGACTTTTAATGGAACAAACTTGTTCCAAACCTCTTTCAATTCTATATTTTCTCCAAATTGTGATAGTACTCCCTCCATTATCACCAAGTATGCCTCTTTAACTGTATGTAGTTTCAATCTCCAGAACCATTTATCTAACACATTATCCTTTTAAACTATATAACTTCCCTTGTTTTTTATTGTTGCTACAGACCTACTGTTGTATATAGTCTTTAGGGCTGCTGCAAAACTAAGAATTAATGGAGATGAAAATAGAGAAATAAATTTTCTTGATAAACTTCCAAAGCGTATGTTTTCACACTAAGCTTAAGGAACAATTCGCCCCCACTAATATTGGTATGTTTGATGCAAACGGGTTTACCAGCGAATTTCTTGCAGGATACTTTGAAATCCTTAAAGAGAATTGTACAGTCTCTCTAAGCGTATCTTTGATAGTATTTTACAGAAGAATATTTCTTTTACTTGCTCTCATGCATTAGAGAAGAGAAAGGTAATTTAGAGTGAGAAAATAATTTGAGACAAATTGTATTTTTTGTGTGTTTCATCGTGTCAAGAAACATTCAATTTATAATGATGCTACATTATGTTTGGGAACAGATGTATCTCTTAAAATATTGTATTGCACCGTTTTTAGTTACACCGAACAGTAACAACGCTTTGCTCAAAACTAGCAATATATTGTTTATAAGTTGCAATTGTTCCTAATTAAATGCTAACCAATGACATGACATACTATACCAACAATATTCAGCACGTAGCATTTAAATTAGAGATGAAAAAAATACAAATATAATATTTATATTATTAATTCAAATAATACAAGCATTCTATTTAATATTATTTTGGAAATTCTCTTACAATCCCCCACCATTTTTAAAATAACCAAATCTCATAATTCTGGAAATATCATGGTTTCAGATATAGGTATCTTAGGATTTGAACCAATATTTAGTAAGTTATGGGTTTCACTTATCCCGAACAGACATTGGTAGACAAGCTTTGAACCAACTACTAATTAGAACAAGTGTGTAAAACTTACACATGAAATCTCGATACTATCAAAAGAATTGTAAATATGACACATTTGATAAGGCCCTATGTCATGTATCCTTTTCATGAGAATTTAATAGTTAAACCCTTGAACTCTATGAAGCGGCCCACTTCATTCTCATATAGGTAGACTATATCGGAAATGCTCCCATAATAAGCATTTCAGCAAAACATATGCTATATATCTATTAAGAGAATAATCTCATCCTATCACTTTGCTTTTATGGTCTAAGTACTTTTTGCCCCTTGGGATGTTTCTATTGTTAAGTACTTCAGTCACTCTAATAATGTACTTTCATCCTTGAACTCAAGACTTGATTTTAATCAAGTGTGAGTTGAGTTTCCACTATTGGTGATTAATTAGATATGGGCTTGAGACCCATCCCCAATGATGTCTTCAACACCATGTCTTTTGTCAGACCTTTCGTCAAAGGATCTGCAAGATTATTTTTAGTTCTTACGTACACTATGGAGATTACTCCATTTAAAATTAAATCTTTCACATAGCTATGTCTTATACCAATATGTCTAGATTTTCCATTATATACTTGGCTATATGCTTTAGATAGTGTGGGTTGACTATCACAATGTATAAATACAGGTGCTATTGGCTTTGGCCAAATAGGTATCTCATTCAACAAGTTTCTTAGACATTCTGCCTCTTTACTACCTGTAGCCAGAGCAATAAACTTTGCAGCTATGGTGGAGTCGGCAATGCAAGTCTGTTTCTTCGAACCCCAAGAAACTGCACCTCCACCAAGATTGAAGATCCATCCACTAGTGGAGGCATGATCTTCTACATATGTTACCCAACTGGCATCTGTATATCCTTCAAAAACTGAAGGATATCCACTATATGTTAAACTATAGTTAATCATCCCTTTTAAGTATTTTAATACTCTATTAACAACATGCCAATGGTCTCTACTTGGATTACTTGTATATCGACTTAACCTACCAATCACATATGCTATATCAGGTCTGGTAAAAGTCATAGCGTACATCAAGCATCTGATTACCTTTGAGTATTCAAGTTGTGCCACTGGACACCCTCTTTGTGGTTGCAAATTAACATTTTGATCAAATGGGGTAGAAACAGATTTGCAACTGAAGTGATCAAATTTCTTAAGCACCTTTCCGATATAGTGAGATTGGGATAAACCAATATGTTCACCATCTCTTATGATTTTAATTCCTAAAATCACATCTCTTCACCTAAGTCTTTTAATTCAGTACCAAAGATTAAAATAGCATCCACATATAAACAAATCATAACCCCTTTTCCATTGTTAAAGTTACTATAAATACATTTTTCAAATTCATTTATTTTGTATCCATTGGCCAACATAACTTGGTCAAAATTTTGATGCCATTGTTTGGGTACTTGTTTTAACCCATATAAAGACTTAGTTAATTTACACAATTTATGTTCTTGGCCTTTGATAACGAACCCTTCAGGTTGTTTCATATACACCTCTTCATCCAATTCTCCATTTAGGAAATCAGTTTTAACATTCATTTGATGAATGACAAATTTATAGATGGAAGCGAGTGCCAAAAGCACTCTAATTGATGCAATTCTTGCAACAGATGCATAAGTATCAAAATAACCAATTTCTTCTTTTTGTGTAAATCCTTTAGCGATAAGTCTAACTTTGAATTTTTCAATGGTACCATCAACTTTCATTTTTCTTTTAAAGATCCATTTACACCCTATTGGTTTTGATTCTGGTGGGAGATCTACTAGTTTCCAGGTTTTATTACCCATAATTGAGTCCATTTCCTCTTGGATAGCTTCTTTCCAAAAGGCAGAATCTTGAGATTTTATTGCCTCTTCAAATGTTTCTGGAACATTTTCTAGGTTATAGCAAATTGGTCCATAACGATTTATGGAATCATTATTTCCTTCTACAAGGAACATAAAGAAGTCTGATCCATAGTTTTTTGCTTTTCGGATTCTTTTACTTCTTCGAGATTCTGAACATTCCAACACATCATTATTAGATACATTACTTTCTAGACTTTAAACATCATAATGAACATTGTCCTTGGGATATTGAATTGAGGTAAATCCACTCTCTTGAAAAATTGCATCTCTTGACTCAATCACGGTATTAATAGGATATGCGTCATTGGATTCAATAACCATGAATCTATATGCTTTGCTATTTCAGCATAGCCCAGAAATATACATTCAATTAGTCTTTCTCCCAATTTCTTTCTTTTTGGTTCAGGCACCTTTACAATTGCTCTACAACCCCAAACTTTTAAATAGTTTAGATTGAGTTTTATTTTATTCCAGAGTTCATATGGGGTTTATATCGTTCCTTTTATTAGGAACTTTATTCAATATATAACATGCAGTTAGCACGGCTTCACCCCAATATCCTTTAGATAAATCAGAATAGGATAACATGGCACTTACCATTTCTTCCAGCACTCTATTTTTCCTTTATGTTATTCCATTTTGTTGTGGGAAATATGGTGCAGTTATTTGATGTATAATACCAGTGGACTCAAAATAATTAGGATGATATAACTCTCCCCCTCTATCACTCCGAAAACATTTAATGAAAGTTTCATGTTGAAGTTCTACTTGTGCTTTAAAAATTTTAAATTTTTCTAAAACTTCATCCTTAGAGTGCATTAAATAAACATAACAAAATCTAGTGCAATCATCAATGAAAGTGACAAAATACTTTTTACCACCAATTGTGGGCCAACCATGTAAATCACATACATCAGAATGAATTAAATCTAACACTTTAGAATTTCTTTCAACTGTTTTAAAAGGTTGTCTAGTGATTTTAGTTAACATGCAAGTAGTAGATGAATTTGAATTTTTGTCAATAGTTGGAATTAAATTTGGTTTCATCATATCATTTAATTTTCTAAAATTAACATGTCCTAGTCGCATATGTCATAAATCATAAGAATCAACAATATAAGCAGAAATCACATCATTATTATTATTATTGTTATTATTATTAACAACATTACAAATGAGCATATTCTCAGAAAGATAACCCTTCCTTATAAAAATACCCCCTTTGGAGAGAATAAATTTATCTTCCTCAAATACAGATTTGAAACCATACTTATTAAGTAAAGATACAGATATCAAGTTTTTCCTAACTTCAGGTACATAAAGTACATCTTTCAAAGTGAGTAATTTTCCAGATGTGAATTCAATCTCTACCGATCCTTTTCCTTTGACTTGAACCGTAGAAGCATTTCCCATGTACAAAACACTACCATTTTCTTCATTGATGGTCTTGAATAGTTTTTTATTTTTGCACACATGACGGGTAGCACCAGAGTCTATCCACCAAGAATCAACATCTTCTATCATGTTGATTTCAGAAATGACAACAACAAGATTGTCTGTTGTTGCACTTGAATTCTTAGTTTTATTCTCTCTTTTTAAGAACTTGCACTCATTTTTAAAGTGTCCTGGTTTTCCACAATGATAGCAATTTCCTTTCTTTTTCTTTCTATTGTTATTATTGCTATTAACATTATGATTTTCATAAGATTTTCCAAAATCTCACTTTCTTTTCTTGGAAGTTTTACTTGAATTTCCTTCCTCCATTACATGCACCTTCTCATGAGTAATTTGATTTTTAGTATCATCTTGTTTACGATACTCTTCTTCTAAACGAAGGTGATTACCCAATTGCTCAAGAGATATGTCCTCTTTCTTATGTTTCAAAGATTTTTTAAAATCTTTCCATGATGGAGGAAGTTTATCAATTATGGAAGATACAATGATTGTTTCATCCATATTCATATCATGTTGTTTGTAATTATTGAGAATACGTTCGATTTCATACATTTGTTCCATTACAAGTCTATCGTCTACCATTTTATAATTATTAAATTGAGAAACAAGAAACTTCTTACTTGTAGCTTCTTCTTGCATGTATCTTGATTCCAATTTCTCCCATAATTCTTTTGCGGAGTTGCTGCTCTGATAAATGTCGAACAACGAATCGCACATACCGTTGAGAATGTGTCCCATGCATATATGATCATCAATGTCCCACTTTTGTCTCTCTCTAGCTTCAACAATTCTTTCATCTTCTTTTTCTTCCGATTTTGGAATGTTAAGGACATTCACCACTTTCAATGTTGTGAGAAGGAATTTCACTTTTTTCTGCCAACGAATAAAATTCCCTCCATCGAACTTCTCTAATTTGACAAAGTCAGAAGTCATCTCTTTTAGTGAAACAACCATTGAATGAGATAAATTGTTCCTTAAAAATGTTATATATAGTCTTTGAGGCTGCTGCAAAACTAAGAATTAATGGAGATGAAAATAGAGAAATAAATTTTATTGATAAACTTCCAAAGCTATGTTTCCACACTAAACTTAAGGAACAATTCGCCTCCACCAATCTTGGTATGTTAGATGCAAACGAGTTTACCGACGAATTTCCTGCAGGATACTTTAGAATTAAGCGTATCTTTGATAGTATTTTACAAAAGAATATTTCTTTCACCTATTTAATATTATTTTAGAAATTCTCTTACACCTACTAACTTCCACATTTAGATTACTGAACTCTAAACTCCTCCACTCTAAATCACTATTACCATTCTCTAACGCCTCTCCCACTCTTATGTCTTTCGCGGCCGCTAAATTAAATAACTTACGTTTCTTTTAAAGTTCTCCCTTCTAACCAAGGATTCTCCGGAAAGAGGATTCATTGAACCTAATAATAGATATGATCTATGGAGTTGAGGTTGAGGTTTTGTACTTTTGTCCATTTTATTATGATCCTTGCTTAAAGCATCTCAAATAATATTGTTATGGGCGTTGTTATCCCTAACAATCGAAAATTCCCAGTTCAATCATTGGAGCAAGCTGTTGTGGACTTAAACAGGAAGAACAATTATTCTATAAGAATGATATATTAAAAAAGAAGTAAAATTAAAATAAATAAATAAAAGTAAAGATATTGATGTAGGGCTGTTTATCGCCTTTCCTTCTCAAATTGGACGGATAGTAATTATTCACCACTCACTAAAAACCAATATTACATTCTTATTCTTAAAGTCCAAACTAATTTAGGAAAAAACTTTGGATTTTACTTTCTTTCACGTCACTATCAGTACTTTGGGTGTTACTCTTACTCATTCCAAATAGTGTTCAGTACTTTGGGTGTTACTCATTCCAAATAGTACTTTGGATGGTTGATTATTTTTAGAAATCAAATTATTTTTAAATTAGTTAAATAGTTTGGATTCATAACCATAATTACATTTTAATTAAAGTTGATTATAAAATCAATTATAAATTTGATTATAGTTATATAATCGGTTTTAAATCGGTTATTAATGTTTTTTTAAAAAAGAAAAAAATTTGATTAGTTTTTTAAAAAATTATATTTTTTTCAAAAAAGTTAATATAATTTTTCAAAAAATGTAACTTTTTTTGAAAAATTTAATTTAATTTTCAAAAAATTTATTTATTTTCTCAAAAATTAATTCTTTTTCCAAAAAAAATTTATTTATTTATAAACAAAAATTCATTTCTGTTGAAAAATGTGGATAGCCTTTATATAGTTAGACCAACTCCAACGTTGGTTTCTCGTTCTAGTTCGCCAGCGTGACATATTTTATTTGCATTAAATATTACTGAAAGATATTCTAAATTGGTGGACGTTGCATAATGAAGCAACGATGCAATGCCTTTTCAACCGTACGACACACTTTCAACGGCTACTTATTTGCATTAAATAATGTATTAAAATATAATAAATATAATAAAAACTAGCCGTTTCAACGGCTATTTATTTTTTTATTTTATTTTTTTAAACTTATTTTTTATTATAAATATAATTTTGGTTTCCAAAAATTTACCAACACAAATTTCTCTCACTTTTATTTTCTCTTCAATTTGAAATTTCTCTCTCACAATTTCATCATTTTATTCCTATACTTTTAATTTTTTTTCAACAATTTTTTCTCATTAGCATTTTTTTTACAAAATATTTAACTCAAAATTTCATCTTTTTACTTCAAATTACAATTGTTTAGGCCAAATGAATCCTAATCATTTTCATTATCAACAAGCTTTTTTCAATTACATGCAAAATTCTCAAAATCCTAATCCTCAAAATTCTCAAATTCCACTGGTGCCAACAAACCCCGCCATATTTCTTCCGTCACCAAACAATCCAAATATGTATCCTATACCTCAAATGAATTCTAATAGTATGGAAATCTCTACTCAAGTTCCACCATTTTCTACTCAAGTCCCACCATTTTCTACTCAAGTTGGTACTGAAAAAGAAGAAAGGGCTGTCGTTAAAAAAAGATCTCGAGAGCAATTTACAAGGGAAGATGATATACTACTTATCCAATCATGACTCAATGTTTCAAAGAATCCAATTGTGGGAGTTGATCAAAAGGCTGAGAGTTTTTGGTTAAGAATTGCTGCTAGTTATAACCAATATCGTGGGCAATTGCGGGAAAAGTTAGGGGGACAGTTAAAATATCGATGGCATAGAATAAATGGCATGGTTCAAAAATTTGTTGGGTGTTACAAAATTGCTCTTAAAGGAAAGAAAAGTGGGACATCCGAGACCGATGTCATGGCAGATGCACATGCTATTTTTGCTCAGGATCAAGGTACAACATTCAATCTTGAGTATACATGGCGATTGTTAAAAGATGAAGTTAAATGGCGCATCGTCGAAGAATCGATTGGAAATTCTGCAAAAATAATAAAGACTTATGCTAATGGGGCATCATCGGAGAACCCAGATACAACTTCAAGTTATGAGTTTAACTCATCATCACCAATGGAGCGTCCAATGGGACAAAAAGCAGCAAAAAGGAAGGGTAAGGCATCAGAAATTCCAAATGCAACGCAAGATGCAAAGAATAAAAGAGCAATAACAATGGACAGACTTGCGCAAGCTAAGGAGGACGAGCTAGAATTAAGGGTAGTGCAAATGATGATGAAAGACACTTCTACTATGAACGATAGTCAACGAGATATTCATGAAAAATATTGTAATAAGATTAAAAAAAATGGAATGTAGTTAGTATCACTTATGTAAAATGGTCATTAGTACCACTTTAATTTATCAACACCTATGTAAAATGGTCATTAGTACCACTTTAATTTATCAACACCTATGTAAAATGGTCATTAGTACCACTTTAATTTATCAACACCTATGTAAAGTGGTCATTAGCCGTTATTCAAACTACCACTTTAATTTAAACTAGCCGTTATTCAAACTACCACTTATGTCATTGTTCTCTCATTCTCATCTTATTCTTTTCATTTTCTCTCATTCTTTACTCACTAAATGGATTCAGACAATTCAGATACTTACGATCAAGAATTTTGGGAGTTGGTTGAAGAAGAATTTATGGACGACAGTGATGAAGAACAACAAATTTAAAATGAACGTCGATCTGGAAGTTCCTCTAAGCCAAAGAGAAGAACAACGATAGATCTAGGTCGTGAAGAAGGACACAATCGATTATTCAATGACTACTTCTCGGAAAACCCAGTATACATAGATGTTCAATTCCGAAGAAGGTTTAGAATGCATAGGCATGTATTTATTCGAATTGTAGATGCCCTTGGAAATTATGATGAATATTTCCAAATGAGGGTCGATGCAACAGGTAAAATGGGTCTTTCACCATTGCATAAATGTACATCTGCTATTCGTATGTTGGCGTATGGGTCTCCTGCTGACCTTGTAGACGAATATGTTCGAATCGGTGAAAGAACTTCAATTGAGTGCTTAGAAAGATTTGTTAAGGGTGTCAATGTTGTATTTGGCGCTGAGTATTTGAGAAAGCCTAACAACACTGATGTTGAACATCTTTTACAAATGGGAGAGTCACGTGGCTTTCCAGGTATGTTGGGTTCCATCGATTGTATGCATTGGGTATGGAAAAATTGTCCTGTTGCATGGAAAGGACAATTTTGTCGAGGTGATCATGGTAAGCCCACAATCATGCTTGAAGCAGTGACATCACAAGACTTATGGATTTGGCATACTTTTTTTGGTATTGCAGGTTCAAACAATGACATTAATGTGCTAAACCAATCCAACGTGTTTAACGATATTTTGGAAGGACGTGCTCCCAATGTGCAATATACAATCAATGGGACACCATATAATATGGGGTATTATTTAGCAGATGGTATATATCCCGAGTGAGTTACATTTGTCAAGACTATTTCAATGCCACAAGGAGAAAAGAAAAAGTTATTTGCTCAACATCAAGAATCGGCTCGAAAAGATGTGGAGCGAGCATTTGGAGTGCTTCAATCTCGATTTGCAATTATACGTGGCCCAGCGCATGCCTGACACATAGACACTCTCAAGCATACCATATATGTCTGCATCATATTGCACAACATGATTGTGGAAGACGAACGACATACATATGAAGGTAATTTTGATTACTCTTATGATAATGTGGATATCAATAACTCAACAACTGAAACATTTAGCGTTCCTCATTCGAATCTTGCAACAAGACTACAAAGAAGAGCAAGTATTCAAGAAAAACAAGTTCATCGTAAACTTCAAGGAGATCTAGTCGAATATATTTGGGAACGTTTTGGACATGAAGATGATGAAATTTAAGTTTGATTAATTATGTGATGTTATTTATTTTTATTGTTTTTAATTATATATCATGTATTTGAGATTAATTTTAATTATCATTTTAAATTATAAGTTTAATTTTTTTTTTTTATTTTATATCAAATTTAATTTAAAACACTAAAATTAACTAAGGAGAGATTGAAATATTTTTTTTTATATAGTAGAATGAAATATTTTTCCTTAAAACAACACTATATACCCGTTGGGCTATATAGTCGACTCAAATAATTTTCTGTAAAAAATTAAAATTATTATTTTAAGTGATATAAAATTTAATATAAATAAAATATTAATATATAAAGTAAAGTTGTGGGACCCAATATGAGTTCTTCAGAGTTGCACCATTAAAGTGAAAAATTAGTTAAATTGCTTCAAGCTGACGTGGCTTAATAGATCCCACAAAAAATCTAAAAATGGATTCACGGTTGGAGATCTTTTAACGACACATTATAGTTGAATGAAATGCAATTCTAGTTAAGAGAGTTGTTGGTGACAATTCATATATTTTAGAAAGCATTAAAATTTGTCTTGGTATTGGTTTGTTCCAAGAACTGAAAAATAAATATAATTTTGTATTTTTTTTTGTTTGATGTGTTAACTCTTATCTTGTATTCAAAGTTTTTTTTCGTGAAGCTGTATACAAAGTTTCTAGTTATCTTTTAGAACGAGTTTGAAAACTCTTATACTCCTATTAATATATTTGTTTATTAAAAAACTATAAATTATTATTTTTAACTCTATATTATATTACGACAATTATTATTCATGAATCACCAAACCTTAGGGTAGCATTTAGAGTAAATAATAGGGTAGCATTTAGAGTAAATAATAATAGTTACTATAACGACCGTTCATTATAATAAAGTACTAATTGATCCAGTGTCGTCAAAATGGTACCATAATGACTTACAACAATTATACAAACAAAGCCATATATTTATTCTATCATATGCATATAGGATTGATCCTAGACAACATCAAGAATTTAAGTTTTAAAATTAAATATCACATAAATTAGTACTTACATATTCTATTATGCTTCATTACAAAACAACTAAGAAGAGAGTGACATATTTTAGATAAGAAGTAAATTCAAGGATATGATGTAATCAAACCAAAGGTTAATGTGACGAAAGTATAATCATAAAAACTAAAAGAAAAAAAAAGAAAATATAAATATTTTACACTGTCAATCAATCACAACTATGTATTACAATAAAATATATTTTTATTTTAAAAATATTGATATTACATGATGATTGTAAATATTTTGATTGATTGTATGTGTAAAACTGTCTTACACTGACAATACACTACCTTCAAATCCAAACTAAAAAAATGTATCTAAACATAAATCGAAGTCCAATTAAATTTTAAGATTAATGGTATGTATGTATTAAATGCTTCCTAAATTTTTAATATATCATTTATCATTAAAATACATATAGTAGCCTACTTATCATGTATTGGATTTTTTGAAATGCTTCTTAAAAATTCTAAATAACCCAACCTTTAGTGATATTTCTCAGGGCTTTCTTTGTTGTTGTATATAGTTATCATTACTAAAAAAAAGAAAATTTTGCAGTGAAGGCATGTAAATTAGCTAGATGCCTAACCTGTTGTTTTGCATAACATTAAACTTTCCACTAAATATCAATGCTCAACAGAATATCTGATTATAATGTCAACACATCATGTTAGACATGTCACATCCAACAACAGAACTTTCTTTGAGACTCAAAGCCTTTTGCAGCTCAAAATACATTTTCCCTTCCATAGACAAAACAATTACTTGGTCATCCCAAGATTCATGACAAGCTCCAAAACGTATATTAGAGGCACACAACAGAAACAGATATAAATTACACACATATATATAACCACTTTCACATTGTTAAAGAAAAAGGACACACCTGACATAACAATGTCACAACATCTTCTTTGACATTATAACCTCACCAGAGACACACCAAAACATGTTGCATGCAAGCTCTTGCAGGAGTTGTACCACAACAGCTACACAACAAACAGGTACACGACTCCCTCTGTCACAGATAATTAGTTCTCCTCATGAAGGTGGAGACCAAGTAAAAACAACTTAAGCAATTTTATATTTTATACGCAGCAGCACCAGCCATCACATTCACATTACAGAGAAAGTAGTTTCTCAACGAAGAGTTATTAAAAGCAAACACAACGGAATAAAAGAAACACCCATCGACTCCAAAAAAAACTTGTTAAAACATCGTGTCTGACATTACAGGACTATTAGCAGAACTCCCCCTGAATTGTATAGCACAAAGGAAGACAATGTCCATACACAATATATGGAAACACACATCACTTGGTGGAAACACACATTCCTGATCGACTTCAGGTGCTAGGCCACATCTTGCCCCTGTCAAAGATCATTATGCACATCTTGTTGTTGACGTTCAACTTTCTTTCCACAAACTTAAAACTTTTCCTTTTCAAAACAACCTTTCTATCTTGGAAAGATCTTTTATTTCATCCCTTAATAAAGACAACCTCCTTAGGTTTATTATGCCTCAGAGAATAGAGGAAAGATACAACAGCTATTGCATTCCTCCATACCTGTAGTTGCTATAAATTCTTCATGAAACAAGTATTTAGCTCACTACTTATGTTCTCAAAATCACATTCATCAGTATTGTACAATTCTTTCATCAGGCTATTATTGTTACGATAGTAGAACACACCATAACTCCTTGATTCAATGATGCAACTCAAGCTCTTCCTTTCTTGAATAATAGGACTCATCCTTAGTTCAAACTTAGAGACAGAGTGTCTTGCAATGAGTTCCTTAGATAGTTCTGCCTAAACTCTAATATAGAGGCTTGAAGTGAATTGAGGATCATCTGTCACAATGCTAGAAATTTTGCATCTTTCTTATTTTCTAGTCTGCATAGAGAATGTTCCAACAACATTCTCAACATCTATCATTTGCTTAGTAATTGGATCATCAATTATCACACTGATAGATTCCTCAATCATTTTAATTATGAAGTTAAAAACTCTATAGTCTCTGCTGCTTGAAAAATACCCCCAAAATATCCCTTCATCACTTATAGGAGTTGTCTTACCATTTTGAACTTTGTCATTCAATACAAAGCATTTACTTTCAGTCGTACATAAGTATTTGACTATAGGTTTCCTCCCTTTCTATAGCTCATAGATAGTGGTTGAAGTACCTCCTTTTAATGTGACCCTGTTATGAATGTAGCATGCAATATTCATAGCTTCAACCCAAAATACCAATGAAAATTGCTTGGCATGAAGCATAACTCTAGCAGACTCTTGTATTTCTCTGGTCTTCTGTTCAACAACTCCATCCAGATGAGAAGTGATAGAAGAAGAGAATTCATGACTAATATTTTCAGAATCACAAAATTCTGAGAATTTCGCATTTTTAAATTCCTTGTCATGCTCACTTCTAATCTTGACAATCACATTGTTCTTTTCCCTTTAAATACTTTTACACAGATCTTTAAAGACTTCAAACAAGTATGATCTTTCTCTAATAAACATCATCCACTTGAACCCAGAAAAATAATCTATAATCACATAGACATACCTCTTTCCATCCAAGCTTTTTGTCTTCATTGGTCCCATCAAATCCATATGTAACAATTCTAGCACTCTAGATGTATTATGATGTTACAACATTGTGTGAAGCATCATACTCTGCTTTCTAATCTCACACTCTCGACAAATTTTCCCTTCTTTAATCTTAAGATCTGACATTCCTCTAATGGCTCCTACAGATATTATTTACTTCATTCTTTTGGGATGAAGATGTCCAAGAATCTGATGACATAACTTCACTTCATCCTAATTGGTTATAGCCCATGTGGAAGAATGAACAGTTATTTGAGGATCCCATATATATCAATTATCTTTAGACCTTATACCTCTCATTGAATAACACCTTTCTCACCTTTGACTATGCATTCTGATTTTGAAAAATTGACCAACAAGCCTTGATCACAAAGCTGACTAATTCTAATAAAGTTAGTAGTTAATCCTTTCACCAGAAGAACATCTTCTAAATTAGGAGATCCTGCACACATCAATCTCCCCACTCCCTTAATTTCTCCTTTAAATCCATCACAAAATCTGACAGACCCTGAGGACTGAGACCTAATATCCACCAACAACCTCTGAATCCCCGTCATGTGTCTAGAGCATCCACTATCAAATTACCAGTATTCTCTAGTTGAAACTCTCAAGGAGGTGTGAGCCATAAGATTCACATCCCTGTTGATAGACCTTCTTTTCTTACTTACTTGATTGGTTTTGGCACGAGCTGAAGATTGTTGCACTCCATATAGCTTATAACAAAAAGACTTAATGTGACCATACTCCCCACAATAATGACACCTCCAAGTTGAGGTTTTAGAGTTTATTGAATACACATCATGTCTTCCAAGATGCTGTAACATGTGGTTGGACACGGTGACCATTTTCATCTTTTCAGAAGGCAGGAACTCTTCTACAGACTTATTGTTTTGTTGATCATCAGAAGTAGGGGTGCTCAAATCCAAACCAATCCAAATAAAAACCGCAAACCGATCCAAGAAAACCTAAAACCATAAAAAAACTGAAAATTATTGGATGTGTTTGGATGTCATTTTATAAAAACCGATCGGTTCGGATCAGATTTCAGATTGATTTTTCAAAACCGATCCAAACTAAACCGAACCGCATGTATATATTTTTATACTTATTTATTTGTTATTAGTATAATATGTTATGTTAATTTATTGTTAAATGATTTTTTTATAAAATACTATTTATTAGTTGGATTTAATCTATTAATTTTTATTATTTCTTTTGTTTCAATCATAACTGATCATTATCATTTTGTAATATTAACTTTTAATATAACATATGTTATACATTATATCAACTTTATTATTATTAGTGTTTTTAAAATATTAATAAAATTATAATATGTAATTTGGATAACCAAAAAACTGATCCAAATCAAACCGCAAGAAATTGGATTGGATCGTATCGTATCGGATTTTTTAAACCAATCATTCAAAACCAAACCAAACTGCAAGTAAATTTATCTTTGGATCGGATGACATTTTACTTCAAAACCGATCCAAACTGATCCACGAACACCTCTAATAAGAAGGATAATCACCTTCTACATTTCTATACTTTTTCACCATATCATATTTGTTACTCAATCTTCTTAATGAGTCTGTCATGTTATTAAGCTTGGACTTTAGGAAGGTTACCTCATCCTGAAGATGATAAACACTATATAGAAGTTCTTTCTTTTCATTCTCTAGTACAACTATGATCTTCCTCTGATTCTCCTATGTCTTAATATGTTCTTCGCACTTGCCACAAGTTTCCTTGTAAGACATATCTAGATCTTCATAGAGGAAATTTTCTGCACACGATTCTTCTTCATCAGCTCATCTACTAGAGAGAGCAGTCACAATATTGATAAATTCAGAATTAGATTCATCTTTTGACTCATCATCATCAGACCATGATACAAAAACCCTTTCTTTTGTTTCTTGAGAAAAGTTGGACATTCTGACTTGATGTGACCAAAACCCTCACACTCATAACATTGAATTCCTTTGCCTTGACTTGACTTCTCTTTAGACCTTAGAATATTTTGAGAGTCATTTTCATTTCTGATGTCGGATGAGATGTTCTTGACACCAAATCTTCCTCTTCTGTCCACCCTTTTCAAAACCTTATTGAATTTCCCTCCAAGAAGCACAATAACATTAGATACATCTTCATTTGTATCTAGGTCATATTTATCCTCTGAGTATTTAGCACTTGATACAAAAGCTATGCTATTCTTCTTTTAAGCCTTGTCACTGATCCCTAACTCAAAGGTTTGAAGAGACCCCATAAACTCATCAACTTTCATGTTGTTTATGTCTTGAGCTTCTTCGATGGCAGTCACCTTCATGTCAAATCTCTTTGGAAAAGATATGAGAATCTTTCTGACCAATTTAGCTTTTGAAATCTTCTCCCCCAAGGCACTTGAGGCATTGGCTATCTCAATGATATTCATGTGAAAATCATGAATACTCTCATCCTCCTTCATTTTTAAGTTCTCAAACTTGGTGATAAGAAGTTGTAGTCTTGACATCTTCACCTTAGAAGTTACTTCATGGGCAGTCTTCAAAATCTCCCAAGCATCTTTAGCAACAGTACAATTATTTATCAGCCTGAAGATGTTCTTGTCCATTCCATTAAATAGGGTTGTAATACCCCAAATTTTGCCCTAAGATTTAGTCGAATCATTTCGCATTTCATAGCCTTTTGCATTGTCTCTAACCAGTTAGTAACAAGGTGGTGTAGTGGTTTGATTTTTGCAGGAAATAGCCATGTTGCGACTTCTTTGGTTCATGAAGGGTAAAACGGCCATTTGTTGGCAGTTGGCTGTAAGTTGATGAATTTGAGTTGTCATCGGGGAATTTGAACCGTTTGAGTCATTGATGAGAATCGAGGTTGAGGTGGTTTAATCATAAGCTATATCGGGAGCGGGATTAGTCGGATAAATTAGGTGAATTTGGAATTAGTAAGTTATAAAAATTATTTTATTTCATCTTTCAGTTTTTAGGGCATGTCATTTTTACATCCTATTTATTTCATTTTCTAAAAGCAGTTCTACTTCTTTTCTCAAAAATAATAATCTTTGCATTTTTAAATAATTATTTAATTTCATTTTTAAACATTGTCTTCATTTTATGTTTTAAGCACTATTTGTTTTCTATTTTTTAAATCAATTATTTCAATTTTTAACTTTTGTTTGCATTTCTTTGTTTAAATAGTGTCATTTTAAATATTGGTCATTTTCCATTTTTTTTAGTTTGATTTTCTTTTTAATATTAGGGACATTTTATTTTAAGAATAAAAGCATGCATTTCTTAATAACAAATTTTTCATTTCATTTATAATTTACATTTTTTTACAATATCCAAATACAATTCATAAATAAATTAAAGAATTATTATTAATAATAATTTTTCTTTACAACAAGCAAGTAACAAATTTCCGAAAACTGCAAAGTCCAGCAAGCCCAGTCAAAGCAACAATGTTTGTTCAGAAAATGCATCTCTCCGTCACGCAAATTCCGCAAGACAACTACAAATTCCCAACAACCTAATAACATGCAAAGTCAGTAAAATATCCTGCAAATCAGCACACAAAAACCGGCGGCAACATCTCAACAACCAAAAAGCCCAGAATCATAAAGAGGAATATATAATATCAGTAAGGGTTCAGATTGAAGGGGGGGGGGGAGAAAAATCTGAAAAACCTTAAAACATAAACGGCAAAAAACGGCGCAACAGAGTTCATCCACGAGAGGGATTCAGAAAGCCGTTTGTGGTTTCATCATCATCCCTAGGCAACAAACGAGCTCGCGGCGGCCGTAAACCCCTAAGGGGAGTTCATTACCGCTTCGCGAAAACCGTCATCACCGGCGAACTCCAACTCACTATAGTTGCCATACGCGGACTCAGAGAGAAAGCATTCGTCTTCACCACCATCACCATCCACCGAGGTTCAGAGGCATTTTGACCTCATCATCACCCGTAAGAGGAAAACGGCGTCGGAGCTTCAAAGTAGATCGTCTAAACTCGCCTCCGAATACAAGAGACCCAGGATTCACAGTAGTTTTTTTTTTCTCTTCTTTTTTGTTGAATTCGTGTTTCAGGTAACAAGAATGAAGAACAAAATGCGACATGCAAGCCGGAAAAGAAGAACCGGAAAGCTTCGATACACCAACAATGGCGCCACCGACATGCTCTAGGGAAGAAGAAGGAGAAAAATGAAAACTCAGTTTCTCCCACTTTCATCGTTAAATCCCCCTCCCCCTTATTACTTATCTAATTTTTTTTACTTTATTAAGTTTATTAGTTTTATTATAGGATTTATATGATCAGTAAAGTATATTTAAACATTTTCTGTTTTAGTAACATATAATAATATCATGTCTTTATAACTGATAATAAATTTTATTTTTTTATAATAAAGGAGCCATTAAAAAAAACTTAATTTAAAACCAATTTTCAAAATTTCACATTAAAATCCTCTTTTTTTTTAAACCCAAAATAAAAACATTGTGTAATTAACATTAATTGTTTTAAAAATTCAAAATCCTAACATTAAGTTCTAACCTTTCCTTGTAAAAAAAAAAACCTTTTCTATTTTATTTTTTTGATTGTTATCTGTATTTTATTTCTATTTTTACTTATAATTTAATTTATCAACTTATAATTGATTTGGTAACTAATAACAGATAATTTTTTTATAATTTCTAATTAGTAAATTTTTTTTAGTAATAACTTCTAGTTAATAATTAATTTTATAACTTATAATTAGTTTTTAATAAGTCCTTTGTTATATTAAAAATTAATGACTTATGGTATAAAAAAAATTTCATTTGTAGTCGGAAACTAAAATCATGGTTTTGTTAAAAATTAAAACTAATCAACTTTTTTTTTTGGGAATTAATTTATTTTTAAAAAAACCTTTCTTCTTTTCAATTTAAATTAATACTTTTTTTAAAAATTAAAATGGTTACTTTTTTTTTTCTTTCTTAAAATCAACTTTTTAAAATTTTTTAAAATTAGAACTAGTTTCTTTTTAAAATTAACTTTTTTTTTTAAATTCAAATTCTGAATTTTTTGGTAAATTAAATTTCAATCTCTAAAAATTCCAATTAAACTCCTAACATTTTCCGTTAAATTCTCATCTAATTTTCATCATTTCTCGTTGGCTCTGATTATTTGATCCCTTTATTTTCTGTATTTATTTCCCATGGATGTAATTTATGCGAGGCCATGGTCGCGATTATGTTTATTTCATTTTCTTGGGACTTGTAATTTACGCGACGCTATCGTCGCATTGCACTTATTTCTTTATCGCTTCTTTATTTTCATACTTTCGTTCATGCCATGTAATAGTTCATCATTTGCTCTTTCGTTGCCGTTAATTTCCCCTCCGAAGGAATTAGGATTAACAGTTTGACCGCCGAGTCAATAACCCTAGTTTCAACCATTTTAAAACCCTAATAGCCTAGGTGTCCAGCCGTGGACGAAAACGCCCTTTACCCTAGCTTCTAGGTCAAAGAGCCGTCGTGCTCTGTTTAGGGTTTCCCGCCGTGGAATCCCTAATTTAACCCTAATTTAATTAACAAATGCAACGTAGAAATAGGAGTTTAAGACTCCACATAAGCATGTTCTTAAGATATGTTTATTCCCCATTGAAACCTTGACCAGAGTCAAGAAGTTTCTAACCTCCCTTTTGAGGGGAACTACGATTACTCTGATTCCATTCTCTATCCAGGATACGTAGGCACAAGATGCGACGTCTTGCCGAGTAAACTTAGGACTAACCCTTAGGACTTTTAGGTTACTATATCCCTTAGCTCAATATATATTTCAAACAGATAATAAAAATAAAAAAGCATACAATAAACAAAAGGTTCCTGTAGAGTACTACAGAAGTTTAGGGTGCTAGTACCTTCCCTAAATTTAACCAACCCCTTACCTAGGTCTCTCCCCGCATTGTGTTTACGATGCAAAAATAGGTTTTTCCTCTTTTGACCTTTTCCTTCGGATAAATCAAAGAGCGGTTGTGAATTAAAAATTGTGATTCAAATTAATTAATAATTTGACATCCTATTTCCACCGCAACAAAAAATGGCGACTTCACTGGGGACCACCATAACTTTTAAGGGTTATCCCTATTTTGTTTATTGTATGATATTTTTTATTCTCTTGTATATATTATTACTGTGCTTTGCTTGGGGGATACCCTGTTATTGTGAGATAAGTCCTAACCCGGACTTGAGTGACCTTATTATAGGATGGTGAGATATTCGACGAGGCTTGCCGGGAGTGAGTCCCGACCAAGTTGACTCGAGAATCACCGCTCAGTTGAGACCCTGTCGAAAATGGTTCAGTTGATCGAGTTAGTTGTGAAAACTTTTACTATTTTCTATTGGAGTCTGTGATATTGAGGACCGTAGTTACCTTAACACAACCTTGGCCTTATGTAGGATGTAGTGCGGGAACTATGTGGGAGTAGTCCTACAATGGTTGCTACGCGATACTACACTCAAAAGAGGTTCTCTTGAGAATATTATTGACCTCCGAGTCAGTTGGAAAGTTGATAATATCCGAAGGATGGACTAATGACTTTGGGCACTTCTTTAGAACCCTTGTTCTGCAGGTACAACTAACCGTAGTACATACCTTATGGGGATGGGTAGACCCTAACTCCTTGCACATACCTTTAACCTAGGACTTGCGAATATATGTGCATTGCATCCATTAAAGTATCGCATTACATTACACTTCATGGAATTCAAATCTTATTTATGAATATTGCAGGATTATGGATTACAATAGAAGAAAGACTTTGAAATATACTTTTAAAAGGCCTAAGCTAGATGACTTAAGGAAGCTAGGATCTTTAGTCCAAGATCGAGAAGGATTCTGTGACCGGTATGGAAGTTTGTTATCGCTATTGGAATATAAAGTAAACGAGGAACTTCTTTCGGTTTTGCTACAGTTCTATGATCCCGACTACCACTGCTTCACATTCCCTGATTATCAGCTATTACCTACTTTGGAAGAATATTCTCAGCTTGTAGGGTTACCTATCCTGGATAAGTCTCCTTTCCCTTTCTTGGAGACGGACCCTAAAGAACAGGATATTGCTAAAGCCACATGTTTGAAGGTATCTGACATTAAGGAGAATATGACTCATAAAGGTGAAATCTTTGGGTTACCTACGAAGTTCCTAATCAAGAAGGCCCAATATTATGCCGATTACTTGAGCATGCCTACCTTTGAGATGATCCTTGCCTTGCTTATATATGGAGTGCTGCTTTTCCTTAATTTTGAAGGATTTGTGGACCTTAATGCCATCAAGATCTTCATGCAAAGGAATCCAGTACCGACCTTATTGGGTAATACTTATCACTCAGTCCATCTCCGAAACCTCCGTGGTGGAGGGGTGATTACTTGTTGTGTGCCGTTACTGTACAAGTGGTTTATTCCACACTTGCCTAAGTCTGGTCCTTTTTGGAATCCCACTCAAGGACGTTAGTCGCAAAAGGTTATGGCTTTAACTCACTCTGATATTGATTGGTACAATCGCAGGTACGATGGAATACTACTCATTGATGGTTGTAGAGACTTCGCTAACATGCCTTTACTTGGTTTTAATGGAGGAATTAGCTACAATCCAGTCCTAGCTCGCCGACAGTTAGGGTATCCCTTAAAAGAACCGCCTAAAAGTATCTACGTAGAGAAGATCTTCTTCGAACTCAACAAAGAGCTTCAGGATCAAATTATATCTTCTTGGGGACACTTGCATATGAAAGGTCAAGAAAGTCTGGGTAGGCCAAATTGCATTTCCATGGAGCCCTATCTTCAGTGGGTCCGAGAAAGAGCTGTCAAATTGAAGATTCCCTATCCTCGCCAAGATCCTTTGCCTCCGAGAGAGGAACCAGTCCAGTATTTCATGTCCGAGGCTGAAACATTGAAGATCGAATTGAAAAAAGCTCATCACGAAGCAGAAACATGGAAGGACAAATACCAGGTGATGGTCAGCGAGTACGATGAACTTCAGAAACAGCTTCAGTTAAGGAATGAAGAGTTGCTCTCCTACAAGAAGAGAAGACTCTACGAGGATTTATTTTCCTCCAATTCTCCGCCTAATCGCCGAAACCATGAATAGTGCTTCCTTAGGGTTCTAGAATTTTAGTTGTTTACTTTCATTGAGACTTTTCTTTTAAGAATATTATTTGTAATCCATGTTTCAATCAATAAAATTTTTTGCGTATCCCGCAATGCTCGTAAATACTTGAATTCCATGAAGTCATGTCATTCGCATTTTGCATCATATCTTTGCATTACATGTGTCTCTCGGTTTCTCATACTCGGTTCTCTCGCCTTCCAGTTTTGTCACCCTGAATCGATACAACACTAGAGCTCAAGCTCGAATAAGGATGGAAGAACATGCTCAAGAGATGGATCGTGTTAACAACGAGCTAGCAGACCTTTGAGGGAGTGTTGGAACAATCATGGAATTACTCCACGTCATGAATGCAAAGATGGATACTCAGCCTACCGTGGTTTCTGAGATTAACGCTACTGCTGCTGTAGATCCTCCGGTTGTTTCTGCGCCAAACCCGTTTCCTTATGGCCTCTCACAAGATTTTTTGCATCCTCCTGTTGTTACATCAGCTCACCAGGCTGTTCCTATTACTACATCAGTTCAACAAGTTGTTCCTGTTATACATAACGTACAACAAACTGTGCCTTTGGTTTCTGAGCCTCACAAAGTGGTCCCTACTTTCACACAAGCTAATGTCCGCACTCATGTGCAGCCTTATCTTAATGAGCCTATTTATGAAATTCTGGATGATGATGATGGAGGATGTCAACCACGTGATAAGCTTCACGAAGAGGTGGTTACTATTGATAAAAGATTGAGGAAGATGGAAGGAGATCAGATTTTCGGTGCTGCTGCTAGAGATATCTGTTTGGTTTCCGGTCTGGTTATTCCGCCAAAGTTCAAAACTCCGAACTTTGACTGCTATGAAGGGACTACTTGCCCGAAAAGCCATTTGATAATGTACTACCGCAGGATGGCTGCTCATATGGAAAATGACAAGTTGATGATTCACTGTTTCCAAGACAGTCTGAAAGGTGCTTCGTCAAAGTGGTATTTAACATTAGACCAGTCTCGCATCAAGTCTTTTCAGGATTTGTATGATGCTTTTATTAAGCACTATAAGTACAATATGGATCTAGCTCCCGACAGGAGACAACTGTTGAGTATGACACAGAAAAGTTCTGAGACCTTTAAGGAATATGCCCAACGATGGAGAGAGATTGCTTCTCAGGTTGAGCCTCCGTTGACGGACAAGGAACTGGCCGATTGGTTTGTGGACACCGTCCGCCCTGAATTTTACGAGAGGATGGTGGGTAGTGTAACCACGAATTTTGCTGATATTGTTGCTGTTGGAGTAAAAGTTGAACTAGCTATAAAAAATGGAAAGATGTCTGGTGGTTCTGGCAGCACGAGTTCAAAGGACCAAACTAAGAAACCCTCTTTCAATTCTCAGAAAAAGAAGGAAGGAGAGACTCATGCTGTATCCTCTGATAGAAGGGGAAAACACCAATATCCATACCCACCACCGTACGCTCAACCTCATGGTTACCCAGTTCAGTATGCTCCGCCTCCCTATGTGGCTGCTGTTGCACCATCTTTTAATCATCAAGCCCCACAAGCTCCTGCTTATCAGCCTATGCAGCAGGCTCCTATTTACCCGCCTCCCGTTATCATCAGCCTCCATCCAACTACCAGCAAGCGCCCAACGCTCCTGCTAATCAACAACAGAGGAATCCGACACCTCGCCCAAATGCTCCGAGGAGACAGTACAAGCCGTGTCCTCTGATTCCAATGACGTTCACCGAGTTGTACCCTTACCTAGTACAACGAGGTTTGATCATCACCCGAGCTTTGGGACCGCCTCCGAATCCTTTGCCAGCCAACTACAACGCTGCCGCTCATTGTTTATTTCATGAGGGTGCGCCAGGCCATGATTTGGAGAACTGTTATGCTTTGAAGAATATTGTGAGAGATCTGATGGAAAGGAAGATCTTGTCGTTCGATGATCCATCTCCCAATGTTAAAACCAACCCTCTGCCTACACATGCGAATGTTAATGCTGTTGATGATTCGTCTTACGAGGGTTTTATTCATGATGTATCCCAGATTAAGACTCCTCTCAAGGCGTTCCATGCAAAGCTGTTTGAAGTAGGCCTGGTGTCTATTTCCCATGCTGATTGTATAAGTTGTGAAGGAAGTGATAAGGGGTGCACTATGGTTCAGAAAGATGTTTAGAGATTGATGGATGATGGATTCCTACAAGTAGTTAACAAGGCGAAGGAAGTTGCTGCAATTGAGCCTACTTTCAACTTGCCCGAACCAAGGGGCAGGATGCCAGTGTTTAATCTGCCAACGCCAAAGTCTGTCATGTCAATGTTCAGCATACCGATTCCTGTTCCTCCAACAGTGGACCAACCTAAGCCCTTGATTATCCAGAAACCGAGTCTGTTTCCATTCAGTGATCCCAAAGCTGTACCTTGGAAGTATGATGTAACTGCGATTAATAAGGAATCTGGGAAGGTCATTCCAAGAGAAGAAGTGAAAGTTGATAGTGAAAATGTGACCAACATAGCTGGGGCAAGCAGGATGACTCGCAGTGGTCGTGTCTACACACCCCGTTTTGATGAGGCTCCGTCCAAGGAAACAACTACCAATATTGCTGTGTCAACTGGAGATAAAGGTAAAGGGGCTGTTACTAATGAGGAAGACGCTGAATTCTTGAGGATAATTAGGAAGAGTGATTATAAAGTTATCGATCAGCTGCACCAGACTCCTTCGAAGATTTCCGTCCTATCCCTGTTATTGAATTCACCTGCGCATAGAGCCGTTTTGCAGAAGGTCTTGACTCAAGCTCATGTGGCTCAAGACATCACTACCGGCCAGTTTAATAGTGTGATTGCTAATATTACCGCCTGTAATACTCTCAGCTTCAGTAATGAAGAGCTGCCAAAAGAGGGTATGAATCATAACCGTGCTTTGCATATATCCGTGAAGTGTCAGGAAGATAATTTAGCAAGAGTACTTGTGGATACTGGTTCTTCGTTGAACGTTCTACCTATGAGGGTTCTCAGCAAGATGGCTTACAAGGATACTGTGGTGAAGCCTACTTCTTTAATTGTCAAGGCTTTTGATGGTTCGCGTAGATCGGTGGTTGGAGAAGTTGACCTTCCAATTCTGATCGGTCCACACGTGTTCCCGATCACTTTCCAAGTTATGGACATTAATCCTAATTACAGCTGTCTACTAGGAAGATCTTGGATCCATGCCGCTGGGGCAGTAACTTCTACCTTGCACCAAAAGATGAAGTTTGTGGTTGACGACAAGTTGGTGATCATACATGGTGAAGAGGATTTAATGGTTAGTAATTTATCATCGTTCCGGTACATTGAGGCTGATGAAGACGCTTTGGAGACTTCTTTCCAAGCACTTGAAATTACCAATGCTGGTCTAGTGGAAGTCGAAGAAACTGCGGGAGTCCAGAGTAGCCCATCTTTTGCATCATTGAAGAGTACCAAATCGACAATCGACAGGGGCATTCCTGAAGGTTGGGGAGAAGTAATCAACATCAAGGCAAAGACTAATCGCTATGGGTTGGGTTACAAGCCAATTCATGTTAAAGGACATCCGAAGGTTTTTCAAGAGGTGTTCGTCAGTGGAGGTTATCAGGTCAATGCCATCGGTGACTATGACGAAGATGAAGATTTGAACAACTTGGTGTTTCAGAGTAATGTAGCATTGAGCAACTGGGAGGCCATAGAGATTCCAGTTATTTTTCCATTGTCAAAGTAATTTTTCATTTTTTCATTTTGTTTTTTCAAATCCATAGCTCTGCCCAAGGCTATTGGATCACTTTGTAGGGCCACCTTTTCATTTCAAACAATTATTAATAAATGCATTTTGTTTCCATTCCATTTTGTTTCACTAAGCGTCTTTTCATTTTCACCTTTTAAAATGAAATTGGCAATCTTTTCAAAAACAAACTAAAACATTGTCATTTTCTTTTGCATTTTCATGGAACATTTGATAAAATAAGCCTTTCAAACATGCAGTGACGTTACAACCATTGTTGAATCCAATGACTCTATTATCTCTCCTGATTGGGATTCACCCATTTATCAAGCTGAAGATGAGGGTGAAGAAGATTTTGAAGTACCCGCAGAACTGACTAGATTGGTTGAGTATGAGTACACAGAGTTTCAACCACACAAGGAGCAGGTAGATTTGATTAATCTTGGCACAAATGAAGACAAGAAAGAGGTCAAGATTGGCGCAGTACTTGGGGCAGAGGTCAAGCAGAGATTGGTCAAGCTGTTGAAGGATTATGTCGATGTGTTTGCATGGTCGTATCAAGATATGCCCGGTTTAGACACAGATATTGTAGTTCACAAGCTACCGCTTAAGCCAGAATGTCCGCCTGTCAAGCAGAAACTACGAAGAACGAGACCTGACATGGCTTTGAAGATTCAAGATGAGGTTAAGAAGCAGTTGGATGCGGGTTTTCTTGCGGTTGCGAAGTATCCTGATTGGGTTGCCAACATTGTTCCCGTGCCCAAAAAGGACGGTAAGGTCAGAATGTGTGTGGATTACAGGGATCTGAACAAGGCTAGTCCAAAAGACGATTTCCCTTTGCCGCATATCGACACACTTGTCGACAATACAGCTAGTTTTGCAGTTTTCTCATTCATGGATGGTTTCTCCGGTTATAATCAGATCAATATGGATCCCGCCGACAGAGAAAATACTACATTCATCAATCCTTGGGGGACCTTCTGTTACAAAGTTATGCCTTTCGGTCTGAAGAACGCAGGGGCAACCTATCAGCGTGTTATGATGACGCTCTTTCATGACATGATGCACAAAGAAATTGAAGTGTATGTGGATGATATGATTGCCAAATCTCATGATGAGGAGGAGCATTTGATTCATCTGTTGAAACTCTTTGAACAACTCCGAAAATATCAGTTGAAATTAAATCCTGCTAAGTGTACTTTTGGTGTCAGATCTGGAAAGCTATTGGGTTTCATCGTCAGCCAACGAGGAATCGAGGTAGATCCTGATAAAGTCCGCGCCATTCAAGACATGCCGGCCCCGCAGACCGAAACCCAAGTCAGAGGCTTTCTGGGACGTTTGAACTACATCTCCAGGTTCATATCTAACCTGACTGCTACTTGTGAGCCGGTATTCAAGTTGCTTTGCAAAGGTCAGACTGTTGATTGGAATCCAGATTGTCAGCGGGCTTTTGAAAAGATCAAAGATTACTTACAAAATCCTCCTATCTTGATGCCTCCTGTTCACGGAAGACCATTATTTATGTACCTCACTGTTCTTGAGAAGTCTATGGGTTGTGTACTTGGGCAACACGATGAGACCGGACGAAAGGAACACGCTATATACTATCTGAGCAAGAAGTTTACTGATTGTGAGAACCGATATTCACTGTTGGAGAAGACTTGTTGTGCGCTAGCATGGGCTGCTAGGCGTCTCCGGCAATATATGATGGGTCATACTACCTTGTTGATTTCGAAGATGGACCTAATAAAGTACATTTTCGAAAAGCCTGCTCAGACAGGGAGGCTTGCTCGTTGGCATATGTTGTTGTCGGAATATGACATCCAATACGTACCTCAGAAATCTATCAAAGGAAGTATATTGTCAGATTATCTTGCGGACCAACCAGTCGGAGATTATGAGCCTCTTAAGTTTGACTTTCCAGACGAAGACATTATGTGGGTAAATGATTTCGACGAGCCAGAGCCAGAGCCCGAGGATGGTCCCGAACCGGGCCTCTGGTGGAAGATGATGTTTGATGGTTCCTCCAATTACAGTGGGCACGACATAGGCGCCGTTTTGATGAATCCAAAAGGTGGCTATACCCCATTTACAGCAAGGTTAGAGTTTGAGTGCACAAACAATGTCGCCGAATATGAAGCATGCATCCTTGGCCTTGAAGCAGCTATTGATCTCCGGATCAAACTTCTTGAAGTAAGCGGAGATTCAGCGTTGGTTATATATCAAGTGAAAGGTGAATGGGAAACCAAGAATGAGAAGTTGGTCCCTTACAAAGCCTACATTGTGGAGTTAATTAAGTACTTTGATGAGATCAAGTTCGAACATATTCCGAGGACTGAAAATCATATTGCTGACGCCTTAGCCATGCTAGCATCCATGTGGAAGGTCAAGTTTGTCAATGAAGCTCCGCTCATTCGAATCGAGCGTAGAAGGGAACCCGCCCACTGTCTGTTGATTGAAGAAGATGAAATTGATGAAAAGCCTTGGTTTCATGATATCAAGAATTATTTGCTCACGCAAGAGTATCCAGCAGATGCTTCTTATCTTGACAAAAGGACCTTGAGAAGACTAGCATCTAAGTTCTTCATCAGCAACGACGTACTATACAAACGAAACCACGACATGGTTCTGCTTAGGTGTGTAGACAGACGGGAAGCAGACATGCTACTCCAGGAAATTCATGAAGGGACGTTCGGAAATCATGCCAACGGTTATGCCATGTCCAAGAAACTCTTGGGGCTGGATATTACTGGTTAGCTATGGAATCCGACTGTATCCGATACGCTAGGAAGTGTCACAAGTGCCAAATCTATGCGGACAAAATGCATGTTCCTCCTTCACCATTGAATGTTCTGACTTCGCCGTGGCCTTTCTCTATGTGGGGCCTTGATATGATTGGGGCAATTGAGCCAAAAGCTTCCAATGGTCATCGTTTCATTCTCGTCGCTATTGACTACTTCTCCAAGTGGGTGGAAGCTGCTTCCTACGCTAATGTGACCAAACAAGTAGTTGCTCGATTCATCAGGAAAGATATTATCTGCCGTTATGGGGTTCCGAGTCGGATCATCACTGACAATGGTACCAACCTGAATAACAAGACTATGAAGGAGTTGTGTGATACTTTCAAGATTGCGCATCACAATTCTTCTCCGTACCTTCCTAAGATGAATGGAGCTGTGGAAGCTGCGAATAAGAATATCAAGAAGATCCTGCAAAAAATGGTTAAGACTTACAAGGATTGGCATGAAATGTTACCGTTTGCTTTGCATGGATACAGAACTACTGTTCGAACTCCAACAGGGGCAACTCCTTTCTCATTGGTATATGGAATGGACGTCGTTCTTCCCATTGAAGTTGAGTTGCCATCTTTAAGGGTGTTGATGGAAGCAAAGTTAGATGAAGCAGATTGGGTTCAAGACAGATATGACCAGCTGAATCTTATTGATGAGAAGCGCCTGGCGGCTATATGCCACGGCCAGCTATATCAGAATCGAATGAAGAGAGCTTTTGACAAGAAAGTTCGACCCCGGGAGTTCCGTCAAGGAGAGCTCGTACTCAAGAAGATCTTGCCAGTTCACAAAGACATGCGTGGGAAATGGATGCCCAATTACGACGGCCCATTTGTTGTTAAGACAATTTTCTCCGGAGGATCGCTAATTCTTACTACAATGGACGGTGAAGAGCTCGCCCATCCTGTGAATTCCGATGCAGTCCGAAAGTATAAAAATAAAAAAAAATAATAAAAAAATAAAAAAATAATAATGAAAATGAAAAAATGCAGCTCGTTAAGTTGAAAACCCGAAAGGGCGGCTCAGGCAAAAATGAGCGTCCCTGTGGATTGAAAACCCGAAAGGGCGGTCCAGGCAAAAGTTAGGGACAAAGGCATTTCACTGCATTGGACGACACCGAGCATTACAGACGCTTTTACAGAAACCCATTTCAAATCCAATCACTCTCTTCAGAAGCGAGGTTGTGGGTAGCCTTAGTCGTCAGGGTCAGTAGGTCGTTGGATTCAATGTAACCTTTCCCATATTGCCAATTTCAAATTTGTAATTTCCCATGGAGCTATGCCTTTAGCAAGCTACCATTCTTCAATAAAATTTACCTTTTGCCTTTCAACACCTTTGTGCACATTATCTCTATTTTATTTTTGTTATGCAATTTGCTGTTGTTAATAACTTGTGAGCATGAAAAGTGTTTTTCAAAACTAAAATATATTTTCTCGAAAATACAATTGGAAATGAAAGTTACTTTGACTTATGGAAATTTGTGAAGGATCTCTTCGTCCCCAGTAAATCTCATTGTTGCATAAACATTTGTTCGTTACTAGCATCTTCCCAGTAACAATCCCCAGCGAGACTTTAAGCTGACAACACTTTTGGGATCCATCCGATAAATCCCCAGTGACTCTCAAGACTGCAGAGATATCCCCGGTATCCTCCAAGTGATATATGTTCTTGAACCCCATTCTCAACGGAATTATCTGTTCCTCAGTGAAATTGCCTTACTTTCCTTAGGAAATACTTCCTAGGAGACTGCCATATTCTCCCCAAGAGGTCAGGGTACCTTCCCCAGGAACGTCTGTTGATTTCTCCCCAGTAAGTCTGATGAACTCTCCACAGGGAAGTTTGATATTTCTTATCCCCAGTCGGGTATACCTTTTCCCCAGGAAGCCGAGGTACTTTTCCCAAGAAGTTGCTACACTATCTCCATGAAGCAGTCTAGCTCCACACCTTCCCCATACAACGGGTATTTATTTTATCCCCGAAAGCCTTTGATCCAAGAGTTCTTGAGCTGATTATGGTTCATGACAGCAATCCCTCACGTGAAGTCATGACATCTTATCCCCATGCGGAGGTCATGAATTCCCAGTTGAAGTCAGGGCATCATACTCGCCGGTGAAGTTGTATCGCATCCCCATGTGGAAGTCATGGGATTTTCTCCCCAGGGAAGTTAGAACTTTAAAGCCAGATTTGGTTCTACCATTAACTTTTCCTATTCTCGATAGATGTACTGTTGCAGAGGCCGCCGTGTATTCTTGTCAGGATGTTTATTTCATCTCCTGTCTCCTCTCCCATCTGTTTTGTCAGCATAAACATAAGCATAAGCATGGCATACTCATTGCATGACAGTTTCATGAACATACATATTAGTATACACGTTGGCATACACATTAGTAGTTGCATGCTTGTTATTTGTCGTCATCCTTGTCGTTACCGCCGAGTAACTGGGTTTGTCCACTCTCTCCAAGTAGATCGTCAGCCCCAAGCATAAAATACCTACTTGTTTCCAGTTTCCCCACAGAGTTCAACCCTCGTGGACGATGGTTATTTCCGTTACCTTTCCACGTTAAGATAAGGTAGTCCCCATTCGAGTTCGTTTCCTCAATGAAGTTTTGTTTATCAGTTCTTTCTAGCCCAATTCTAGATCGAATTTCAGTCCTGTCGATCGTCGAACCTACCTGGACGTGCATTTATTTTGCGCTATCTTTCAAGAAAAGCATTTACAATCCTTTGCAGATATGCAACAGTTCTCGCCCGAGAAGCTTATCACTACATTGCACAATAGACAAGCAACAGTTCCCAGCCGAGGAGCTTATCACCTACCTTACACTTTACAATACACTCTACAATTTATCTTCTCATACGAGGAGCTCATTATTACATTACAGTGATCTAGATGTTTTCCATCATCACAACATTCTTGACAATTTACATTACAGTGATCTAGATGTTTGCCATCATCACAACCTTCTTTACAATTTATGTTACCTGTTATCACTCAGTGATCTAGATGTTTTCCATCATCACAATATTCTTGACAATTTACATTACAGTGATCTAGATGTTTGCCATCATCACGACCTTCTTTACAATTTATGTTACCTGCTATCACTCAGTGATCTAGATGTTTTCCATCATCACAACTTTCTTTACAATTTACATTGCCTGTTACCACCTCTACAAGCAGTTCTCACCCGAGAAGCTTATTATTGCCACTCTTGCAAATAAGCGGCATTTCTCGCCCGAGAAGCTTATCCCATCTTCGTTATGACTTGCAGCAAATGGCCATCTCCAGCGAGCAGTTTGGTTTTCATTTCCCGTATCATTTTGAAGAAAGGGGAGGTTTGAGTGGAATCATATTCAGGAGAGCACAGATCTTGAAGTATGAAGAAGTTCGTTTACCCTTTAGTAAAAGAAGGAGCTGAATCATATTCGGGAGAGCACCAATCTCGAATTATGAAGACATTCATTTTATCCTTTAGTAAAAGAAGGAGCTGAATCATATTCGGGAGAGCGCCGATCTCGAATTATGAAGACGTTCATTTTATCCTTTAGTAAAAGAAGGAGCCGAATCATATTCGGGAGAGCACCGATCTCGAATTATGAAGACGTTTATTTTATCCTTTAGCAAAAGAAGAAACCGAATCATGTCCAGGGAGCACAGACTTGAGGCATGAAGAAGTGTATATTATCAATCAATCTATTATCCACAGATAAGCAGCAGTCTCTTTATTTGAGAGCTTATCCAGTTTGGCATATAAGTCCCTTCCAACGATAAGTGGCAGTTCTCTCTCGAGAAAGCTTATTAGGGCGTTTCCCATTTAAGACCATTTATTTTGGCATACAGCCGGTTTTACCCTGTATATTTTCTACGGATTCCTAAATTCCGTTTGATCCTGTCACGAGGGAAAGTTTACAGAAGCTCGGATGTTATTCTTTGCTCAATGCTCCAATATCTTGTTAATCGATCCTACAGTCGTGCAGATCCAGTTTTATTTTCTTACTCTAGAGTATCAGCTGGTCACGCCTGAACCTGTTGATGATTACTCTTAAATTCCCCCAGTGGAGGCCGTCTCACCAGTGCCATCTCCATTGAGGATCCCGCTCTTACCATTCCCTTTCTGAAAGTGACAATTGGACGCGCTCGCACAAGTTGACCATCACTCTAGTATTCCCCAGTGTCGGGCTGTCGTCCCAGTGCGTCATATTCCCCAGTGTCTTTAGTCTGTAGCGTCTGTCCCCTGTTATAGTCGTGTCGTCGACATCATTCCATTTATCATTCCAGCATACGCATCCTGTTAGATTCAGGGCATTATCATCATTACTCTATCTTGTTTTATCCATAGCATTGCATATCACTGCATCTAAGGGCAAAAAATTTCGGTTATCTATATTTAAATCCCTCCACCATGATTTCTCGAGTCTCCGCCGCTCAAATCATCCGGTGTAGATATTTAAATAGGGGCAACTGTAATACCCCAAAATTTGCCCTAAGATTTAGTCGAATCATTTCGCATTTCATAGCCTTTTGCATTGTCTCTAACCAGTTAGTAACAAGGTGGTGTAGTGGTTTGATTTTTGCAGGAAATAGCCATGTTGCGACTTCTTTGGTTCATGAAGGGTAAAACGGTCATTTGTTGGCAGTTGGCTGTAAGTTGATGAATTTGAGTTGTCATCGGGGAATTTGAACCGTTTGAGTCATTGATGAGAATCGAGGTTGAGGTGGTTTAATCATAAGCTATATCGGGAGCGGGATTAGTCGGATAAATTAGGTGAATTTGGAATTAGTAAGTTATAAAAATTATTTTATTTCATCTTTCAGTTTTTAGGGCATGTCATTTTTACATCCTATTTATTTCATTTTCTAAAAGCAGTTCTACTTCTTTTCTCAAAAATAATAATCTTTGCATTTTTAAATAATTATTTAATTTCATTTTTAAACATTGTCTTCATTTTATGTTTTAAGCACTATTTGTTTTCTATTTTTTAAATCAATTATTTCAATTTTTAACTTTTGTTTGCATTTCTTTGTTTAAATAGTGTCATTTTAAATATTGGTCATTTTCCATTTTTTTTAGTTTGATTTTCTTTTTAATATTAGGGACATTTTATTTTAAGAATAAAAGCATGCATTTCTTAATAACAAATTTTTCATTTCATTTATAATTTACATTTTTTTACAATATCCAAATACAATTCATAAATAAATTAAAGAATTATTATTAATAATAATTTTTCTTTACAACAAGCAAGTAACAAATTTCCGAAAACTGCAAAGTCCAGCAAGCCCAGTCAAAGCAACAATGTTTGTTCAGAAAATGCATCTCTCCGTCACGCAAATTCCGCAAGACAACTACAAATTCCCAACAACCTAATAACATGCAAAGTCAGTAAAATATCCTGCAAATCAGCACACAAAAACCGGCGGCAACATCTCAACAACCAAAAAGCCCAGAATCATAAAGAGGAATATATAGTATCAGTAAGGGTTCAGATTGAAGGGGGGGGGGAGAAAAATCTGAAAAACCTTAAAACATAAACGGCAAAAAACGGCGCAACAGAGTTCATCCACGAGAGGGATTCAGAAAGCCGTTTGTGGTTTCATCATCATCCCTAGGCAACAAACGAGCTCGCGGCGGCCGTAAACCCCCAATGGGAGTTCATTACCGCTTCGCGAAAACCGTCATCACCGGCGAACTCCAACTCACTATAGTTGCCATAAGCGGACTCAGAGAGAAAGCATTCGTCTTCACCACCATCACCATCCACCGAGGTTCAGAGGCATTTTGACCTCATCATCACCCGTAAGAGGAAAACGACGTCGGAGCTTCAAAGTAGACCGTCTAAACTCGCCTCCGAATACAAGAGACCCAGGATTCACGATAGTTTTTTTCTCTCTTCTTTTTTGTTGAATTCGTGTTTCAGGTAACAAGAAGGAAGAACAAAATGCGACATGCAAGCCGGAAAAGAAGAACCGGAAAGCTTCGATACACCAACAATGGCGCCGCCGACATGCTCTAGGGAAGAAGAAGGAGAAAAATAAAAACTCAGTTTCTCCCACTTTCATCGTTAAATCCCCCTCCCCCTTATTACTTATCTCATTTTTTTTTACTTTATTAAGTTTATTAGTTTTATTATAGGATTTATATGATCAGTAAAGTATATTTAAACATTTTCTATTTTAGTAACATATAATAATATCATGTCTTTATAACTGATAATAAATTTTATTTTTTATAATAAAGGAGCCATTAAAAAAAACTTAATTTAAAACCAATTTTCAAAATTTCACATTAAAATCCTCTTTTCTTTTAAACCCAAAATAAAAATATTGTGTAATTAACATTAATTGTTTTAAAAATTCAAAATCCTATCATTAAGTTCTAACCTTTCCTTGTAAAAAAAAAACCTTTTCTATTTTGTTTTTTTGATTGTTATCTGTATTTTATTTCTATTTTTACTTATAATTTAATTTATCAACTTATAATTGATTTGGTAACTAATAACAGATAGTTTTTTTATAATTTCTAATTAGTAAATTTTTTTTAGTAATAACTTCTAGTTAATAATTAATTTTATAACTTATAATTAGTTTTTAATAAGTCCTTTGTTATATTAAAAATTAATGACTTATGGTATAAAAAAAATTTCATTTGTAGTCGGAAACTAAAATCATGGTTTTGTTAAAAATTAAAACTAATCAACTTTTTTTTTTGGGAATTAATTTATTTTTAAAAAAACCTTTCTTCTTTTCAATTTAAATTAATACTTTTTTTAAAAATTAAAATGGTTACTTTTTTTTTCTTTCTTAAAATCAACTTTTTAAATTTTTTTTAAATTAGAACTAGTTTCTTTTTAAAATTAACTTTTTTTTTTTTAAATTCAAATTCTGAATTTTTTGGTAAATTAAATTTCAATCTCTAAATTCCAATTAAACTCCTAACATTTTCCGTTAAATTCTCATCTAATTTTCATCATTTCTCGTTGGCTCTGATTATTTAATCCCTTTATTTTCTGTATTTATTTCCCATGGATGTAATTTATGCGAGGCCATGGTCGCGATTATGTTTATTTCATTTTCTTGGGACTTGTAATTTACGCGACGCTATCGTCGCATTGCACTTATTTCTTTATCGCTTCTTTATTTTCATACTTTCGTTCATGCCATGTAATAGTTCATCATTTGCTCTTTCATTGCCGTTAATTTCCCTTCCGAAGGAATTAGGATTAACAGTTTGACCGCCGAGTCAATAACCCTAGTTTCAACCATTTTAAAACCCTAATAGCCTAGGTATCCCGCCGTGGACGAAAACGCCCTTTACCCTAGCTTCTAGGTCAAAGAGCCGTCGTGCTCTGTTTAGGGTTTCCCACCGTGGAATCCCTAATTTAACCCTAATTTAATTAACAAATGCAACGTAGAAATAGGAGTTTAAGACTCCACGTAAGCATGTCCTTAAGATATGTTTATTCCCCATTGAAACCTTGACCAGAGTCAAGAAGTTTCTAACCTCCCTTTTGAGGGGAACTACGATTACTCTGATTCCATTCCCTATCCAGGATACGTAGGCACAAGATGCGACGTCTTGCCGAGTAAACTTAGGACTAACCCTTAGGACTTTTAGGTTACTATATCCCTTAGCTCAATATATATTTCAAACAGATAATAAAAATAAAAAAGCATACAATAAACAAAAGGTTCCTGTAGAGTACTACAGAAGTTTAGGGTGCTAGTACCTTCCCTAAGTTTAACCAACCCCTTACCTAGGTCTCTCCCCACATTGTGTTTACGATGCAAAAATAGGTTTTTCCTCTTTTGACCTTTTCCTTCGGATAAATCAAAGAGCGGTTGTGAATTAAAAATTGTGATTCAAATTAATTAATAATTTGACATCCTATTTCCACCGCAACAAGGGTATTCAGTGCCTTGGAGTTTCTCTGAGCTAACGTGTCATCTTCATCATCCCAGTCTTTCTCAGCCTTCAGCATATCAATAATATTGACATCCCTATCTCTAGCCATTGGTGGATCCCATCCCTTGACCACAGACTTTCAAGTCTGGTTATCCATAGACTTTAGAAAGGCCAATATATGTGCCTTCCAATAATCATAATTGGTTCTATCAAGAATGGATGGTCTTTTCACAAAACCTCCTTCCTTGTCTATTGTACTAGAAAGTATCTTCCCTATATCTCACCCAGATACAGAGCAGGGTGTCTGCTATGATACCAATTGAAACTATGGTATGCAGATATCAGATGTCCTAAGAGATGCCGAGACACTGATATCTGTTTAAAACACAAGGACAAAATATAACACAGTTAAAGGTGTAGAAATTAACAAAACACAAAGAGTTGTTAACCCAGTTCGGTGTACAAAAACACCTATGTCTAGGGGTTATCAAGCCAGGAAGGAAATCCACTATTAGTAGTATCAATTCAAAGTTAAACTCCCTCATTTACAACTTCTCACTTAATACGTACCCAATGCAATTTCTACCTAAGACACTCCTATATATGAGACCCCTCTCACTTTCTACCAGTCACCAATAGCAGTGATAGACATAAAAATACATCAAAAGAATCACACTTCAAAGAAAATACTTGATCTTACTTAAAAGCTTCAATTAGGTACAACACACTCTTACTTAAAAGCTTAGTATAGACACTTACAACTGAATAACATCAATCAAATTCAAGCATCTAGGTGATGGATGAATGGCTCACAAACAATCTACCTCAATGTATCAGAAGACACATGAGTGGCACAATACAACAACACACTAAAAAAAAACTCAAATCCTTATTTTCACACACAGTTTCTTCAACAATTATTCCACACATATTTTAGGTTTAGTAAGTCCCCTTTTATAGTCTCGTGCAGAATGGGCTTGGACTCTTCCATTTTGTCAGTTTTAAACCCTCTGCAAAATCTTCTCCACAATAACAGGAACAAATTTTCAAAGTTTCCTAAAACGTCTCATCATCCAATTTTAGCGGTTTGGGTTCAACTGGAGATACAAAATCTTGTTCCTGATAGCATCTTCTTGATCTACATAAATTACTAAGATATATCCAAAAGAAATATCACAGAATTAAAACAAATAAAATCTGTCAAGATTTAAGACACTCAGAATAGATGTTCTGGTTGAACATGTTCCAACATCTGTTAGGACATCTGCTCTCAAGGTGAGCTGAGCAGCATGTTACATTATTACACACAACATCCTGTAGTGAACCATATTTTAACAAAATTGTTGTCAACCCATAAACCATGGAACCTTCTCCACTCATTTATATTTAACCAAAAATCATGATGACACTAATTAAATTTTTATTCATAATTAGTTTATCACACTTTACATTTAACCAAAAATCATGGTAAACATTATATCACTTATTCATTCTTTCTAAAAATATATATCTATTATACACAAGTTTCAGATTAAAATGCTACAAACTTAATATTTTTCACATGGATGGAATAAAAAATGGAAACGAAACCTATGTAAGTCCCCTTATACTAATAAAAACCGCCAACAACAAGTTTAACCTTGGCCTCATCATTTGGTTTCACTGACGGCTCCAACACTATCGCTAATACAACACTAACGACAGTCCCCACCTCACCCATCACAAACACCAAAAAATTACCACCACCAAATAAAGAATCCCATGGTCCATTCAATGCAGACACCAACATCTATATAGATATATAAAAATAATTATGTCAAATTTAGAATATTTCTTTTCACATCTCAAATATATTTAAGTTCATTCGAAAATAAAAAAGGATAATGAAAATTGGACACAACACCGACATTGACATGTTGATAATAATAATTTGAAAAAATAAGTTTATTAAGAATATTGAGGGTCATTTTAAATGAGAAAGGAAAAAAATCTACCTGTTCCAAAATGCCTCCATAGATATTCCATAAAGAGTACATGCTTGAGCAGCAGAGCAAAATCCAAAGATATTCTATATGGTATTCTTATTTTTCCTGCCATTGACGTTTGAGTGAATTCATTAAGGTATGCATAAGGTGTGTTTTCAACTAAACCCATACCCTGAAGCAGTTGATAAGTGGTTTTTATATCGCTTTTATTAGTTATTTTTCCGCCATATTTTACCTTTTTCGTTAGCTTTCCTTTCATTTTACCATGTTTTACTGTTTGGTATTGCGTTTCCTTTATTTCAGGTCATAATATGCATTTCAAGAGAAAGAGGGACGAAAAGTAGACAAAACACGAAAAAAGGCAAAGAATCAGAAGACCTCAGTAAAAAAATTAGAGGTCTGTTACGAGCACCCGTAATGGCTATTACGGGCCGTAACAGGCATGACCCTCCAACCCTAATCTTGACGCCCCCAGTACAAAGACTAGAGGCCTGTTACGGGCGCTCGTAATGGCTATTACGGCCCATAACAGGAGGGCGAGTTTTCCCCAATTTGTTTTCTTTTTTGTCCTGATTCCCTCCACTTCAAGGATTTTGAATGCTTGGATCTAATATTAATTGCTTGTAATTGGCATTGAACATTAGGAGATTCTTACCATATTTAGAATTTAATATAAAAACTCATAGGTAGTCTTGAGTTTTTATCCAATTTTTAATTCTAGTTTTTCTTTTTTACGCTTCCTTTTTCGCATTTCGTAAAAGTCTCCATTGGAGCAGCTGGATCAAGTTTTCAATTTAAGTATTTCTTTTCCATTATTCAGGTTTTGAATTATCTCTTTATTTACTTGTTTATCAATTATGTCTTTATTAGTAGTTATCACTTTAATTGAATCATTCCTCACCATGAGTGAGTAGTCCACTAGGGACTAAGGGTTATAAACCCTATCATATGATTATTTGCATGATTTATGCTATAAACATGCTTCTTAGAATGATCAACTTAGAAAGAGGTAACAATTTATTATTGTGAGAGATCCAACAACAAGTGAATTTCATAACAAAAGTGGTTAAACAAGTAGGATAGAGATATTCACTTAAATTAGCCTGCTTAGAAATAAGAAGCTAAGGCCATAAAAAATTTTCAAATTTAAATTAGCTTGCTTAGAGATTTGTTCCCTTGCCTTAGTAATGCATGCTTTGATGTTGTAGAGATACACAATGAGATCACGTTATGACCTTTTGAGGCACGACACTTCACATTATTGGCACATTTAGACTACTAATATATTAATGGATCTTAGCTCATCAATCACTCTCTTGATATTCTCTTCCTCTTATTTAGCAGTTATAGACATGTAGTGTGTATCCTTTTACTTGTTACCCTGCTTATACTTCTTTTAAACAAAGATTATTTACAAAAGTTCAAAATCTAAATCTCTACCACTCCCTGTGGGCACAATATCCTTACTTTATTACCTGCTGCAATCAAACATACATGTATACTTGCATGTGACACCATAGTTTAATCTGAATTGCAAACCGATCAACAATTTTTTAGCATCGTTGCCGGGGAGTGTCAAGAAATATTTTAAACTATTGTATTATTTTTGTTTAAAAATTGTATTTGAGTTTTTTTTTATGTTTTTGCTGTGATTTGGTGTTGCGACAGGTGATAAGCTTAAATTATACTGTTTATTTGAATCAATTTCGTGCACGTTATTTAGCATTTTATTTCCGTTTTCTTGTATTATGCCTTTGCTTTGTTTCTTTTTCAGGTTTTTGTATTTTCAAAGCTACTCGAGAAGAAATGAAGAAAAACGAGCTAAAAACCCTACTTTTTGAGGAATTGTACACATGGCTTCCACCATGGCGGGCGTTATAGGGGTGTTGCACCCTAATTTTTGACTCTAAAATCCCGCATCTTTTTGCATCATCTGTATAGTTTATCATCTCTTACATTTTTCATAATACCCAATTTATCAGCTGAAATAAACTTTTTGGACAGTTTAAGCCGTTTTAGCGGGTAAAATTTATTTCAAAATTTGACAAAACGCCGTATTTTTCCGAATCGTATATTTTTTGCTGATCACTTTGGTGTATTCATTTTATTTTTTCGAGTACTTCGATACCGACCCAATTATTCGTTTTTTACTGTCTTTATTTCTACTTTTAATTAATATATTCTTTTAATCCATCAAATCTTTATTTTAGATTTTATTATAAATATTTTATTCTTTTTATGTTTATCTTTTCCTTATTTTGTGGAACTTTTGAAAAAGTTTTTGATTTTGTAGTAATAAAGGAGATTTTGTCCATTTTTTGAGTACTAATATACTCATGAGCTACCCTTTCTCTCATAGCCACATCAATCTACTAGACCCCAAAATCCCACAAAATCTAGAAAAAAAGGGCTATGTACTACCATCATCATTCTCTTTGAGACAACACACATCATTAGCATACATTTTTAACTCTTTCATCTTTTTTCACAAGACAATAACAAACACTTCCCACAATATCTCTTCATTAAGCTCTTCACGCTGCAACTTTTTTCGGACTCCATAATGTTGTACTATCATGCGCATGGGACTATTAAACACCATTCTCATCATCTCTGTTTCATAAACAATATACATAAAAACTTTACAAAAAATACTATTCCTTCCAACGCACAACTCGCACACCATCTCTCTAAAACCGACATGAAACAACCATAATCTCGACACAACGTGAATACTTCGTCAACAACACTGTCGCGATAAGAAATGAAGCTGCCATAGAGAGAAGAGAGTTGAGATTGAGGAAGTCGCGGGCAAGGAGGAAAAGAGCTCAGGTTTTCTGCAAGTTTCCTTTTTTTTTTTATGATTTCATTATACTGTTGCTATATGCTATAGCCACTTGGTTTATTTATTATTATTTTTTAATATGATAATAGTCATTAATAGTTGTAGTTAATATGTGTTGTTTAATTTTATTTTAGTACATGTTGTTAATTTTATAATATATGTTTTATTGTGTAAATATGTGTGTTGCTTACTGTGATATTATTGCTTGCTGGATCATATTTTTGAAAAGAAAAACTTGTTTTGTTTGTTGTGGTCTGTTAGAGAAATATATGTATATATTAGAAGTTGTAGTGTTAACTTAGTGTGTGTGAATGATAGATTTATGTTGGTTTTTTTTTAATGATATGTATTATATATGCATTCGTTTTGCTGTTGTTTGTTTTGGTTAACATGACCATGGATATATTTGTTTTGCTTGGAAAAAGACAGTAGCTATTTGAGAGAGAAGAAAGTTGAATTTGATTTTCCTTCTTTTTCTTTGTTTTATATATATTTATATTGATACTAAATTGTGATTATTTTTGTATTGTTAAATTAGTTACTAGAAAGATAAGAATGACATTGCAAATATAGGACGTGGAGAAATATAGATTTTCTTGGATTTATTAGTTTTCTTTTACTTTTGATTTAGTTAGTTACAGTAGCATGATATTCCTTTATTTATTTATTTATTTATTTTATAATATAGAAAAAGACAACCAAAAACAACTTTTTTTAATCATTCCTTTTTTTATTATTATTATTATCTTAATTTTTTAGTTTTTATAGTTAATTTGAATTATACTAAAAAATGTAAAAAATATTAATGTTATAATCCTTAATTAATTTAAATATTTTTATTTAATTTGATTAATTAAATTATTAATTAATCTTATTAAATATTAATATTTAAGTCGATTAACAATTCTCTTGTTGTTTAATTTTATCTTGCGACTATTTTTCTTTCATGTTTTGATCTCACTAACAACTAACTTTCTATTAACATTTACAACTTAGAATTGGAGTCGCCGTGCTCTATTTAATCGTCCCGCCGTGGACATTCCCTTTGTTTACCTTTGCAATTTAGGCTTGGAGTCGCCGTGCTCTATTTAGTCGTCCCGCCGTGGACATTCCCTTCCTTACTAACTTAACCTTAGTTTAGAGTCGGCACTCTATGTAGGTGTCTCTCCGCAGACATTTACTTTCCCTTTGGAACCTTGACCACAGTCAAGAGTTCCTCACCCCTAGTTAGGGGAACTACGAATGCTCTGATTTCTCAAAGTTCCTTTTGAGAATACGTAGGCACAAGGCCCCGATCCTTGGCGAGCAACCTTTTCTTTTTTCCTTCGTTTCAACCTTTATCTTTACCCTTAGCACATTTCCTTTAGCAAACAAACTTTAGCAAACACAAATATTAATAAGAGGTTCCTGTAGAGTACTACAGATGTTTAGGATGTGAAATACCTACCCTAGGCATAACCAACCCCCGAACCTTTAGATCTCTCTTTGCTTAGCTTTAAGCCTTACTTTTTGCTTTGCATTTTAATAGGTTTTTCTTTCTTTAAACCTTTCCTTTTTGGATAAATTAAAGTCCGGTTGTGAATTTAAGAATTAAGATTCAAGTTAATCAATAGCTTGGTATCACGATTCTCACCGCAACAAGGGGACGCCACACATTGGATAGAAGCCAATTGCTGACAACTGTCACGTCTCCCACTCCTTTCCACCCTAGTTCATGTGGCGGACGCCACAAGGGGGTGGCGGGCGCCACCTTCACACGGCCATTTCCCTCCCAAAAGAAGTTGGGGGGCATTCCTGTCTTTACATGTACTTTCCTACCACTATAAATATAAGAGTTTTGTTTCATTTCAAATCATCCAAGCTTAGAGAAAAGAACTCAAGACATAAATTTCACCTATTGTAAAGTGATAAACTTCTCACATCGAGGGGTTATCACACTGTGTAATCGAGTTTGGAGTACTTGGGTAGAAGTTAAACCTGCCGCCATTTTAATTCAATCTTTTTACTTCCAGTTGTTCAAGATTTTAAAGCCTCTCGTTTAGAGCAGGTTTCTGTCTATTTATTGCCTTTTATTTATTTACCCGCCTTTATTTCCCGCACTGTTTATTTCTCTCACCGCACTTTATTTATTTACTTACCCGCACTTTATTTACTCGCATTTGTTTACCATGTCCGGCTAAATCTTAAGGGCTAGGATGTGAGGATTATAGTTATAATTAGTATTCCACACGGTTGTTGGTAGAATGACTTAGGGGTTGTTTTAACTTTTAACACTTATTTTCTGTACTTAAAATCTGTTGGGTAAGATCGAAAGCCGTCCAACCTTTAGATAAATTTGGTTAGTTTTGACTGTTCCAAGAAAGCGAAAGCGCTTGGCTCAGTCAATTAGGGATCTATAATGTTTAAGAAAACCGATTTTAAAACTGTTTTTGGACGCGCTTATGGATTTAAAATCCGGTTTGCAAGAACCTCTTTTTGTTAGAAATTCCAGGTTAAAATACTTTTCGACTAAGTCAAGAAACTTTATTTCTTTAAAATAGGTTTATTAATCCTAATGCAATGCGCACCTTTTTATAAGTGACAATAAGAGGCGTCAATTAGGGATAAACTCGGTTCTGAATACGCGAAAGCGACAGTTCCTGTTAAATTAGTTCTTTTCATGAGTAGAAAATATTACCCCATAAGGAATCCTATATGTACACATCTGGAATACTACGTAGCTATATGAATTGCATCTATGCCTGTTGCTTTATTATTGAATTTATTTTCGCACTTTACTTTTATTTCGCACAACCCAATCCTTTAATTGATTTGCCTTAGATAAACACCGTATTGTCACATCGTCTAGACTAAGGCTATACTCGTCGGTCAATGCGAAGAACTCGTGGCACCGGTACCCTTATAGATCCTTTAGAGGAACCTGAATGTTAAACTCGCGCTCGTATCTTATTTCATAGAATTAAGAGAGCTATGGTCGCAGACTGTAACCAAAGACCCCTTAAGATTTTTGCCCAACCATCTAATGACGAACCTAGTTCTAGTATTGTGAACCCCAATATTCCTGCTCACAATTTCGAGCTAAAACCATCCCTATTACAATTAGTGCAACAAAACCAGTTCGCGAGACTCGCTAATGAGAAACCAAACCAACATTTAAAAACTTTTATTCAACTAGCTAACACTTTTAAAACCAATGGTGCTACCCCTGAGGCGATTAGGTTAAGATTATTCCCTTTTTCCCTTAGAGACAAAGCCCTTACGTGGTTAGATTCCCTTCCAGCCAATTCTATAACAACTTGGGAAGACCTTAGGAGAGTTTTCCTCGCTAGATATTTTCTCCCGAGCAAAACAGTTGTTCTTAGGAACCAGATAACCAGATTTACCCAAAACCAAGGTGAATCTCTCTTCGAGACTTGGGAAAGATATAAAGACTTATTGAGAACATATCCATACCATGGCCTAGAATCATGGCTAATCATTCACACCTTCTATAATGGACTTCACTATAGCACAAAGATGATCATCGACGCCGCCGCAGGTGGCGCCCTGATGAATAAAATTTACCCTGATGCTTGTTCTCTCATTGAGGATATGACCCAAAACCATTATCAATGGGGGATAGAGCGAGTGACGATAGAAAAGAAAGAAGCCCAAGGAGGAATACATGAGATAAGTTCTATAGACATGATGCAAGCCAAAATGGACGCTTTAGCCCTTAAAGTAGAACATATGTACGCAAACCCAGTAGCTGCAGCAGCGGTTTCAACTGAGTGCGAACTATGTGGTACTCAAGGACACCAATTAGCATAATGCAATCTGCTGAACGAAACTCATTCAGGAGAGGTCAACTATACCCAAGGAAACCCATTTTCAAACACCTATAACTCTGGATGGAAGAATCACCCAAACTTTTCCTACAAAAACAATAACCCTATCCAAAACCCTGCACCCCTGAGAACGTCTGATTTTCAAGCTCAAAGACAAAACCCGCCTATGCAAGCTGTGCAACCTAAGCCGAACCTTGAGAAAATCATGGAAAACTTTATTACAGCTTAGACCCAGCAAAATAAAGAATTCCTAAACCAGAAAATTCATGTGATTAATCTCACATAATTGCTGATCAATGATTAATGATGTATTAAAAAGAAAATGACAAGATTAATTAATAAACCTATTAAGTGAAAAGTTGACTTAAATTAAATGCTGACAAGTTAATGAAAAATAATTTTAAAACCTATAACTAAATTAATCCAAACTTCTAATAAATTCTAAAACTTAATCTAAATCCTAACTTAATAGTAATTCTAATTAAAAGAAAATAACTCTAATATCTATTCTAAAAACAAATATCTATAATCTAATAAATAAATAAAAAACTAAATCTCAAAAACCAATTCTAGAAAATAACTATTTTAGAAGTCTATCTAAATAAACTTTATTTCTATTTCTAATAAAAATAAAAACTATTTTCTAATAAAATCTATTCTAGAAAACTATTAATAATTCCATAAAAAACTAATGAAAAGAAATTAAAGCAGTAAATAAAAATGCAAGAATGCGGCGAAATAAAGGGCAAAAGGGTGACCACCGAAACGCAACCAAATTATCAGCACAGACTGAACCACCAGAACAAACTCCACTCGATTCCAAAATAAATCTCCTTATTTGAACTGGTTTTAATTGCCTGAAACGCGAGCAAAGTGGCTATAATCCCGATAAATCACTCTGGCTGAAAATATGCACAGTATGCGACCTAAATGATATGCAGATGCAAATGCGAAATAAAATGAAACATAAGCCAAGTATAAGAAACAATTGGTCAAATTTTGGGGTACAACGCCAATCCATCCTTGGTTTCCCCTGAGATTGTTACTCAATCCCTTTGCTTGGTTGATCAACCGTCCTTCGGTTAAAACCAATTCTTTTCTTCCTCAGTAAAGTCAATCCTTTTTCTTCGGTTAAACACATTTTTTTCTGTTCAAACCTAGTCCCCATCGGAGTTCGCAACCTTCTCTTGGTTCTCTCTCTTTCCTGTTGGGTTAATCACTACCTGTCAGATAAACACCTGTCGCCTTTTCCTCAGTTAATCACAATCTGTCTGTTAGTACTGAACTATCTTTGAGTTAATCCCCTTCTTCCAGCTAATCACCCATTCTTTGATTGATCACGGTTTGTCCGTTAAAACCAACTTTTCTTTGGGTTAATCACCTTCTCTTAGATAATCACCCTTTTTTGGTCAATCACAGTCCCCCTGTTTGAACCAATCATCTTTTTGCTCAGTTAACCACAGTCTGTCTATTGAGATACTGAGTTTCTTTTGAGTTAATCACCTTTTCTTGGTTAATCACTCATTCTTTTCGGTTAATTGCAGCTCGTCTGTTAAATACCGAATCCCATACAGTTAGCAACCTTTCTTTGGTTCAAATACTGCCAGCTTTGGGTTAGTAACCTTTGCCCAGTTCAAATACCTTTTCCTTCTGTCAAGTACTGCTTGTTCAGTCATTGTACCATTATTTGGGTTGCAACCTTTGTTGGTTCCACACCTGTCCTTTTGGTTGATTACCGTATACTGGTTAAAACTAGCTCTCTTTTGTTTCGGTTAATCAATGTTTATCAATTAATACACCGAAACCTTCTCAGAGTAAACATCTTGTCTATGTTCAATACTCTCTTTTATCCCGAGTCGTCGCAGCCCATCTTTTGACACCAACTCTTGTGTTTTCCCCACAGAGTCTTGGTCTTGCTTTTTTTCGGTTATTCATTGCCTGCCAGCTAATGAACCAAGTTTCCTACGGATCTTACCTTCTACTTCGATTCTTGACCCTTTTTACCGGCAACGTCGCCATTTTTGTTGTTTTATTCTCAGTGGAGTCGTCTCTATTCTTCAATGTACCCCGGTGGAGTCTTTCTACCACTTTCGCTCTCGGCTTTGACGCTGTCTCTTTTCCTTTTATTTTTTAGCGTTGGTTCCCCAAACTACGTAGGCTCTGACTTCCTCATTGCACTATGAGGGTACGTAGGCACAAGATTGTGAAATATTAGTGAGCCACCTTCCTCCACCTTCTTCCATCCTCTTATTTCTCTGGTCCACCTAGATCATTTTATTTTCCTAGTTCCATGAACTACGGAGCTCTGAATTCCTCATTTCACTATGAGGATACGTAGGCACAAGGGCCCCAATCCTCCGCGAGCACGTTCTTTCCTTTCTTTTCTTCCCTCATTTATTTTCTTTTAGCTAGAAGCCTTTAGATAGATAACCCATCCAAGCCTAGAAGCAAGCAAAATGGTTCCCGTCGGGTACGACAGATGCTTAAGGTGCTAGTACCTTCCTTTCGCATAACCGACCCCTTTCCTGTTTCTCTTCCCTTTGGGTTATATCGATATTTTCCCTATCCTTTGGGACAAAATAAAGTTTGGTGACGACTCTGTTGTATCTTTGAATGTACGATTCACTCAGGTATAATCCCACTAGCTTCACCAAGCAATACAATAACATTGGATATATCTTCATCTGTGTCTAGGTCACATTCATCTTCTGAGTCTTTAACATTAGACACAAAGGCTATTCTTTTCTTCTTTTCATACTTTTCACTGATCCCTAATTCAAAGGTTTAAATAGATCTCATAAGTTCATCAACTTTCATCTTGTTTATGTCTTAGGGTTCTTCAATGGCAGTAACCTTCATGTCAAATCTCTTTGGAAGAGATATGAGAACTTTGCTGACCACCTTAGCCTCTGATATCTTCTCCCCCAGGGATTTTGAGGCATTGGCTATCTCAATAATATTCATGTGAAAGTCATGAACGCTTTCATCTTCCTCCATTTTCAAGTTCTCAAACATGGTGGTAAGAAGTTGAAGTCTTGACATCTTCACTTTAGAGGTTCCTTCATGTGCAATCTTAAAAATTTCCCAAGCATATTTAGCAACATTACAATTATTTATCAGTCTGAAGATGTTCTTGTTCACTTCATTGAACATGACATTCAATGCTTTGGAGTTTCCCAAAGCTAGCTTGCCATCTTCATCATCCCAATCTTCCTCAGCCTTCAGCACATAAGTAATTTTACCATCCTTATCTCTAGCCATTGGTGGATCCCATCCCTTGATCATAGATTGCAAAACCTTGTTGTCCATAAGCTTCAGAATGGCCACCATACGTGCTTTCCAATAGTCATAATTGGTTCCACCAAAAATGGGTGGTTTGTTCACAAATCCTCCTTCTTTGTCCATTGTACCAAAAAGTATCTTCCCTATATCTCACCCAAGTACAGAGCAGGATGTCTGCTCTGATACCAATTGAAATTCTGGTATACAAATATCAGATGTCTTAAGAGATGTCGAGACACTAATATCTGTTTAAAAGCACAAGAACAAAATAAAACATAGTTAAAGGTATATAAAATAACAAAACACAAAGAGTTGTTAACCTACTTCGGTGTAAAAAAACACCTACGTCTGGGAGCTACCAAGCCAAGAAGGAAATCCACTAAATAGTATCAGTTTGTAGATCTTCATCAAACTATCTCCATTTTACAATCTACTCACCTAATCACTACCTGTGTTTAACTTCTTCCTAAGACTCACCTAGGTATGAAACCCCTCTCACTTCCCTTTCAATCACCACTATGACACAATAAAAATACTCTAACTGTTTTTATAAGATACCCTTCAAAGACACATAATCACTCAATGCTTAAAAGCTTAGAACTGATTGACAGAACTTACAACTCAATAGAGACAATCCTATTCTGATATTAAAGAGGCTCACAAATAACACGAACACACAATCCCTAAAAAATAACTTAACACAAAGAATGTTCCCAACAGAAAGTAGGATTGTGTCATCCTATTTATAAACATCGCCTGTATTGGATTTGGGCTTCAAAACAAACGCAGCAAGGCAATTGCTAACAGTCTGCAGAATATTCTCCATAAAAATAGGTCTTCAATCAAGGGGTTTCCTAAAATGTCTTCAACATTTAGAAAAAAAATATCTTTAAATTCAAACAGAATCTATGATTCCTCAGTCTTGGACGCCACATAGGATTACTTAATATTCATATAATATTTGGTAATTTGTAATTACATAAACTATATCCAAACTGCAGAACTGTAACAGACAAGATGTCGAGACTTCTTGTTAGGACATCTTGTTCAACATGTTTTTCTTCATGTTAGAACATCTTGTTCAACATGTTGCTGCCAAGTTAGTTTTACCAAAATTACTGCCAATCACAAATACAGAGACTTAACAATGTTTAATTAGAATTTTGTCTTCAGGATCTTCAGAACTTGGATCAATAGAAATGATGTATTCAGAATCTTCATAACTCGTTCAGCAGAACCTTACCTTCAGAAACTTCAGAACTTGGAGCATTTGAAGTACATCTTTAGAGAGCCTTTTAAGCTTTACACATTAAGTCATGATCAGAAACTCTAGTACGACGTTCTTCAGAACCGTTGCATTAGAGGCATTCTTGAATCATAACATGTAACCAACTAATGTTTTCTTCTATAGTATTGAGTTCCGAGTCTGATGACGTCACACACCTTTCCCTCATAGTTAGAATATGTTTAGCAAAGGCTACACACTAGATAGAAATCATTAGAGTACATAATTATTCTCTAAAATTTTATGTACAGTTATCACCAAAACTTCAAGATCAGATGCAGAACAAATCTTATTCTTACAGTCATGTCTGAACCTATTGATAAAACTCACTTTGAATATTCCCCAATTTCTTTTATCCAGCATAACAGTTATCCCCAGTGAGTCTTCACCCACCTCATTGTCTTTTTCATTTCCTGTGGGCCACCTCTACCATATGTCTCCAGCATTCCCCACAGATCCATCTTTCATTCTTCATCCATCATAAAACAACATGCTAGGGTTCATCTCATACCGCATCATATCCCTAGCAAACAAAAAAAAAAGATCCCTTCATGCATTCATATCATATAATCTCATTTCATCTGCATTCAGGGACAAAATTCAGGTCTTTTAATATTTAATTATCTTCCACCTCGATCATAAAAAGATTAACATTCTTCATATTCTCTAGTTGAAGATACTTAAATAGGGGCAACTGCCATACCCCAAATTTGACCCTAAATCATTAGATCGATACATTTATCATGACATTCACATCATCTGCATAACATAACATGCATTTCATCTCGCATAATGCCAAAAATATGGATCTGGATAATAAGCGGGCGAAAAATTTCAAAGTCGAGCCTGCATACGTGAATTTTATTAATCGACGACTCGCGTAGTTTAAACTTCCGACTACTTTTTTCGGTCGCATTTTGATCAATCTGAGCCTTTTAACCGGTCATTTTTTATTTCAAATTTTGATCAAAACATGTATGTTGTTTAGAAGTTTATTTCACACTAATTAGTTTAGTGCATTCAGTTTAATTTTTCTGACACTTTTGCGTCAGATTTTTTATTCATTTTGAGTCCATTTTTTTTTTTTATCAACGTGTTCATAAAAAAAATAGGAACATCTATGCTTTCAGTTCAGTTTTATTTTAATTATTTACAATTGTTTGATTTTTTAGCTTGTTTTAATTATTTTAATTTATTTCACACTAAAATCCAAAAATATTTCTCTTTTTTTTCTTCTCTCTTTTTTTCTCTCAATAAATAGAAGATCGCAAACTAACATCAATTTAACATTCATTCGACGCTAACTAAATGATTTCTATTGAGTACAACGAACGTGAGGGGTGCTAATACATTTCTCTTACGTAATCGACTCCCAAACTCTAATTTGATTGTGACGATCAATAATCATTTTCATTCTTTTGGGGTTTTATTGATAGTTTCCCTTTCACTCTGTGAATAAATAAAGTTCGGCGGCGACTCTGTTAAGTCCACCCGCAAACATGCGATTGTGCTTCGGGAGCGCCGTGTTCTCATTTTTCGAAGCACGCCAATTAGAAAGTAGAAAAAAATTTAGAGAGGAAAGAAAATAAATCAACAAAGTTCAAAGAAATAAGAATAAAGAAATTCAACTAAGATTTATAAAGGTTTGACATACCACTTGACCTACTCTTCTCCCCAAAATTTTATTCTTGAGAGTTCCACTGATATAATATCCCAAGTTCTTAAGGATATTCCCACAAATCTTGTGAGAGTTTTTTGACAGCCGAGCTCACAAACCAAATATAGATTTTACTGGATAATCTCAATAACCAAACATAGATTTTCTCAAGACAATCTCGAGAACCAAACTCAAAAAAGAAAACAAGACTCTTGATAAATAGCACTTAAGCACGAACACCACTACAATCAAACTCTCACAAGTATTTTTCACTCACAAGACACTAAAGCAACTTTAGTGAAAGAGTATAAAAAAGTAGAGAAGAGTAGAAAATGAGAAAAGAATAGTAGAAATTCATATTCAGGTGTATTTTGAAATGCGGTGAAGCCCTCTATTTACAAGAGAAAATATAAACTTAAAAAAGAAAATAACTCATGAGCTTTTTAATACACTTAGTCAATAATGACCAAGGATTAGTCAATTATATAGGTCAAATATGAAAGATTTTCAAATTTGTCATCACTAATAGATTAGAATCTCTCTTAAAAGAATAAGAGGTGTTACAAAAGAGATAATCAATTAACCCTAGTGTGTTAATCGATTGTCTAGCGCACAAAACTCTCCTAAAGGTTTAACCAAGCTTGCAATCAACTAGGTACATGTGTAAAATGTTTTTCGGGTGGTTTTATAAAATGAGAGTTTTCAAAAACATTTTAGCGTGTGTGTGAAAGTTGCCTTAGTATCTTAAAAGATACTCTTTACTTTTACAAAACATTGATCACTCAGACAGGACAAGAGGAACGTTTACACTTCTTTTCTTTCACAACCTTAAAGCTTCAAGACCCCTAGCTAGATTTCTCATTAATTCAACACTTCATCTAAAAGTTGACTTCTTCTATCTGATAAAGCTTGATATGACTTCTTTAATAAACACCATCATCAGAGATTGTTTGATCAGAGATTCTCAAGAACTCCACTAAACAGCATTTAACATTATATGTTATTAGCATAAAAACCACCAAGATTATCTGCCATTAAGATCATTTGGAGATAATTTTACATGCATAGATCTACATTTACATGGATAGATCTACATTCTCCTTTTTAATGATGACAACTCATCTTTCAAGAGGTGGACAAACAAGAAACAAAGAAACAAGTATAAAGGAATGCAGTGGTTAAACTCCACTTGACAAATAGTATACCCTATACCCCTAGTAGAATAACTCTATAATCACTTAGCTAATGATTCATCCTGATAATTTGCACACAACATCTACTCGCAGCAACATATTATACTTCAATGGTAGATGTCACACAGCAAGGTCGCCTCAAATCCTTTTCCATCTTCAACAAACTTCAATACCTCACTATATATCATTGTTGAGAGGTCTCAAACCATACACACTTGTAGTCCATGTGCCCTAACTTGGTGCAAGAATATTTGATAAGTTGAAATAACTTAAACATTTTAAGGTGAATCAAGAACGTGATTCCTGTTTTTAAAAAAAGTCTTCTGAGAGCACCTGTCACAGTTTTTTTTTTCTTCCTAAATTGACCATCATTGAAAAATTCAAGGCATTCACATGTAATGACTAAACAAACATCAACCTTGTACAAACAAAACTTCACTGAATGACTGTCACAAACAGCAAGACTGCCTTTATTAAATAGAACAAATTCTTAAGGTAAATCATACGAGTAACTCGACACGTTTTATACAAGTATTTGGAGGTCACAAACTGCTTGAACTGGCAGGACAAATATCTTCCAAACTGAAAGAAAGAATAGACAAACTTATTCGTAACTCAACTTGGTCATAAGTCATAATCATACAAATATTAAATTTTCAACAACAAATTACCTTTTCCCCAAGCTTTCAATGATGTCGCCGGTGACAGTTGATCTTTTCTTATTTGAGAAAGCAATGGAAGCTGCTTTTCTCATTATAGCAGAGCCAGCAATGGATCCCAACACAGCTGGATTTTTAAGACTAGCACAAAAGTATAATTATTAAGGATATAATTCATATCAAAGATGATACAACACACCTAAGAAAAATATAAAACATTATAACCTGAGATTCGAATCTTGACCAGCAGCTTCAATATATTGGCGTGCCCATGACAAAAAGACCGCAACACTGTATCAATTAAAATAAGTATATATTTACTAAAAAAACTCAATCCCAACATCACAAATGTATAACTGACATTTAAATTCAATTTTCTACTGATCACAACTTTTTTTATACTCTCGGAGTCTCAATAGAAAGATAATCCGGAGATCGGCCGGAAGGTAAATAAAGTTTGGTAAACAATTGTTTCATCTAAGGATCAAACTCACATAATACGTGTTTAAAAACAAATATCATCTAAAAAAAAATTACTTGCCTTCCAGAAAGGATATCACCTTGGCCACCACAGCGTCTAGGAGAGCCGTAGATGCTTACTGATTTGACTGCACAATTAACAGCCCCAATCAAATGGTTTCCAAGCATCTATATGCCTTGTGCCATGTGCATTATTGTCATGCTTCATTGATAGTTTTCCATAAATTAGTAGATACCATAATATATTTTCTAGCACTAGTTTCATGTCATGCTTCATCGAGCATTGTTGTGTATTCCATAGATTAAGAATTTGAGTAAAAGAAGAAACTATTGTTCTTTTCTTTTTTTGACAGAAATTGCTCTTTTGGTTGTAAATATAAAAAATTCCCACGTTAACATTCTCTCTTGTCTATTGTAGCTGTTTTTCATCTAAAGTATTCAAAGTATATACTCAACAAGACAGGGAGGAAAACGGAGATTTATATTCGTTGAAGATCTATCTACCTGTGTTACCATCGCTTATTATATCGGATTTTCCTTTTTTTAGGATAGTAACACCACCAATTCTGCAAAAGGCAATCCACAACAGTAAGAAACCGACTATCCTAAACAGAAACATGTCTCAGAAATAGGAAACAAGAAATTAAAAAGGATCAGTTGACACAAAAATATTCTAACATAAAAACCAGCGACATAAAATGAGGAACTTACTGTTTGGCAAGAGACAGCACTTGCTGAGTAGCATCGTCGTTGTTTACTTCAGAATTCAGTACTTTCTGTACAAGTCGCTTATATTCATTGACATTTGGGGTTAGAACAGCTAAGGCATAGCCACTAACAAGTTCAAGATGATTTGTTACAAGAAAAAGTCCATCCTGAAATATGCCAAAACAGTAAGCAACATGCACATGTTAATCCGACCACAAGGTGTCCAAACCTCAACATACATACCCCATCTATCACAATTGGGATGTTTGACCGTCTTGCATGTCTTATGATTTCACTCACACAGTCCTGATAAACATTGTACAAACGTTAGGAGTAATGATGAAGGACACTCGCAACATGTAAATAGAAAAAAGAACTCATAACTTAACATAAGAAGCTAAAGATAAGTAAGCCATTTCCAAGTGTATAATGAAACTGGAATCGAGTGATTCAAGCAAAGCTTATGAAGAGAGAGCATACTAGAAGAAACGGGTCTCTTCCAAGGCCAGGACCAATGACTAGACAGTCAAATCTTTCTAACCATTTGTCAACTTCAGCAAGAACCTTGTTTGATATGATTTTCTTGTCCTCGTCCCTGAAATTAGTCTCTTGCTAAAAACAATATTCCCAGGCTATTTTTTGAAATGTGCAGTTAGAAAGATGAAGATTGCATCGAAGTCGTACCTGACATTATATGATTCTTCCAAAACAGGGTGAACAATCAACTCAGGACTGTAGCTTTTAATGACAGGAGAAGCATCTTTTGTACAGAAAACATGGGACAAATCTGCACCCTGCATGAACAGAAAAATTAATAATATGACTGATTAGAAGAATAGATACAGAAACTTTGAAAATGAGTAAAAAGAAAGATTTCAGGTACTAACAATTTTTAAGGCTGAAATAGCAGCGAAATAAGGGGCGCCTGTATATTCGCGGCACCCTCCAATAACAGCTATGTTCCCTGATTCGAAACAGAATTCAAAAATAAATAAGATACTTCTTATTCTCTATCCAGACAGATACAAAATACATGTAAGTAATACAAAGTTAGCCCTTGAGACATAATTGACAACATATTACTTTCTTAATTTTCTCCGATAAACGCCAAATGAAATGAATTAGGAAAAAAAATCCATTACATAAACATGCAATGCTAGGGATATTTGCAAGAATTGCGTACCTGCCTGGCCTTTATGTCTACTTTGATCTAGGTCAGGAGTAATTGCTCTAATAATGTCATCTACATCAACAGACTGCATTTTTCCAGAACCAGAATTCCTGCAATCACCAATGCTACCTCCAAAAGACCTTATCAAGAACCGCTGTCTTCTGAAAACACGTGAAGAAGCCAGTAGCATACAATTGTTTGCACAACACAACAAGGGTAACTGAGAATTCATGATCACATGTTTCATTAACATGACCAAACCAAACCCTATTCATAACCCAAACATGAATTAAATATCTTTTAAAAAAAACACAAAACCCCCATCTCTTACACCAAATTTCATAACAAATTCATATAAAGACTCAAACTTTTCAGTGAATTGAAGTGAATAAAATGAACAAACAAAGAAAAATCCTTACCAGAAAGAAGCCCAGACAGGTACTAAGCTCAGAAACTCTAGAACAGTGAGAAAGTTTCTCTCTTTTCCATTTTTTTAGTTTCGCTATTTGTATGAGTCATGAGTCATGAGTCATGTCCACGTGTTCCAATTTCGAAAATGCTCAAAACGATGTCGTTTGGTTCTTTTATTTTTTGTGCCGTTTCTAGCAAGCACCATACAAAATTCCGATATTAATTCATTTACAATCACACTCACATACCGTTGAATTTGAGTTTCATCGAGAAAAGTTAGAGTTTTTGTTGTTGAATTGAAGAGGGTATGTCTCGAATTCCGAGATCGGATATGAAGATGAACGCGATTAGGTCAGGGATAGTTGTGTTAGGAGCAGTAGCGTTTGGTTACTTGAGTCTTCGAATTGGTTTCAAGCCTTATCTGGAGAAAGCTAAAGCTGATCAGTATCATCATCATCAGCAGCAGCAGCATCAAAATGAGGTTCAACAATCTGAATCTGATTCTGACTCTAACCTATCTTCATCTTTCAAGGAAACCGTTTCTTTCCCTGAACGTAGTTCATAAAAATCATTGCTTTGTTTTGATTGTGTATTGGGATTAACTAGTTTTACTCTTTTGATCTTTTGATGTAACTGTTTTATTTCATTTCATATACATACATTGGATTAAGTTTGGAATTGGTAATAGTATTTTTACATCATGTATTTTCAATTATGTTAAGTACTATGCACACCAACTATTTGTTTATATGCATCTTTGTTGAGGTTAGTGTCATGACTTTGATATGTTTGCTTATGCTTTGTATGTGGATAAGTTTTGATGTGTGTTTGTAGTGTTCATCCCAAGCTGAACTATCTAGGTTTATGGGAGTTATTAGAAATATAGATAGTTGGTTAGTTGCTAGAAGTAGTTACCTTGTATAAAAAGGCTTGATGGAACCATGTAATCACTTTACTCGTTTTAATACGATTATTTAACTTAGTTCTATTCATTTCTCACTAGCATGAGCTCTCTATCAAGATTCCTAACATGAGATTCTAGATAATCTTTGTTTATTGTCAACATGAAAAAACAATATATCAATATTATTGAATTGTGTATAGTTTTATGGTGATTAAAATTGAATTTTAATATTGTAATTAATATTTTAAAACAAGTGAATTGAATATAGAGTGGTATATGTTTTGGGTATTTTTCTCCTTGATATTTATACATTGATTACTAATCTTGTAGAAATTTTGAAATTCGAATACATCAATTATATAAAATTCTCTTCAACGAAAAAGCATCTCATCCATGTTAAAAATGAGTGAATTTCGGAATTCGGATTCAGATTTTGAAATACGGAAGGGGTTTCAGATTTTAAAATATGAAAACATTAGGCAAGAAAACAAATACTGCATTACATTTCATGAGTGCACCGGACCTCCAAAATGCTATAGCGGATAGCGGGATGACCGTTATTGTGAGCAAATACTTAAAATGAATTCGTAAATACTTAAAATAAGTTCCAGCAACATACATAATATTTTAATAATAGAAGTTGCAACAATACATAAATTCCAATAGCACCACAATATAAGTTCTCATCAAAATCAAATTATAAATGTGCTTAAAATGACTAAATCAAATCCGAAAAGTAAACAAATGTAACAAAATAACTAAATCACATCCGCCTCATCTTCACTTCTAAATTCCACCACATTAATATCATCTTGCTCATCACTTGATTCAACTTTAAACTTTTCTTCTTCCACCTCCAACTCCTCATCTTTGTTAGACACTAATGTAGCAAGTCTAGAGTTATATCTAGTAACTCTTGTTGATTCTTGTTGATTCTTTAGCGCCGACAACATTACCAACAGCTTCCCAAGTCAAACTCTTTTCTCCTAAAACCAAATCATCTTCCAATATTCCATTTTCATCCTCATTTTGTTGCAACCATTCATAACATTCATTAATATTGTCGAGGAGAATAGGATCAGTTAAATTAATGATATTGAAGCGTTCTATGAGAGCTTGGTTGTACTTCACAAAAACCAAGTCTTGTAGCGTTTGATGCTCTAGCTTGCTTCTCTTCTTAAAATGAATCTATATTATAAGTTTTATAGATAATTAATTTCAAATCTCACCATCTCTAATCTAACTACATAAAAAACTATTAATTTTTAACTTACTCAAAAGTACTCCAATTAAGCTCACATCTCGATGAGCTGCATGTTAGGCTTAACACTTTTATTGCAATTGCTTGCAAATGAGGACAATGGTTTCCGTACATGGTCCACCACTAAGCTGAAAATTGTAATTGAGAATTGTAATCCAATAACTAGTTAGTATTGAGTAGGGGTGGCAAAATGGATGGATTGAATGGATATGGATTGGATTGTTGATGGATGGATCAAAACAATCCATTAATCCATTAACAATTCACTAAACTCTCTTAATAAAAATCCAATCCAATCTGTCCATTAAAAGATAAAATTCATCCAATCCATCCATTAACATATTTCTAATGGATGGATATCCATCCATCCAAAAAATTAATTTAAAAATTCTTAATTTAATAAGTGACAACATAATATCCAATAGATTTATAAAATGAGATGGATTGATTGAATCCATCCATATGAGTTAGTGGATGGATTGGATCAAATCCATTAAATTATTTTTTGTCTTATGGATGGATTGGATGGATAAATTATTGGATGAATTGGATGGATATTATCTAAATGGATTTCATTGTCACCTCTAGTATTGAGTGTGTCATTCTATTCTAAATTAAAAAGAATGAACTTTAACTTACCAGGGGACATGGTTTCCTTCATTCTAATTGCAGAAAGCATGTCAAATGTGTCATTCGCCTTCCGATACACAACAATCTCAAATAGAGTTTTGTCATTCTTATTGCATCTATTAAAAGCATCTGAATGCAAGCAAAGAGCCCATTTGTTACTTATGTGTCTTTGCCAATGCTTGGATCATTTTAGAAGTGTTGTGGGTTAAGAAAATGCTCAACTGCACGCAATGGACGATGGAGTTGACACGCCCATCTACTATCTATGATTTCAAAAATATCCTTGTACTTACTCTCATTTCCATTGAAAGATTTTTGTATACTTTCCTTTGCCCTATCATTTGCCTCATATTGTACCTCATTGTCAGCATTTTCTTATTATCAAATAATTTTAAAATTGTCACCAATGCCTCCATTGCCTTAAGAGAGTATAGAACATCATTTCAAAACGATGTCATGAGAATAATAACACATGCCCTTTTCCTCTTAACATCTTTTGATGTTTTTGTGTTCAACCAAGCTTCTGATACAAACATTCGTCTAAGATTGTTTTTTAGTTTATACGATCTTTGAAGAGTGGGGAATGTTGTTGCAAACCTTGTAACTCCACTCCTAATCAATTTAGCCCCTTCGGTGAATGTTAAGGGTTATGGTATGGTTGTATATGAATCCTAATTGATGCTTCTTAGCTCGTGTTATACCTCTTGTTGAAGGGTGCTCACAAAAATCACAAATAATAGTCTTTTTGCTTTGGTATTTATAGGAGTTCCACTGCCAACCTATGTCAATATTATCACCAATAGATTTAAAAAACCTTTGTTGTTGGATGTTTATGTTAAATTTGCAAAAGTTGATGCCATGGTTTCTAACAGAATAGAAATCAACAGAGAGAGAGAGAGAGAGAGAGAGAGAGAGAGAGAGAGAGAGAGAGAGAGAGAGAGAGAGAGAGAGAGAGAGAGAGAGAGAGAGAGAGAGAGAGAGAGAGAGAGAGAGAGAGAGAGAGAGAGAGAGAGAGAGAGAAGAAGAAGAAGAAAAAATGAATAGATGAAGAAGAATGTGGAAGAAAGGATGAGAAAGATTCACAACTTATTGTTAACCGCTTGTTGAGTTTTAGTTGTTGCTGATTTTTCAGTTGAGAAGAAGAAAGAACCAGATTTGCAAAGAGAGAGATAAAATGTTAATCCAAGTTCAAGTTCCACCATTGGCTGAATTTGAGTGAAGCTGAGACAACGCTAACTGAGATTTGTTTTAAAATTGAGAGGAAAGAGGAAGAATGGGATTTGTGAAGAGGAGAATAGAGAACGGTAAATTTCCACTGTTTGAGTAAAGAGGTAAATGATAATGACTGAATGCATCATTATCATATTTTATAATAGTGAAATGAAAGGCTAAAATACCAATATTGCCCTTAAAAAATTTTAAATGTTACAAAACTGTCATTTCTTCACAATAGCGGTCTGTAAACCGCTATTGCGCCGCCATGAACTCCCAAATAGCGGCTGTTATTTCTGCTATCCTTTATTCTCTGTATTATTTCATCTCCATCTTCTTTTCTTATCCATTAGTGGAGGTTTAGTGTAAAATCCAACAATTGGTACCCAGAGTTCCAATTAGATTCATAGGGAAACACACATGTAGTGAGGTGTGTGGTTTATTTTGTTCTTTAAATCCATATTGAATTAAAGTTCAAAATCGAAGAGAATCACAGATCTTGATTCTTAGGGTTTGAAAACACGAGTGTTAGTAAGAACTGAGTGATTTTCACAAGAAGAAAGATGAATGGCGGAAATGACAGCTTGAACACAAAGCTTCCGTTATTCGACAGAAATAATTGGATTCCGTGGTTGATTTAGATGTGTTTGTTGTTTGGAACTCAAGATATTCTTGATCTCGTCAATGACGGTTACATGCCAGATGATGAAAATACAATAGAAGCGCAAATAAATGTGCGACGTGAAATGAGGAAGAAGGATCAGAAGGCTTTGTTTTTTATCCATCAGTTTATGGATACAAATGTGTTTGAGATAATTGCTTACTCGATAACGATGAAGGCGGTGTGGGATACACTAGTGCGGTGCTATGGTGGTGACACATCCGTGAAGAAGGTCATGTTTCAGTCCCTATGCAAACAATATGAGAATTTAAGTATGAAGAACTACGAGAGAGTTCCTGGTTACATCTCCGGAGTGATTACGGTCACGAATGAGATGAAGTATTATGCAAAAATGCTCTTTGAACAAGTAATCATTAAAAAGATACTCAGATGACTTACTCCTTAGTTCGATTACATAGTTGTAGCCGTAGAACATTCTAAAGACACTAGCACCATGAAAATTGGAGAGCTTCAAAGTAGTTTAGAGGCATAAGAGTTGCATTTGACTGAAAGAAACTCTGAAAGGGAGTCAGAACAAGCTTTGAAAGCTTCTTCTAGAAAGAAGAACCAGAAGCAACCATGACTAGAGAACAAGAGAAAGTATGGTGGTGGTGTTCAGAAGCCAAAACTCTCTAACTCTAAAGAGAAGAAACACAAGATTGTTCATAAGGGAAATAAGAAGTTTGATAAGAGGAAAGTTCAGTGCTACAATTGCAACAAGTTTGGCCATTTTTTTGTCGATTGCTGGTCAAACATGGTTTAGCAAAGGTGAAAAAGCCAACATATCTAGAAGCGATTCAAATGTTGAACATGTGCTACTGATGGAATCTAATAATTTAGATGGATCAATGGTATACTCGTGGTATATACACACTGGCTGCTCAAATCACCTAAACGGAAAAAATGGCTTGTTGATTTTAACTATGGTAAAAAGACCAAGATCAGATGTACTAATGATGAGTATTTAAATGCTAAAGTAATGGGAAATGTCAGAGTGAAATTGAACAAAGGAAAAACTATATTGATTAAGGATGTATGGTATATTCTTGGCATGAAGAGCAATCTGATGAGTGTAGGTCAGCTGATTAAAAAAGGTTTTTCAGTAACCATAAAGGACAATCTCTTGAAGTTGTATGACTGTAATTAGAAGTTGATTATGCAGTCTGAACTGGGAAGAAACACGACATTCAAGGTGAATGTTTTAAAATCAGACAATTAATTAGTGTAAGAAGTGTTGAAGAAGAAAGTGGGATGTGGCACAAGAGATTCGGGCATCTGAACTACAAAAGCTTAGGGCCTATGAGTTCAATGAATCTGGTACATGGAATTACAAAAATTATGACACCATAGAAATCATGTGATATATGCTTGAGAGGCAACCAACCAAGATTGTCATTCTCATCATAAATTCCTCCTAAATCAATAAGTGCTCTGGTGTGGTGCATTTTGATATATGTAGGTCATTTGAGATACCTTCTCTTGGAGGGAACAAGTACTTTGTGTCATTTGTTAATGAGTTCATAAGATTAACATGGGTAGCACTCATTAAGTTCAAACATGAGGTGTTTGCTAAGTTCAAGAAGTTCAAAGTGAAGGTTAAAAATCAAAGTAGACAAATATTGAAGATCCTCAGATCTGATGGTGGAAGTGAGTTCAATTCAATAGAAATGTGTTGATGAATGCATTTGATATGTCTAACCTTAGAAATGATGTGTTCAAGATTTTGAGATTGGCATCAATTTTGGTAAAACTAACTTGACTGCTAGATGTTGGACAAGATGTCCTAACATGAAGAACTATCTGAAGATCAAGATGTTAGACGAGATGTCCTATCATAATGATTCAACATCTTTGTCTGTTACTTTTTAGTTTTTGATTATGATATTTTACTTCCAGATTTGAGATTCTTATGGGAATATTTGTTTATCCTAGGTGGTGTTCAAGATTGAGGAATCAGAGATTCCGTAGGAATCTAAAGATGTCGTTTTCTAAGTAAGGAGTCACTTTAAGAAACTTTGGATTGAAGAAACTAGGGGTGGACATCGGTTCGGGCCGGTTCGGGTTCGGGCCCAAAACCCCAATCCGGCCCAACCCTTGGGTGATAGATATTAACCCAATTCCAACCAATTTAACTATCGGTTTTTTCGGATTCAGATTTTTTCGGGTTCGGTTAACTAGATCGGTTTTTTTCGATTTTAGCTAATTGTTGGGCCAATCCAATTTTGAACCCACTCAAAAATTATGATTTTTTTTAAATATTTTTCAATTCAATTAATTAGAACTTCATCTGTTATTTGTTTTTGTGAAATTGAATGTCTGATTGGAGTTATTTCTTCAACATGATACTTCATCTGTCATGATACTTCATCTGTCATTCCATAATTGTAGAATCAGACAATTTACTTTCAAATAAGTATTCCTATCATAAGTTATTTTTTCATTCCATAAATTTACTTTCAATTCAATTAAAAACTCCAATTTACATTCAATTAATTACATAAAAACAAGGAATACCACAAAAACAAATAACAGGTGAAATTCTTTTCAGCTGAACCAGATATCATTCTTTGATATTAAATCATAAATTGTAAGAATACATATTTTTTAAAACAGAATTTTGTTGCTGACTCAAAGAATTTCACAAACAGTTTTACAATCATCCAAACAATTTCACAAACAGTTGCATGTTCCTATTAACAAACAATCATCCAAAATTAAATTGATTACTTAAAAAGGTCATTGACGACATTAATTCCATCAGCATTTAATTAAGTCAGCATTAAAACCATTTAATCAGCATAAATTCCATGTAGTAACACAACCAAAGCACCATTGTGAACAGCCTTAAATCATCCTCATCATTTTCACCACTCACAGTTTCCCACATCTTGTTATTCACTTTACACTTTCATCTGCAGCAACAACATCAGAGTCATGTTTGCACTGTTGTTAATCACAAAAACTAAAAACAACACAACTAACTAATTGGATAGAGTATATAGAAAATAACGCGAACGAAGTACCTATTATAAGGACACAACCACATAAGTCAAGTGTTCTAAGAAACAGATAACTCATATGCAGAGGATTCTTGCCCAACATGTAATCAGCCTGGAAGTATTAAGAAACAGATTTTCAATTTAGAATAACTCAAAGGTGATATTCTGCGAAAATGAAAACATGGATGCATACCTGAGATCTGGCGAAGTTTCGAAGATATTTTGGGGTGTAGGAATCTGAATCACATTTAATTTTGGCAATTTGCGATGTAAGCATATAGTCGCTGTAAATAGAAGCTAAGAATGCCGATGCAACAGGCTGCTGCAGAGTTCCATTCACTCACCCATATCACACCATCTATATAAGAGAATAGCATTTCATGAGAAAAGAATGATTAGCAAAGCAAGATGCAAAATATTGCCATCCTATACACGCCGGTTGTAAGCAAAACTTCTAAATTAATGAAAAATAATAGAGAAGGCAATCATAACACACAAAATCTAAAAATTAAAATTAATGAAAAATAAGGCCAAACTTCTAAATTCTTATCATTAATCAAGTAATCTAATCAACAATCAATTTTATGTAAGGAGTTAAAATCTCATGCAAAAGTCAAAGAGATATAGTATTTGAATGTATCAGGAAGGCAAAAGCGACTAAAACTTCTTCCATTTTCCATGCAAAAAGACCCCAATTAAGTCTAAAGCAGTTAGTTAGAAAAAACAATAAATACTAATGAACTGTGTGGGCAAGGTGAGACTAGGTTGAAAACTTTAACCTAAATATCTATCTACTATTGTAGCATCTATACCTTTGATTAATGAATCTGGTAAGTCTACTGGTCATAAAAGGCATGTAACACAACTAGATAAACTTAGTACTTCATAATCTCCCCCCTGTTATCATTTTATGAGTCTTGAATGAATGAATATTCAAGAATACTAATGTTTGAATCAGACTAGATTAACTTCACTTTTCTCACCAATGTAACAGAAAAGATAAGATATGACATACAAACAGTATTGTATTACACCGGATTATGTATCCAACACATTACCTGAAATTAGTTAGAGTTAACAGCTGGGTTATTTCTTTGTATAGTTCTTCATTGAAGGTAGCAAATACTTTTAAATCACCCACTAATATCTCAACAGCCTTTGCCTTGTCTTGCCTAAAATTTAAAAACATCAAAAACAAAGCACCATGTTAGGTACTTTAATAAACAGATACAACTACAAAAGTCCGAAAAGGATTAAGAATTGTACGTAATAATATATACGTACCTATCGAGTGCTTCCAGATATTTCTGCTTCCTGATTTCAAAGAATATTTTCATGGAGTATCTATTATCATCCACTTTAGTAAACCCTGATAAATACTTCTCAACTTCTTCCCATTCACCGGCCTGTACTTTTTCCTCAAAGTATTTCATATTGAAATAAAACCCGGACTCTTTCTCGAGCCTGTGCGGTAAACAAGTATTATAAAGAAAGAAACAAGATGTAATGATGAGATACATAATGGCAAACATTCAGCAAAGAGAGAGTTTTCAGTTAATTTTATCATCATCTTCATTCCAATTTATAAGTGATGCAATGGTGAATCTCAGCTCTTGTTGTTATCGTTCAAAAAATTACAAGAGTTGCACTTGACAAGTACAACTTTCAAATTTAAAAAATAAGTTTCTTTCCATATTTTGCAGCGCAGCCCTGTCAATCTATCAAGATGATTAAATCTTGATCAGTGTTGTCCATGGCAGAAAGCCAAAATCCCGCCATCTCAGCAGCTTTGCGCGCCGTTATAGCGATTATCAGCCAATACTTACCATTGCGGCGAGCCCAAAAACTGCCATGTATATACGCCATGGCCCCTATTTAATAACACTGATCTTGATACAAAGTTTAATAAACAAGATTCGATTTTGATGCGCAGAAAGTAATTGTCTATTAACATATCGATAGATTACGATAAATTAACTACCAAGCTCCTATTCCACTCATGACTCAGTTTTCCATATACAAAGAAATCAGCCTTAAATTAATACAAAAAATTGAAAGAAAAAAATAGCTAAAGACCAAAACTACTACACATATAGATTTAGTACAGTGATGCAAATGTTCTGAGGTTATTGAAAGCAAGATTTAAACCGAATACCAACCTGGGTGAAGGGAGCAAATGTTCTGAGGTTATTGAAACCAAGGTCCAAATGCTTCAATTTGGTACAGTGATGCAGATTATCAACCTTTGCAAACTTGTTCCTGCTAAGATCAAGAGTTTCCACTGCAGGAAGAAGCTGCAAAGACTCATCCATGAGAACTAAACCATTACATGCACAAGACACAAACGATATAGTATTCACACTAGCTAACCTGAACAGACAGAACATTCTCGGAAGGGTGAGCATTGATGAGAAAAATATGCATAACAGCGAGCATAACAGCAACCAAGCCTTCAAACGTAAAAATGTAAAAACAGATCTTGAGCGGAACAAAACAATAGAATCATAAAAGAAACCAAAACCAGTCCTATTACCTGCATCTCCGTGAGCAAAGTGACAGTCATCACCAAAGGTACAACTCCCGGTATTACATGGATTCATCAAAAAGTGTTTGGTTGGTTATACATGGATTCATCAAAAGTTTCTAGTTATTCTTTCAAAAAGTGTTCGGTTGGTTATACATGGATTCAAAATATGAGTCACTCATGACTCCCAAAAATTTCAAAAAGTGCCAGCTGCAAATACAAGGAAAAACATGAGAATACATGTTTTATTTAACAAAAACACATGAACAAAAATACAAGGGAATTGAACCTGAATATGTTTTTCAGGTACAGACCGAAGTCTGTGACTGAGTATGGGAAGAAGATAGTGCTCCACTTCCGACTGAAGTTTCATTAAATCCTAAAATATATTTAAAACATAATAAGAAATTACAAACATAAAAAAAAACCTTAACTTTAACATTTTACAAACAGAATAAAAAATTACACTTAAAGAAAAATAGACGCAATACCTAGTAAAGCATCTTCAGATATCTCATAATCCTCGTTAAATTCCATGCCTTTCAATTGGTAAAAGGTAGGTCTCAACCAGTTCTGAGTACAAATTAAAGCTTCGGCCATTTCTGATTTGAGAGAGCTTCTGTATACCTCTAAAACCCTCCCACCCGTGCTAAATGCACTCTCAGAAGCCACAGTTGAAACTGGTGTAGGCATGATATCTCTAACTATTTGGGACAGAACCGGGTATTGACCCGCATTATGTTTCCACCAACAAAGAATGTCGAACTTTTCTTTATCTTTTTCATTGAAAGTTAAACATTTTCCTACAATATAACTTTGAAGCTCGGTTTCTTCTTCCACTGAATCAATAGACATCAAATGTTCCTGAAAAGCATTTTCTCTAGCTATATATGTGGGTAATTCGTCACTGGCAGCCGTTTCACCATGAGAAACAGCAGCTGCAACAGATGTGACTGAGCCTCCAGCAATGTCATGGGCTTGTTTGTAAAGATCAAACATCTTTGAAAGATTGTCATTGATATCTTTTAATACAGATTTCTTAGTGTCTGAATCTTTTCCATACATATCATCAAAGCACCATTCCACATATCTTAACTTATACCGGGGATCAAAAATAATACCAAAATAAAGGAGCTGGTTCATCTTAGTGATATCAACCCAGTACTTACAAAACTTTTCCAACATGTCCCGTGCTACATTTGCAAACAATCCATTAAGGTCCATGTTTAATTTCTTAAGTTCAATGTAGATTTCAGCCAAGAATGGAAAAGCAGTATGCAAACTTGCTTTTGTTGAAACAGAAAAAACCTTTGTCGCTTCATAATATTTCTTCAAAAACTTAATAAAAACTCTAACATTATCCCAATCTTGACTACTAGGGGGGAATCACCGTCAAAGAAATCCCTATAGTCTTCATCCCCATCTTCTAGTTTATCAAAAGCAGTTTGAAATTTCTCAGCCGCATCTAACATCAAATATGTCGAGTTCCATCTAGTTGAAACATCAAGACATACTGACTTCTTACATGTAATCCCGACATATTCCACACACTCCTTGAACTTTAAAGCTCTATGGGGTGAAGATCTCACAAACCTAATAGCATTTCTAACACTTGAAATTGAGGTGCTGGCTACTTTTAATCCATCTCTAACAACCAAATTCAGTATATGAGCACAACACCTCATGTGAAACCCAAACCCATCCATTAAAAGTCCATTCATATTTCTGATTTTCTGCTCTAAATATTTAACAGCAACATCATTTGATGCCGCATTATCAACCGTAATGGTAGAAACATTTCTCAGCCCCCACTCCTTCAATACATCCTCAACCTTCTTACCAACCGTTCTACCACGGTGATTTGGAATAACGGTAAAGCTAATAATCCTCTTTTGGTAATTCCAATCTCTATCAATAAAATGGGCAGTTAGGGTCAAATAGTTTAGATTTTGGACAGATGTCCAACAATCTGTTGTTATTGCCACCCTACTACAATCAGATTTAAAGAATGCCTTCAACCTCACTTTCTCATCAAGATATAATTGAAAACAGTCCCTAGCTATAGTTCTCCTTGACGGTATAGAAAATTGGGGCTGCAATTGCTTACAAAAGTACTTGAACCCCTCTCCTTCAACTGTAATAAAGGGTTTCTCATCCAAAATGATAAAATAAGCTAACCCCTTTCTACAACCTACAGGATCTAACTTAGAACTTGTTGGAACCAGCCCAACTCCCTGAGTTGTTGAAAATGTCAAGATTGTTTGGGTGGGGTCAGTTGACAAGTTCAACGGATACTTAGGGCATGTTTTCATGTGACTCTTTAAGTTTGAAGTTCCATGTTTCTTAGAGTCACACATGTACATTTGATGGCAGTATTTACAGGCAGCAGTAGGGGGGTCACTATTAGGAATAAGGTTAAAGCAATCCCAAACCTCAGATCTCTTTCTATTACCATTAGCATTAGGTCTTCTTTTCTTAGGAATAGGCAGAAGATTTGTGGTTGGTTCAATAGGTGTTGCGGTTGTTGGTACATTAGGTGTTGTGGTTGTTGGTACATTAGGTGAGGTTAAAGAATGTTCATTGGTAATTGGAGGGTCTTGCTCCATAACTGAGCAAATAAGCAAAGCCAAAAATAAACACAAATGAATAACCAAACATAGACACAAATAAGCAACTAACACAAATAATAATAATAGTAATTGGAGTGCACATTGAAGAGAATAAACACCTGAGTAAATTTGGAAGTCAAATAATAATAATACTGCTAACCCTTGCTAACCCTTGTGAACCTGAATCTTTACACATAAACCTGCAATAAAATATACCGATTATATGACAAGATGGAAAGGCAACAAAAAATCAATATTCACCATTTAACATAATCTAACAAAATATATGGATGGTCACATAACTGAATCAAAAGCTTAAGAGAGACGATGATGGAGGTACCGAGAAACAATGATGGAGCTGCATTAACCCTAACCTGAAACCAACAAGGATGATGGTTTGTGTGTTAGTTGAGAGAGAGAGAGAGAGAGAGAGAGAGAGATAGAGAGAGAGAGAGAGAGAGAGAGAGAGAGAGAGAGAGAATTAACCTGAAAGTTGGAGAGCGACGACGGTCGAAGGTTGTTGGAGTGGTAACTGGAAAGGTTTATGCAAAGCCATTGAAATTGAGATGGATTTCTTCAAACCCTAACCCCTGTGAAGAAGAAGCGTGTCTTTAAACCCTAACCCATGTGAAGAAGAAGCAGAAGCGTGTCTTCAAACCCTAACCCCTGTGAAGAAGAAGCGAAGCGTGTCTGTGTAATGTGAAATAGAGATGTGAATAAGAAGCGTGTTTGTGAAGAAGAAGCGGTCGGTTTCGGATTCCGACGGGTCCCAAATTACAAACCGAATCCGACCATCCGTATCCATTAATATCCAATCAAACGGTCCAGAAATATCCGTCATCCGAATTAAACCGACCCGCATTGCAAAATCCATTTTGGATCGGTCGGGTAACATCGGATGGTTACCGATTGTCCACCCCTAGAAGAAACTATTCTTTTGGAGAATAAGTTGTAGATTCTGTGTAACAGAATTGCTGCATTTTTTAAGCTCAAATCCAGTCTAGTTTATGGTTATAAATAGGATGGGTTTAACCTAAGAAAATTATGGAACATACATTTTTGCTTAGTGTGTACTAGAGTTTATATTTTGTGAGCCTCTCTTGTGTCGTGTTGATACTTGTGCTGGATTGTTTACATTGAGTATGGTTTCAACTTCTGCTAACCAACTTTCAACCCCGAGGAGGGGCCAAAGATGTTCTATTTCATGATGACAGACTCTTTATCTACTTTCTGATGTACAACGTCTGCGTCAACTTGCCAATCATCTGAAGTACTCTGTTGAAATTTCTAGAATTCAACATATGTCCTTCATTCCTTATGGAAGAATTTTGTCTGAGCTATTCTTCAAGGCTGAAATCATTGGATTAGCCAAAAGACTTGGACCAAAAAATGTTGCGGTTGAAGAAAGATGCGAAAGAGTTGATAAGGTGCAGGATTTTTGATACTTGCTTGGCAGGTGTTCTTGTTGGTGTATCAGAATCTGTTCTATCAGTTTATATGTTTTGTTAACCATCTTGTTTGTGTGTCTTGTCTGTTGTTTGTTTGGTTGTTTAAGAGGTTATCTTGTTTTGCTTCTTGCTTATGTACTTTTACGCCTTTGGCATTATTTCTTTTAATCAATGAATATTATCCTTTTGTTGCATCTGTTGAACATTATTGCATATTTTCTTTTTGATTGTTGACAAAAAGGGGGAGAAAGTATTGATTTTGATATACCTAATTTCTCTTGAATTAAACCCAAACATTCCAAATATTTGCACTAACCCTTGTTTAAAAATATATTATGTTAGTTGTTTTGCTTTCAGGAAAAATTTACTATATATCAGAAACATCTGAAAAATCAGAATAGAATGTATGAAGCCCAAACTCTGAAGATATGCTAGTTTTGAATCATCTTGAGTGAGAAAAAACTTTAAAGATGATTCAAGTTTATTCAATTGATCAGAAGTAAAACTCATCAGAAGTTGATATGCGTTAAGTTCAAGAAACTTCTGACAGATAAACCAGTTCTTTTGAACAGAAGGTTCATTTACTCCTACAAAAGGTTAATCAGGGAAATATTCTTTCATTCTGATTATCTTTTTAGAGTTGCCCATTTCGGGGGGAGCTTTCTGCTTCTTTCTGATATATGTTTTGGTGATTACCTGACAAAAATTGTTCATCAAAATACAGTGTTTTGTCATCATCAAAAAGGGGGAGATTGTTAGAACAAGATTTGGTTCTGCGTCTGTATCTCTAAGTTTTGATGATAACAAGTCAGTATTTATGTGAGAACAATTTTGGTACTCTAATAGTTTTTTATTGTGTATCTTTAGCAAACAACTTTGATTTTAACTATTGAACATGAAACGTTACAAGTTTTTGAATATATTGATCTAAATTTCTTCTGTTCAAACTCACGAATGAGAAGCTTCTAAGGAAACTGTATGTTGTTGCTGCAACGCTCTCTTGGCTCTTGCTTCTGATGTATGAATTTGATCAATTCACTTCTGAAGACTACTCAAGCTTCCGAAGATTAAAATATGAAGGTTCTAAAAACTCTAAAGAATCTCAAGCCAGATATTGATGTGATTAAGCTTATGATTGATGATTGAAGTTTATGAACTCAAGCTTCCGAAGATTAAAAGCTGAAGGCTCTAAAAACTTTGAAGAATCTCAAGTCAAATATTGATGTGATCAAGCTTCTGACTAATGATTGAAGTTTCTAAACTCAAGCTTCCAAAGTTTAAACACTGAAGTATCTAAAAACTCTAAAGAATTTCAAGTCAGATATTAATGTGATCAAGCTTCTAATTGATGATTAAAGTTTCTGAACTCAAGCAAAATCAACTCTTCTAACTCATGCTTATACGTTGGAATATAAGATAAGATAAGAACGAGTTTATACATTGGAAAAATATAAGATAAGAACGAGTTTATACGTTGGAAAAATAGTACATGGTACAAACCAATATTCCTTTCACTAAGCGAATATCGTGGAGTAAGGAAATTGAGGTAGTACGATTCTTGTCCCCTCCGTATTAAACCGTTACTCAAGTCGCCAACTTATTCATGAAGAATACCAAATCTGCCCTCCAACAGATCTTTTTATTGGCTATATAAAGATTTGAAGACTTAAAGAAACATACATATGCAAGACTGTTGTCATAACTTGTGCTGGAATTTTTCTTTAAGTGTATTGTGTTTTTAACTTGTTTATACCTTCTTGTATAGAAGCAATCTTTGTAAACACAACCTTGTTTGTATTTTCTTAAGGGACCAGTTAGGTCAAAATCCTTGAGAAGACATAAACTATGTGTCTTTGTGGTTTGTTAGTCACCAGCGGTTGCTAATGCAGTTGTAGTCAGTTGACTATAGTGGATTAAGTCCTTGGGTATAAGGCAAAATCACCTTGGCGGTGGAATGGATTAACTTTGAGATCTTCAAGTGAACAAGTATAAAAATCGAAGCGTATTTCTCTTTATTGTGATTAGCTGTGGTTTTATTGAGTGAGTAAAAAGCTTTTGGTTTTTTAAAACCCAAATTCAAACCCCCATTTTCTTGTGTTTTTCTCACCTTCAATCATGATTGTACAACTATTTTCATTGTACTTTTAACATCATGACAATTTGCCTAACATTGACAACAATTGTACCAGGCCTAAAACAAAATTTGGGGAGAAAATTATTGTAAGTAATTAGCTTAATATACACTAAGTATAGTTGAACCATCTATAAAAGATGCTTACAACTGCAATAATCTGACATCGGCATGACCATAGTCGGTCCATATGGATCTTTCGATTCAAGGGTTTAAATTGAGTGGGTTTGAATAGAGAAACCAACTTCATGGCATTAGTACTAGCTGTATGAATTTGTACACATTTTGAATTTGAATAAAGAGGATGATACTTTTTAACCTTGAATTCAAATTTATAAATCTTGAAAGTTTGAATCATCATCAATATTGAAATAATGACTTGAATTTGAATTTCTCACATGGTAAACTCATCACAATCTTGAATTAATGAAATTTGAACCACTTTTCCTATCTTCATCCAAAAATATTGAATTTTGAAACTTGGACAAATTTAATCAAATCTTAAGCTTTGTGAAAATAATAAATTAATTTGGGCTCGATTCAAACTCACTGCTTCAAACTACCGATAAGAAAATCCAAACTCCTTCACTTAAGATCAAAAGGAAACAAACAATGATCTGCTTCAAACAAACTCTTGCTCGACCTTTAATACCCACATAACCAAGAGGATATAACTTATAATATCACTTGCCACAAAAACCATAACCAATCTACAAATGACCATACTCAATACTCGTAGGAGGAAAATCCTAATTCTCTTTGAAATGTGCCCTGAGGCTCTTGAGAAATCTTGAAGGAGGTGACCCTGATATCTGATGAATCTTGAGGGTGAATAGCCTTATAGCTTGCTTAGAAAGAAATCCATGACGCATATAAATTCACACCCTGATGCAACTCTAAGCACTTGATGACATTGAGAAACCTTGAAGAATATAACATTGTGACACATAAATATGCTCCTGATGGCGATAGTTCAAACCCTAATTCCAAGATCCAAAAAAGCACCAGTGGAATTGATTTTCAATGAAGTAGGAACCATAAGCCAATAGAAAACCATGATTATTGAGAAACCCTTGATCTCGTGTATTAGGATCTTATGCACATGAATGTTTGCGAATGTATGACCTAATGGATAAATGCATATGAATGTATCGCGGATGTATCTACCGTCGGGCGTCACGAGGTTCTCCGGAGGTAGGCCGGCCACGAACCCGACTATCCTTTGATAACCGGTCAGGTCATCCTCACCGAGGGTCCCTGCCCGCATGATATATCGATTGGTACCCCTCGCGAAGTGCTCCTCCGTCCACTCCAAGGGCACCTTCGGGATCAAGACTTCCTCCCGCTGCCCGTTCACCACTCGCTCCTCTCGCCTGTACAACGAAGAGCACGACCCATAAGATATCGGCTTCACAACGAAGAACCGGGCCATGAAATCCTGGACATAATCTATATATGTCCGAAAAGGTTTCTTCGGTTGCTTTAGCGAGCCCCACCCGTGCCGACCATCTACTGTCTGCCGTTGCAGGTGAAAAAGTCGGAAGAACAACGGCAGCGTCCCCCCGATCTCCAGATACCAGCAGACAATCTCGAACGCGCGGACAAAGACTACGGCGTTAGGGTGCAGCTGCGAGGGGGCTAACGGTAACCAATCGAAGACCCCCAGTTGGAAATCCGAGAACGGCATCCTGAGCCCGACTTCCCGAAAACAAAACGCATACATAGGAAAGCACATCTTCCCAAACGACGAGCAGATACGGGGATGCTCGCGCGGGCGATACGCCTGCCAATTTTGGGGGTCATCCTGACACCTATCCTCGACAGTGGCGAAGGCGCCATTCTCACCATCCACGAAGTACAAAGGGGTAGTCAAGGGTTCCTCAGCCACCCATTCCTTGACTGGCCGGACTGTGTTCTCAACGGTGGGCACCTCTAGCTCGTCGTCCACGTCCATAGTCCCCGGGACCAACAATGTCATTAACACCTGAAAAGTAGAAGAAAACGGTGAATTCGATGTCCGTGATCAAATTCACCCTTCCACTGCAGACCAAGTGAAAGGGTGACGGAGACAACCTCGACGACGGGGAAACCTCATCCGGGCAAGCGTCCCCGGGGAGTTCGTCCTACATTCCTCGACCTCCCTAGGGAACACCCCCAAACTACCAATCTCCCCGGGGCACTCATGGAATACCATCACCCGTCCCCGGAGCGTTCATCTGAAATTAGTATTTATCCCCGGGGAATTCAAAACCTCACCCCTCACGACCTCGGCGCATTCGTCCTACTCCTAGAAAACGCCACCTATAGCGGCAAACTTTCGCATCCCTCCTCGGACGGAACGGCGGAGATTCACCTCCGTCTCGGGGTACTCAACACGCTCTGGTGGCAATTCAAGGATACTAAACGATAAAAGTCAAGGAGAGGAGACTTACTGGTTTATAGGTGACGGTGGAGTGCGCGGCGGTTGGTGCGACGGAGATGTCGAGTATGCACAAACGAAGCAGTCGTCACGTGAGAAAGGAAGCAGAAGTGAAAAGTATGGAATGGACAGGGGCTCACGTACTTATACCCCCAGCACGGGACTCGAAGCGTCCCTAGGCACTTGAATTCCCTAGGGTAGCCGCCCCACCTGGCCTGTCTAACGGTTGACACATGGCGAAGGATGACAGTCGCGTCCCTTTACATCTCCCCGACAACAACCTTACGCCTCCTCGACAACGTCGTCATGGGGCACTTCCTTGGCATGGACGTCCGACAGACTGAGCATTCCCATGCTCGCGGCACATTCACGTCGGGCAGGGATGTTTCTCCGATACCGGTGCCCGACAACAGCTTCCCTGACACGCTCTCTCGCCTAAGTACAATGTCATTAAGTCCTCGCTCCCTCACCGCGGAGCTACGACTTAGGGGGCTCCTGTTTTGGCCTGGGCCCCCGCTTGACCGGGAAGGCCCAACCCACTTATGCTTGATGAAAGACCCAAATGAGTTCCCCTCATCTGTGTCGAGCACGAGGCTCCCGTCGGCCAGGCATTCCCCACCAGGCAGGACACTTCCCCCGTCGGGAAGAAAGACGTGTACCTCACACGTTCTCCACGTGCTCCCCTCTGCGGGGACACGTCAATGACCAACTACCCACCTCCGAAAGAGAAGGTCAAACCCACTTTCCGGAGATCACACGACACTTGAACTAGGGCGAATACCACGTCCTGGTCTTCACTACGCCACATAAGCCCTAGCAGTCACTTGGGTTGGGCATGTCCATCCAGCCTAACTCAAATGACCGTTGGCCCTGCGCTAGGGTTTCTCTATAAATACCCTCTTTCACTAGAGGGTCAGGTATTCAATTGTCATCCTCTTTTCTGTATTTGCTCTCACTCTGTCCAATTCCTTACTTTGGCATCAGAGTGTCTTGCAGGTACACCCCCTTCTCCTCTTCAACACCAATGAACAGGTAGCAAGTCAAAGACGCGTGGCAGTCCAGTGGTTCCCTTTGGATCAGGTTAGATCAGCTGTCATGTAAATATACCTCTATCATCTTGTCAATTTTTTCTTCAAAGATCTTATTCATCATTCGTCAGTATGAAACACGTGCATTTTTCAATTCGAAGTGTGTGACTTTGTATCAAAAATTGACGTGTTATGTCATGGAGGCGGTCTTTTTACGGTAAAAGGAATATATAAACAACAACTTGTATCTAGTCAAAATGTTGACCAATTTGTCAATGTTAGATAAAAGGTATTAATCCTTAGTGAATGTCTATTGAGACTTTTGTAATCAACACACTTCCTCCACTTAACCATTCTATGTACTTTAGTTCAATTACAAACTAGCTTGAAAGAGTTCCTAAGCAGTGCTCCTAGTGCCCTTAGCTTTTTTCGAGGATCGACGCCTCCTTCTTTAAGCCACATACTAGACGAAAGGGTCGATGTTCTCTGATGATAGGCCATACTTGGGTCAATGTTGGATATCTCATCTGGGAAAATTGAAAATATATTGACATTGTCTTTGATGCACTTGACGAAGTCCTTTTACTACAGGGGTGATAAGGTTGGGATCCTATAATCACTATTATAATAAGGGTTTTGTCGACTTGGGAAGCTATGAAATCTCCATCTAGAGTTATCCTTGGGATTTTCATTCTCTCTTTGGTAAGGAGTTCATGCTCATCATTCGTCATAGTTTTGTCCAGGTGTGCATTGAAATTTGTGGTGTTTATGTTCATTTGGTGCTGATTGGAAACACCAACATTTTCACCTTCTTCTCTTTCTAGAGGGTTGTTGCAATTAGATCTTGTAATATTTTTTCATGTATCGAGCTGGCTCCAAATAAGTGATTATGGATAGTAACTATTTCATTATAAATGTTGTGGAGCTTCATCTTTAGGTGATTGACCGATGCGACAATTTTAAGCGTCGGGAAGAAAGGTTTCCCTAGGATACAATTGTAGACGTTTTCACTAGATAACACCAAAAGTTGCATGTCTACCATACTTGTATCAGATCCTTTTCCCAATGAGACCATTAACTATATACTTCCTCAATGGTGCGTTACAGGGTCATTGAATGGCTGAAGATTGATGCCCTTATAAGGTGATAGTCTTACATTATTCAACCCAAATTACCAAAGAAACCGACGTACATGATGTCACACCAACTTCCTTAGTTGATCATAATTCTTGGTACTTCATGATTTTTATCCTGGATGTTATCACCAACTAGAGCACTTGTTGGGGACACTATCTACTTTTTTCTATCTTGGAACCCTAAAAAGGGGTCTTTCGTCTTTTGATTTTCCATTTTTATCACCCGCCTTCGACCCCGAGGCATTTTTTTTTTTGCAGATATCTTGAATGAATCTTTCAGTCAAGGAAATCCTCTGGTAATCTAGGATAGGGGTGGAAATGGTAACGTGGAAATGGTAACGTGGAAGAGGGAGAAAGTGATGTGGTGGCTTTGGTAGAAGGACCCGCGTTGTGGTGAGTAGCCAACCAAGTTAATTTGGTATCTACCATAGCTAATAGAGGAAACTCGCAGTAATATGACCAATTGACAAGAACGACTACATGACGTAACATATAGTATCAATAAAGTTCGACGTAGATTTCATTAGAATCAAGAAGATTTTTTCATAGACGAAATCTCTATTCTTGTCAGGAATAGAAAATTGGTGGCGTGCTCATGAAAGCTGTCGTACAAGCTCTTTAGTACGATTGTGTAAGTCTTCAGTATGGAGAAACGTGGGTGTAGCTGCAAGGTTAGCATCCCAATGCTGAAGTCAATGAAGTTAGAGAGGTGTAACTTGAAATAGTGAATGAAATTTCACCTCTTATAAGATGTAGCCGAGTTTATATATGGTTGACGTTAGAAGCCGCTTCCAATAGATGTAGCCGAGTTTATATATGGTTGACGTTAGAAGTCGCTTCCAATAGGTGCGACGAGTATGGTTGGACGTCGTTGAATTGAATTTGATGACTTAAAATGAGTAAATGACTTTACTCCAATGCGCATTCTCTTAGATTGTTAAATCAAACCATCAACATAAGACTAATGCTAAAAAAGTTTAAAAATTTGTTGCCCAAATAGAATCCCTTAATAATAATAATATACGCCTAAATTCTTTTATTATTGTAAATATGGTTATACTTCTTCTCATATATTAGAAAAAATTATGAAACAAAATATCAATATGAAGCAAATTTGTTAAGATAAATTGTATTATACTAAAGTTAAAGAATTTAAAATAATTTTGGGTACCAAAGATTAAGAATTAAAATTTGTAATGGATAATTATTTTTGCTTTACCTTTACAGTAAAAAAAAATAACAATCAAAATTTTGTCATTCTTTTGTTGTTAATGCTCAATCTTATTTAAACTAATTATATTAATTTTTTTAAATATTACATATTATATCTTTTTAAATACAAGACTTTTTATTTATTTTTTTCTTTTTAATAAGAAATTTTATAATTTCTAAATACATTATTTTTTATTTTTATAAAATATCTTTATTATGTTATGGCTTTTTGTAATATATATTCTTATGTATAAAATTAATCAATCCTCTCTTTTAAAAAATTGGCAAAATTATAAAATTTTTAAATCCAATAGTTCAATTAAATCTCTTAATTGTCTTATTTACCTAAAGTGATTTTATATTTAATAATGAAAATAGTTTATTTGAAATAGTAAAATAAATAGATTAAACTAAATTAATAAATAGTATTAAAATAAAATAAATATTAACTAATAATAAATAAACACAATATATTATCACAATATATATATATATATATATATATATATATATATATATATATATATATATATATATATATATATATATATATATATATATATATATATATATATATATATATATATATATATATATATATATATATATATATATATTAAAATATATACATGTGATATAATTTGGTTTAGATCGATTTTTAAAAATTAAATCAAAACTCAATCTAAAGTTTTTACGGAAAAAAACACACATATGTTAATAATCCATTTTTTAAAGTTTTTTATTTATTTTAATTTTAGATTAATTTAAAACTTTTGGTTAAATTGTTTTAAATTTAATTTTCTTTAAAATAATAATATTTGATGATTTCTTATATAACAATAAATAAACATATTTTATATATCTGCAAAATTATAACTCAATTCATAAAAATCGATATTACTAATTAAATGTCCTTAGGGACATATCTAACTTACAAAGAGTGCGGAGTCTCTGGACTTGTGCACCAACTATAATTATAAAATGATATTATATAATTAATTAGTTTGTTTGTTTATCTATTTGATTTGTATTTTAATTTCTAATGGATTAATGGCAACCCATTAATAGTATGACTTGTTTAGGAACTTTATAATTATTAGGAGAGATATTTTTTTCAATTAAAAAATAATTAATGACTTATGAGTTAATAATTTTATAATATTAAAAATTATCGAAAACAACTGTAATATTTATTTTTAAATAATACATAATATTCTCGTTTATTATTAATTTTTTTTTATCATTAGACATATTTTTTTCAATTAAAAAATAATTAATAACTTATGAGTTAATAATTTTATAATATTAAAAACAATTGAAAGCAACTGTAATATTTATTTTTAAATAATACATAATATTCTCGTTTATTATTAAATTTTTTATCATTTTCAAATATATATATATATATATATATATATATATATATATATATATATATATATATATATATATATATATATATATATATATATATATATATATATATATATATATATATATATATATATATATAATTTATAATTTGGTATACAAATTTTTCTAAGATAATATATAATAAAAAATTGAGAAAATAACATTTTTCATATTATAAATTTAAAATTTGCATTACAATCTAAAATTTATGAATGTGTCCCTAGATCCATCACTCGATTTTCAAACCTTAATATTTACGATGTATACTAATTAATTTTTAATAATTATGAACGGTTCATCTTCAAATTATAAAGTTTATTAATTTGACTCATGCATTAATATTCCTTTTTTTTCAAATTTTTTTAAGATTAATTTGTGATTTTTGTTTAAAAAATTTATTATTAACATCTAAACACATGCTCCAATATCCCATATTTTTATAGTTTTTTAAAGATTAATTTGTGATTTTTATTTAAATTGTTTTACATTTAATTTCTTTTAATATAATAATATTTGATGATTTCTTATATAACAATAATATAAAACTGTTTTATATATCTTCAAAATCGTAACATAAAAATTGATATTATTAATTGTTGGAAATAATAATTTATTTCCATTAAAGTTGTTCCAAAATGACAAAGTGGGTGTTATAATAAATGCTTAGTCCCACATTGGAAGAGGAGTAAAATTAAATAACATTTATAAGGCACTTGGAACAATGTAATTTCCAAAAGAGCCAAAAAGGATAAAGTGCCACATAGTCACATGTGGTGGTGCCAAAACTTATGTCACTTGTCTCATACAAAACACCCCTCGCCGGTGTTGCCACCGGCGACACCGGCTCCGGATCCGTGGGCGTAGAGGCGCTAGTGGCGGCTTGTAGACGGCACTTAGGCACGACGCATCGGAGCAATCGGGCTATTCGCGGCGTTAATGAGGCGGCACCGGTGGCGCTCCGGCCGCCTTCGGCCGGTATACTGCGAATTTAATTTTTAATTATCGCTCAGACTTATTCGTTGCCTAGAGTTTGATTTTGAATTTGAATTTGAAATACATGACACTTGACGAAGTGGTGCATGATATTTTATGTGAACCATTGCAAATGCTCATTAGAGAGTGTGTTTATGAAGAATTGCAAACTTCTGAAAAGACACATGCATGGCTATAAATATATGCTTCATAATTCGAAATCATTCACTCCAAATTCTGAAATCCTCTTCCATATAATTCCAACATTTTCCTTGCATTCGAAACTTCATCAGTCTTGTGCAGTTTCGAGAAAAAGGCTGACTTATCCTGGGTATTCAGGCCGTTCCAACTCTAAGACAATCTGAGAGTGTGCTTGAAATACTTTTAAGGAAAGTGATTTCGTTCACGATTCAGTCTGGATCCATTCGACATAGAAGGATTATCTAACATTAATTAGACCCATCACTCGATTTTCAAATCTTAATATTTACCATTGTATTTACTAATTAGTTTTTAATAATTATTAACACTTTATCTTAAAAGAAAATTTTATTTTACATTATAATTTCATTTTTTAATTGAAATCATGATTGTGATAATGGAGGAAAGAGAAGATTTTATTTTTTATTATTTAGTTAATACAAAATTAGAATTAATTGTTTGTAAAACTAAGTGTTAATTTTGTATCTATTTAAGTTTTTTTTTTTGATAATTTAATGATTTCATCAAATATAAAATTAGTGAAAAATTAAAATTTAATAGAAGAAAAACGTGCAACCGCGGTATACGTGATAGCGGTGTGAGGTTGCCAGATTGGCGTTAAAATGAAGGCACTGACCTACGCTCCATACTTAGGCGCGTGACCCCACGATCCACTTTTCAAAACAACGTGGGCCACGTCTTTTCTCAGATCCCGCCACGTCTTTCCTCAACTTCCAATGTCAATAACTCTTTGGTTTTTTATGATCACGATTTTGTTACATTTCTTCATCATATAGTACACTATTAATCTAATACTATATAATATATCATATGATATCACAAGTATTATAAAGTATATATAACATTATTCATGATAAAAAAGTGCTTCCTTGCTTGTTCAACACCCATATATCTTTGCCTTATCATTGACGGTACCAATTTTATTATCTTCAAGCAAAACATTATTAAATTTTATTGGGTCGCATGAAAAGTGTCATATATTGCTTACATGCCACCCTTCTTCACAAAATACAAAATCATAAACAATTCTACAAATTGAATGTCTTCTTCTAATAACATTATTTCTCCAAACCAAGACGTGGGAGAGATGGTAGTTTTTGAAACATTAAGGAAGGTGAAGCGTCTAAGGTTGTTTGAACCGTCTTTGGTCGTGGTTGGATTTTTCCTAGTATTTGTGGTTACTACATGTTGTTTCTTCTACTTGGATTTTAGAGAACTTGGTGGAAGATTTGGTGAATTGAAGAGGCTTAGTTGGTCAACGGAACATGATGAAGATAGTAATAGAGTTGATTTTGTTGGAGAAAAGGGTGATGGGTGTGACTTGTTTGAAGGGAATTGGGTTTGGGATGAAAAGTATCCATTGTATGAATCAAAAGATTGTGAATTTCTTGATTTAGGATTTCGTTGTTCTGAGAATGGAAGACCTGATTTGTTCTACACAAAGTGGAGATGGCAACCTAAACATTGTAACTTGCCCAGGTACATTACTAACTATTTCTTTGTTTTTTTACATTGTGGCTATAAAGTACGAATACGTAACATTAACTAGTTTTGCATAGAAATTTGATGAGTAATGATGAAGCTAAAATCATTGATCATTGTTTTTATCACAAGTTTTGTATGCATTTGGATTCTTTGGTGTTAAAACTGAGGCAGACTTGTGCTAAATTTAACCAAAGTTAACGATGGAGATAAGATAAAAAGTTCAAATGTGTTGAGAGCAACCTTAAACATATCATAGTGTGCGACTTTGAACAGGTCTTACACGTATCTCTCGTGTTGAGAGTGACCTTTAAGCTAGGTGGCAATTGCCATATGGATAGAGATGAGAGATAGTAAATTCAAGACTAAATTTGGGTATGTTATAAGATACTTTATTGTTTTTTAATAGAGGGAAAAAAATAATTTTAAAATTTATTGAATAAATAATATTTCTGAATTATATATACACTGAATATATGAATTATTTAATAAATTTAAAAATTGAATTTTTTGTTATAACAAAGACTATCTTTTATAGATAATAGTTCAAATAAAACTATCTTTATTTAAATGAAGAAATAAATATATTTTTTTCTTTATAAAGTAAATATATTTATCTCTATCTATAGTTATAAATAAATTTGGTAAAATAATAATTTATCAATATATGAGGTGTTTTAAAAAAAAAAATATACATTATATTTTAATACTATCAATCAATAATAGATATATATTCCGACAAATTATATTTTTAATTTTAAAATAACATAATATGACTAAAGTGATATAAAACGCAATATCTTTAATCTAAAAAATTAATAATCTTTGACTAAATATGAAACATATAGAAATTGACAAGGTTTGGACATATTACTATAATACTCATAGATTTCCATATCTATTGTTTGGAAAAATTCTTTTATTCCAACTGATATATTCATAGATACAAATATTTGTATTCACCCTCGAATTTTATAGATATTTGTCAGATTTTCGGATTTCACCTAAACCAATCAAATATAATTTAAAATTTTAAAATAGATTTATTTAATAAGAAGTGCTCTAGAACTCATTTGCTCTTTATATGTTTTGTTTCCTATAAATTTCTTTAACCGAAGTTAAACCTATTTAAATATTAATTTATTATATATAAGAGTTTAAGTTATTCCACAATATTCAATTACAATTAGTTGTATCCTTTATTCCTTTTCAAACAAAGAAACAGTCTGTATTGATACAATATGGAAATCAAATCCTCTACGGTCAACTTTTATCGCATTCACGTATTCGGTAGTTTTTCGGTCGTTCGATCAAAATTAAACAGTTAAAATTTATATATTATTTTTAATGTTTTAACTTTGTGCTATTTCTCAAATTTAAAACCAGATTCAATGCAACGATTATGTTGGAGAAACTAAGAAACAAGCGACTAGTATTTGCTGGGGATTCAATTGGAAGAAACCAATGGGAATCACTACTATGCATGCTCTCTTCTGAAGTTCCTAACAAAGAATCAATCTATGAAGTAAATGGTAATCCAATTACAAAGCACAAGGGATTCTTGGTGTTCAAATTCAAGGATTATAACTGTACAATAGAATACTATAGAGCTCCATTTCTTGTACTGCAAAGTAGGCCTCCAACAGGAGCTGCTGAAGAGATTAGGACAACGTTAAAACTGGATCAAATGGATTGGAGTTCTAGAAAATGGAGTCATGCTGATGTTTTGGTTCTTAACACTGGACATTGGTGGAATTATGAGAAAACTATCAAAGGGTAATCCTATCCTCTCTTGTTTTTATTACTCTAATTTATTTATCACTTATATCCACATGTCTCTTATCGATATTTGTGTAACACTGATACAACAGGTGTCAGAAAACTCATGTAATGTCTTAAAAAAAGGTGTAAGAAAATTTATATTTGACACATGTCTCTTATCGATGTATCTGAATCGTGTCAGCTGGATATGTGTTTAATGATAATTTGTGTAGGGGTTGCTATTTTCAAGAAGGTGAAGAAGTTAAGTTGAATATGAAGGTAGAAGATGCATATAAGAAGTCTATTGAAACAATATTGAATTGGATACAAGATTCAATAAACCCTAGCAAGACACAAATTTTCTTTCGTACATATGCACCTGTGCATTTCAGGTTTGTATTTTGTTAAACTATTAAAAAATGACTTCAATTTTCCAAAATAGTCTTATATGTGACATGTATGTTATACAGAGGCGGAGATTGGAAGAAAGATGGAAACTGTCATTTGGAAACACTGCCAGAAATTGGATCATCATTGGTACCTAAAGATAATTGGTCACAGTTCAAAATTGCAAATTCTGCAATATTAGAACACACGAACAGTTCTCAAGTTATGATGAAACTGAAGATATTGAATGTAACAAAGATGACAGGTCAGAGAAAAGATGGACATTCATCAAAATATTACTTGGGTCGTAATGAAAATCCCCATCGACAAGATTGTAGCCATTGGTGTCTTCCTGGTGTACCTGATACGTGGAATGAGTTACTTTATGCTTTGTTTCTCAAATATGAAACTTCTCATAGATGGAACTTGCAACATACTACACATTGAGAATGGAATGTTCTTGGTAGAAACACAATTTTTTTTTCCATTGTGATTATTTATATTGATTTAGATAAGAAGAAAAAGAACATTGGTGTAACTTCAAATTTGTTATTAGTTGAATTATAGAATGAGAGAAAAAGAAAAAGGAATAAAGGAAAAACAAATAAAATAAAATAAAATAAAAAACTACGTTCATTTTTAATAAATGATACTCGTACAACATTGATCAATAGTATTGATGAGAGACTCATGCATCATCACAAGAAAAATAGTGTGCGTGTGAATCAACATTTTCTAGTCAAGATGTTCTTACTAGTTTTTTCTTTACGGAATTTCTGGATTCGTATGTTGCACGCAATATGTTTAATGTTTTCAAAGAATATGGTATAGTGGAGGAAGTTTTTATCCCCTTTAAGAGAGATAGAAGGGGAAAACGCTCCGGATTTGTTAGGTTTAGGGATGTGGTGAATCCAAGACTTTTGGAGATTAAGTTAGATAATATTATTATTTCTGGGAAAAAAAATATGCAAACCTGCCACGATTCCAAAGGATCATGAAAAATGAAGTAATGGGAAACAATAAACAAATTTCGAAGGGAGACGTTGGTAGAGGGGAAGCGAGGTTATGTCATGGAGGAAGGAGATGGAAACGGGGAAGAGAGAACCCATCCTTTGCCCAGGTGGTCACAAGAACAGATAAAGAAACGAATCTAAGAGTGGATAATAGGGTGAAGTCCCACAACAATTATTCTAGGGATTACGAAGGACAGAAAAAAACCTAATTTTGCTCATCTACAAATCAAGGTGGAAGATAAGGATTTAGCCAGATTTGAAAATTCATTTGTTGGTAAATTTAATCAGAGTGGAGACAGTTATAACATTCAAGATGCTCTGCATTCAAAAAGATACTTCAGAATTAAGGCTACACCAATGGGAGCAAATTTGTGTCTGCTTGAGGATATTGGTGAAGGTGAAGTGGTTGCATTGGTTGAGGAAGACAACTTGGGTAACCAAATGGTTCTCTGAGATTCATCCATGGTCTCCAAGTGACGTGGATAACGAGAGACTCATGTGGTTATGTTGTTATGAACTTCCTTGCCATGCTTGGCGTCCTGAGCTTTTCAAATTGATTTCTGGCAGAGTTAGGGTCTGTTTGGTTCAAATGAGGGGGAGGGGAGGGGAGGGATTTTAATGAAGGGGAGGGGAGGGGAGGGATTTTAATGAAGGGGAGGGGAGGGGAGGGGAGGTGAAGGAATTTTTTAATCAAATAAGTGTTTGGTTCAAAAGAGAGGAGGGGAGGGATTTTAATTAAAAATGTGTTTGGTTCAGAAGGGGAGGGGAGGGGTTTTATTAATAATTTACAGTTTTATCCTTATGATCTTATATAAGTCATACGATATTAAAATGTGAAAAATTCGTGCGTATTTTTGTTGGTAATAAAATTTCTAATATTGAGTGATTAAAAAAATATTTATTTGTCACATAAAGTTAAAAAATTGAGTATAATTGATTCGACTTATAACTTTCCAACATAAATTAAACTATATGCCAATAACATCGTTTAAATTATGATGAATCATATAACAAAACAAATATATAAAATAACTTATTACTAAATATTAATGGTTCAAAATATTTAATAAAATGAATAAACAAAAATAAATAAAATGATATGGTTTACAATTTGATATAAAAGAAAATATGATAGAGTACATAACAAAATTAAAAGAAAAAAACGAATATAACAAAACATAATTTTTTTATAAAAAAAAGACAATGATTATGATTTATATTAATTATAAAAATTATAAAATAATTTGAAGGTGGAAAACAATTATAATAATTTGATGAAAACAATCGAGAAAAAACAGTAACACAAAAGATAACAAATAGTTTTGAAATAATAAAATTAAACTGAGGATATTTTAGTAAATATAATAAATTTTAAATATTAAAACTCATATTCCCTCCCCTCCCCTCCAAATCCCCCCAATTCGGAGGGAACCAAAAAATGTGTTTTGGAGGGATTTTGCTCCCCTCCCCTCCCCTCCCCTCCCCTCCTAAAATTTGAACCAAACATATTTAATTAAAAATTTTCCCTCCCCTCCCCTCCCCTCCCCTCCATCTACCCCGAACCAAACACACCCTTAGTGAATTCATCAGATGTGATAAGCAAATGGAGGAGTTAGAGACGTTTGATGTGGCAAGGTTTTTAGTAAAAACAAAATTATCTTTGAGTTTGAATGAGACTTTTAACATTGGTGTGAATAAAAACACCTATAGAATCAAACTCATAGAGGACTTCCATGAGCCAAAGATAGTGGTTATGGAGGATCGATAGGAAGTGGTGAGCGAGTCAGATAATGATGAAGAAGATGAAGATTTTAACAGTGATAAAGGTGGTGGAGACGGGGGAGGTGGCTGGGAAAGTTCAGAAGACAGTGGTGGAGGTGATGGAGACTCATCACAAGCCAAAAATGAAGGGTCGGAAGCTGTCAATCATAGAGTTTCTGAACCTATAAACCTTGTAAAAGATAGATTGGCAGGGATTGATGCGACAGGTGATGGAGGAGTTAAACATGTGGATATATGACCTAAAGAGTATACAGTAAAAAACGTGGTATCCAAAAAGCTGCCAAACATTTTAGGAGAATCTGCTATGGAAAAGCACATCGCGTGTGTGGATAAATTTATGTCATTAATGTTAAACGACCTTTCTGCCTTGGAAACCTGACACTCTGCTTTAAGGGAGATTAATGAGTTTAATGTGCGTAATAGCGGGGCTAATTTGAATCTGCACAATGGACTTAATGAAACGGGTTCTATATCTCTTCGCATTGGGCCAATCAGTTTCTGCTTTGTGGATCTGGTTCAGGGGCTGACCTGGTTCCTCCAAAGATTAGAAGGAAAAAATCTATTAAGGATATTTACGCCAACTTACAGATACCGTTCTCTCCTTCCTACTTTGTTGATTTAATACAATCTGATATTCCCACCCACATTAACTCATCTTTCGTTCAAGCGTCATCCATAAATGAAGTAGAAGAATCCTTCTATAGGTTTTCTGGAGGTAGTATCATTTGTTGTGATTCAATAAGTGATGGTGATGTTATTCAAAGTAATTATCGTATTAGAAAAACGGTAGAAGATTTGCCTTCAAAAGTTTGGTCAGCCATGAAGAGTATGGGGATAGTTGGAGCAGAAGGCGATGACCATTTTGTTAGAAAGATTAGGAGGATGGAGGAAAGAGACGGGTTTTTATTTGAAGCTAAGAGGGTGTCAGCTAATAGTGTTAAATGAACGGTGTAACATTTAATGTCAGAGGGTGTAGAAGTAGCTTGAAAAGAAGAAAAATTAGAAATATTATAACAAAAGGAGGTGTGAACATTTGTTTCCTTCAAGAAACCAAATGCAAGTTAATGACATATGAAATTGCTTATAGCATATGGGGGAGTAATAATGTTCAGTGGTAAGCAAATAATTCAGTAGGATTATCAGAAGGGATGGTAACATTATGGAGAAAAAATTTCATTGAACCAATCACAAGTTATAGAGGGATAGGCTTTCTGTGCGTCCACACAATTTGGACAAACAAAGTAGTTTTCTTTATTAATATTTATTCTTCATGTATCATTTCAGAAAACAGGAGACTTTGGGTTGAACTAATTGAATTAAAGTCGAAACATCAATTGGTCAGTTGGGTGGTTGGCAGAGATTTTAATGCCATTAAGAACACTGAGGAAAGGCTTGGTAGAGGTAATGATCACAAGATAGAGATGGAGGAATTTAAAGACTTCATAGCAATTATGGAAGGGTTGGGATCCACTCAATTTCTTTTTTCCTCCATTTTCTCCATTACTATAGTTTTGTGTGTAAATAACACACATTTCTAAGACATGTGACATATAATTAATATTTAGTTAATTTTATATACATAAAACTATAGTAATGGAGAAAATGGAGGGACAAAGAAATGGAGTGGATCCCAACCCATTATGGAATTGGAAGATCTACTAGTAAGTGGGATTGGGATCCACTCCATTTCTTTGTCCCTCCATTTTCTCCATTACTATAGTTTTTATGTATATAAAATTAACTAAATATTAATTATATGTCACATGTCTTAGAAATGTGTGTTATTTACACACAAAACTATAGTAATGGAGAAAATGGAGGGACAAATAAATGGAGTGGATCCCAACCCTAGTAAGTGGTAACAAGTTTTCCTACTGCAACCACAATGGTTCTTGCATGAGTAGACTTGACAAATTCATCATCTCTAGTGATTTGGCCAACACTTGGATACCATTGATCAATAAGTGGGGCTAAGGGATATTTTCGACCATCTTCCTGTCTGGCTAAAGGGGAGAAACAGAAATTGGGGGCCCAAGCCTTTCAAGGTTTTCGATTCGTGGTTTGAACATCGAAACTTTTTTATATTTGTTAAGCAGGAATGGGAATCATTTAGGGTCGAGGAGAGTGCATCTCACATTCTTACCAGAAAGTTTCAGCTTCTTCGAGCAAGGCTCCATTGGTGAAATATTAATGTTTTTGGATGGTTAGATCTTCAAGTTGACAGCCAGACAAATATCATCAACAAAGTGGAGGATGACTTGGCTAACCCTGATCTGTTTCCTTGGAGTCTCTTAATGATAGAGGAATTGTGCAGAAAGATTTATGGAAGACGTTGCAGCTGAAAGAGAGTTTCTTACACCAGAAGTCTCGAGTAAAATGGATATAAAAGGGAAATCTTAATTCAAAATATTTCCACAGTTTTCTCAAACTCAGAACTAGGAGGAACGACATAACTTCTATCAGACAAGGGGACGAGGTTGTTGAGGAAGCAAACCGTATCAAAACAATCGTTAAGGAGCATTTTGAATGCATGTTCAAGAAAGACCATGTTGCACGCCCGCATCTTAGTTTTGGAGGCATGACAAGGTTATCAAGTGAGGAAAGTAATTTACTGGAGAGAAGCTTCGAGGAGGAGGAAATTTGGGAAGCGATTAGTAGTTGTTCCCTGGGTAGAAGTTCCGAGCCTGATGGATTCAACATGGGGTTTGTACAAAAATGTTGGGATGTGATTCAAGGAAACTTCATCAGGTGCATTCAAGAATTCCTCTCTACTGCTAAATTACCTAAGGCAATGAGTTCTTCGTTTCTTGCACTGATTCCCAAACATGGTAATCCTCAAAACCTGATTGATTGTCGTTCCATTTATTTAATCGGTTGTGTTTATAAAGTGATAGCTAAACTGATGGCAGCTAGGATCAGGAAGGTTATAGGTAAACTGATTTCGAAGACTCAATCTACTTTCATACCAGGGTGGCAGTTACTAGATGGAGTGCTGGTCTTGAATGAAATCATAGACTTAACAAAAAAGAGAAAACAAAGTTGTGTTCTCCTTAAGGTAGATTTCTTAAAGGAATATGATTCTGTCGATTGGTCGTATTTGATACAAATTCTTTCCTCGATGGGTTTAAGTCAGCGATGGATTAATTGGATGGACGGCGGTGTATTCATGAGTTTTATGTCAGTCCTTATTGTTAAATGTAATTCATAGTGTGTTGAAACAGTTTGATTTGACACAAATTTGTTTTGATGAGATTTGATATGATTTATATTAGATTTGATTTTGAATATTTTGGGTCTTTTATGTTTTGGGCTTTTGTAAATCTAAAACTATAAATAGGTGCCTTGCTTTGTAACCTAAATAGAACAAATTTCATAGTTGCAGAGTTTAGCAAGTGAAAGTTCAATAGTAATCAGAAATCCCACAGTTTGTGGGTAACACAACTTTCTCCAAATACTTCTTCTCTCATTCTTCTCTTTCTTGCTGTTTGTTTGTTTGTTATTCTTCTCTTTTGTTGTTCTTGATAACTCTTTACTTGTTATCACCATTACTATCATATTGTGGGTTTGTTCATCAATCGTGAGATCAAGATTGAATGGAATTCTTCATAGGGTGTGAGGTGAATTTCCAACATCTGGTATCAGAGCTCCGGTTGAGAGATTCAAGGAAGGAAGATAGTGATGGCGATGAACTATCTGAACGACAACTTTTCGACGACCCTGCCTGTAATAGCCCAATTTTCAATAATTTATTATTTGTACTAATTAATCGATTTAATGAATTATTGGATCTATTTAATTTATATGAGTTAATGGATTTAATTGATTTATTCTATTTGGTAGAATAAGGTGAATTTACTAGATCTTCCATAATTAATGATAAGATGAGATATATTGAGGAGAAATAAAGGAGAAGGATATATATAAGAGAAAGTGGAAAGAAAAAGGATAAAAAGAAAAGATAGAAAGGAAAGAAGGAAAAGAGTAGAGAAAGAAAGAGGAAGAAGAGAAAAGAGAAGGAAAATAGAGGAGAAGCTTGGATTCTTCAAGAACAACTTCTACCTTCGATTTAATCAAGGTAAGGGTGTGAAATATTGTTATCTTACCAATGTATATGATTATGTATGTGTGTGTTTGGATTTATTAGAGATTTCCCATCTTTTTCCATTCTAGGGCAGAAATGGATTTAATCGGTAGAATCGATGTTTGAACGGTTAAATCTGGAATAAATGGTGTAGATTAGTCGAGAAATGTTAGGCTAAGACTACTGGAATTCGTTGGAATTGAATCGGTTGATTTTGTGAGGATTCGGTGATTTTGGACAGTTGGGGTTTTGAACATCGCAGATGTTCGCTAGCACCTTCGCTAGGCGAGCATGTCGCGAGTGTTCGCTGTAGCGAGCTAGTAGCGAATGGTCCCAGACTTGGACAAAATGTAATTGACCCTCTTCGCTGGTAGCGAGCGAGGTAGCGAGGGGTTCGCTAGGCGAAGTCCCAACGTGTAGGTAGCGAAGCCTTACAGTAGCTTCTATTTACCTTCGCGAGCTTGTTCGCTAGGCGAACAGGTAGTGAGTGTTCGCTAGGGACTCGCTAGGCGAGCAAGCCAGCGAGCGTGACAATATTCTCATTTCTTTGTGATTCCATCCACTGTTGATTGTTTGGTTCGATTGTGTTTAATCTTGATCTGAAATGTAGGTAGCCATATGGCGTGAATTCTAGATTGTGCAATATTGTGAAATGTGGCCTTTTGGCATATATAATGCATGAGAACATATTGTGAATATGTGTGCATTGTTTGATAAATATGGTCTTTTGACAAATATATGCATTGTTTAAATTGATTAAAAATGTATGATGATTTATGATGAGGTTCGTTGCCGTTCAGCACAATATTGTGAATAATGCATGAGAGCATATTGCGAATATGTGTGCATTGATTGAAAATGTGGTAATGGCATTGAATTGTGAATGCATATTGATTGTATGTGATATTGTGAATAATGCACGAGAACATATTGTGAATATGTGTGCATTGCTTGATAAATGTGATGATGTTGAAAGTATGAATACTTTGATATGATGTGTGAGTGTGCAATCATGATATAATTCTTATGTGATGAATTATTTGAGAATGCATGAGATTAAGATGCGAGAACGGTCTTAAGTGCATTTGGTTGTTGATTGCATACGCATCATTTGGTCAAGAGGCAATGCTTGCTAGTTTTGCGGAGACTAGTGACTTGTCCCAAACCTAGAAGAGTGGGTTTGAAAGCTTAGAGGACGGGCTTTTGTTGTTATCGGTCTAGAGGACGGACCCGGTTTAAATGTCAAAATCGAAAAATGATAACAAGTGTTGGTACCACATGGCATGAGTTGCATTGAGTTGCATTGAGTCACATGGCATAGAGATAAATGTAATGTGAAAGTATGCATATGTGTATGTTATGTGGATTGATGAGAATTATGGATATGTGCATGATGAAACATGTTTGGTGATTATCCATATTTGTTTATACATATATTGTGATGTGTATGAATTGTTGAATGAGAATTGTAATTGGATGAATAAACATAATTGTAAATATTTACGTGTAATGATGTAATTTGTGCATATGTACATTACGATGTATATGGGTGAATTATGATAAAATGTGGTGAGATCGTAATGTATGCATATTTTTATGTTAATGTACATATATGATTGTTGTATGAAGTTATACATATGTGTATGTACATGACTTGTGTAATTGGGAATGATGAATTATGTGATTGTTGTATGAAAGTATGCATATGTGCATGAATTGTTGGATTGAGTATTTGGATGTAGGCATGATGAAATATGCTTGGTAATTATCCATATCTGTTTATATCTGTATTGTGAATGTGTAACTGTGAATTGGTGAATAAACATAATATGAGCATGGTGTAACACGGTGGGAGAACTGACTTTAAACAATGTTGCGGATAGCAAGAGTCGCCACCGACTTTTATTTTATCCATAAGGAAAGGTTATAAAAGAACAGGAAAGACCTTAGAGAATATTTTGGGTCCGGGGGGTAGGTTATGAAAAGGGAAGGTGTTAGCACCCTTTTCATCCATGGTTATCCATGGGCTCTTAGGTACTTAAGCTCACTTTTGAATTGTTTTGAAAGTGTAGTGTGTGAATAGAAAATTTTCAGAATAGTTAATAAATAATCCATGTAAGGATGTGTTAAGAACTTGTTTGAAAAACTTGTTGAAAATTTGTTTAAGTGTGAAACAGTTTTGAAGTGAGCAAGCACCTAGGAGTAACCTACCCTAATGTTTAAAGGTCTTTCTTATTCTTTATTCTTTCCTTTAGTAAGACTATCCCTACTATAATGGAGTAGGTAGTCCTTACTTTGGATGTTAAGGGACATGTGAGGGACAATTTGACTTTGAAGGCCATTGTGGGATGTAATAAGCACGTATAAGGGACCATCATCATTTTTCGAAAGGGACTCGATTCGTAAAGGCAACCATGAGGGACTTTGATGATTTTTTCTATTTGAGGGACTTGCTTTATACACCCCACTTAACCATTATTCGTAGGCAACTTGAGGGATATCCTTAGGAAGTGAGACGGCGATTAAAATCGACTTACGTGTGTGACGTGTTTATTTTAATTATCTTTATTTAAAAGTGATCTAAATTTATTTTAATATTACATACAGGTTGTTACACTCCCTAATTACTAACCATAATAATAATTAAATAATTAAACAACTTTACATCCAAGAAACAATTACAAAATAATAAGCAAAATAATTAAATAGCAAAGATAAATAAAATATAAATAAGCAATAATAAATAATAAAGGGGGTTAATTCTAAGTTTACTCGGCAAGACATCGCATCTTGTGCCTACGTATCCTTACGGGAGTGGAATCAGAGTAATCGTAGTTCCCCTCAATAGGGAGGTTAGAAACTTCTTGACTGTGGTCAAGGTCTCAAGGGGAATAAACGCATCTTAAGGACACGCTTACGTGGAGTGTAGAAACTCCAAATCTCTACGTTGAAATGTTAAGTTGTAATTAGGGTTAAATTAGGGATTCCACGGCGGGAAACCCTAAAATGAGCGCGGCGGCTCTTTGACCTAATGCTAAGGGTAAAATTGTAATTTTGCCTGCGGCGAGGCATTTGTGAAAATTAGGGTTTGTAGTTTGTAGTTTTGAGGATTTGAAATTGAATGTGTGAAGTTTTACGGACTATTGGCGCGGCGGCCAAACAGTTAGACCTAACCTTCGGATGTGTGCAATGTGACAGAAATAATAGTAAACGCGTGAGATAATTGAATCATGCAAACAGAGAGATAATGTCATAATTTAAACCATGCAAGCAGAAATTTAAAGGCAGAATTTAAAGAGCGATTGTTAAGTTCGCGAGGTTACATGAGAGGAGCAGATACAATATGATAATGAAATTTGAATTGAACAATAATAAAATAAAATAAATAACGGTTCTAGTTATTATTTAAAAAAAAAAGATTTTAGTTATTATTTTAAATTTATCTAAAAAAAAAGTTTTTCTTAAAAATAATAGGTTTTCATATTAATTTGGAAAAGATGTTAATGTTATTTATTTTAAAAAACAGATTTTTATATTATAACAAATTTTAATAAATTAATGATAACAATAATAATAATAATGGTAATAATAATGATAATAATGATAATAATAATAAATAATGATAATAATAATAATAATAATAATAATAATAATAATAATAATAATAATAATAATAATAATAATAATAATAATAATAATAATAATAATTATAAAGCAATAATGAATTTTAAATGTGCCAAATAACCCAACAATGTTGCTAACGCAGAAATGCGCTCATCGCAACCAGATCTAAATCGGACGAAACAAAATTTATCGCAAAGAAAAAGAAATTAAGCAAAAAATAGTATTATTGCTCACACAAAAATGCGATCATCGCAACCAGATCTAACTAACACAAATGTCACGCGTCATGCACACAAATGTGCAAACATCGTATCGACATAATTCGATCAAAAATCTTATATATATAAACTCTAACAATTTAAAAATTATATATATATAAACGTAACAGTAATAGATAAAGAAAAAGAAATAACGGTAATAGATGAAGAAAAAGAAATAACGGTAAAAGATGAAGAAAAAGAAACAACAGTAATAGATGAAGGAAAAGAAATAACGGTAAACGATGACGAAAAAGAAACAATAGTAATGGATGAAGAAGAAAACTAAATAACGGCAAACGGCACTCACTCCTCTTAGGTTTTTTTTCATTCTCCTCCCTTTTTTCCAACAAGGCAACACATGTATATATAGGGAACAAATTAGGGTTAACACCAAATTGTCAATAATGTCCCTAAAGCCCATTTTAAAGCCCAAACTAAATAATTAGTTAAGAAAAAATAAAAATTTAAATAATTTAAAATAATTAAAATAAATTTAAAATAAAAACTAATAATCCTATTGATTCCTAAAATAAAAAATATTATAAAAAGAACAAAAATTTTTTCAATATTTTTTATTTTATGATTTTTTGGATATTTTTATGAATAATTTAGAAAAAAGTGAAAAAAATAATATTTTAAAAAATGATTTAATTAAAATACGAAAATAATAATTAAATAATAATAAAAAACTATTTTTGTTATTTTTTTTATGAAAGATAGAAAAATTTAGAGTAAAAATAATAAAAAACAAAAAAAAATGACAAAGGTGAGATTCGAACTCTCAACCTCTCACACTCATAACTCCTTACACATGTCCTCCTGTCAATTGTGCCATTTTTACTTTTTAGAAAAAAAATGCATGCCATATGATATTTACCTGCAAAAAGTCAAACGACTACACAAATTTGTTAGTAATTGATTAAATGCAATGAAATGCGACGACAAATCTTAGGGCAAAATTTGGGGTATTACAGTTATTATGATAATATTTCTCACCCAACCTCTCTTTGATGTTGGCAAAAAAAAATCATGAAGTTTGACTTTGGTTTGACCACAGTTGACCTCAGTTTGACCTTTTAACTGCATTGACTGCTTTTGACTTATCTGATCATCTGACTGAGCAAACTTTTGAGAAAAGTCTTGAAACTTGACATGGGGGTTCTTATACACATATAAGATGTTATGAAGCTCACTTGAAGTCTTGGAAGTCCATTTAGCCTGATTAAAGTCAAAACCCTAGTTTTGGATGCACTGCTTAGGAGGTGCATTGTCTGAGGGAATTGTCAACTCTTCTGACCAATTGTGAATTTTGTGAACCTTGTGAACCTTCTTGGAACACAAAGTCTTGTATTGTGAGGGCAAATTTTGGGGTGCAACAGCTGCCCCTGTTCAATTTTCTGAAACCTGAGGGGTTAGATTGGTATATTTGCCAGTCGTAACCTGGAAGGTTGAAGGGGATTGAACACAAAAGCCCAAAAATTTGCACTCACCAGTGCATGGAGTGATATTGATGGTTGGTTGAACATGATTGAGTGGGCTTAAAGATGCCACTAGGGGAAAGTTCTTCAGTAGTATAATGAGAACTGTCAGGAGTCTGGAGTAATACTGATGTAACAGCATGTCTTCATGAGGATAGAGCAATCAATAATGATAACCCTAAAGCAGTCTTGAAGTGATAAATCTGACCTCAGGAGGATAGAGCAATCAATAGCTCTAAAGCAGTCTTGAAGTAATAATGGCTTCAGGAGGATAGAGCAATCAATAGCTCTAAAGCAGTCTTGAAGTAATAGAATGGCTTCAGTAGGATAGAGCAATCAACAGCTCTAAAGCAGTCTTGAAATAATAATGTGATATGTCTTCAGGAGGATAGAGCAATCAATAGCTCTAAAGCAGTCTTGAAGTAATGATTTCAGGAGGATAGAGCAATGGATAGCTCTAAAGCAGTCTTGAAATAATAATGTAATTTCAGGAGGATAGAGCAATGGATAACTCTAAAGCAGTCTTGAAATAATTAGATGGCTTCAGGAGGATAGAGCAATGAATAGCTCTAAAGCAGTCTTGAAGTAGTAATATGACCTCATGAGGATAGAGCAATGAATAGCTCTAAAGCAGTCTTGAAGTAATAGGATGATTTCAGGAGGATAGAGCAATCAGTAGCTCTAAAGCAGTCTTGAAGTCATGAGAGGCTATCAGGAGGATAAAATAACCCTGAGGTTACAATAAAGCAGTCCCAAAGTAATAAGAAGCTCATCAGGAGGATAAAGTAACCCTGAGGTTACAATAAAGCAGTCCCAAAGATCATAAGATTGTTTGTTGGATAATTAACCTGAAAACAAGGTAGCATTCTGTATAACAACATTAGTTTATGCTTTATGTATGCATGTATGACATGATGCACTTAGGTAATGTACTATAGACATATATGTTATGGTATGATGTAAATGATGTATGTATGCTATGACACTGCTGGAAGTGTCTGGATATCCTTGTATAACAACTGCTGGCCAAGGAAAATAAATCCCGATTCGTTGTTGAAGAATATATAACCCTCCGTCTGCTGGGGATAACAAGGTATAGATAACCTCCCGTTGTTGAGGATAACAAGGTATAGATAACCTCCCGTTGTTGAGGATAACAAGGTATAGATAACCTCCCGTTGTTGGGGATAGTAGGGTATAGATAACCTTCGTTTTCGTTTGATAGTAGGATAAGTATAACATCCCGTCTTCGTTCATCGTGCCCTTATTGGAAAGTAATTTCCCGTATATCCGTATGAGGATAAAAGAAATGGATATAAATTCCAGGGGAGATTAGACTTTGTGAAAATGGATTAGTCCTACTGATGGTTTGTAACTGTCTTGTAAAGATGAACCGGCGAAGCTTCGTTGAAATCCTGCCCTCGTTCGTCCTTAGTAAATACTATTACTGCATTTTCATGCATCTCTGGTAAACATCAATCATATTAAAAGCATACATGCATTTCTGGTAAACATCAATCATATTCAAAGGCATACATACATTCAAACACAACCAATGGACGTTTCGCTTATGTAAATAGGGTAAAAGTGAATCTGGATTCAAAAGATGGAATTTATTTATATCAAAAGTGACCCATACACGGGTAAGTTTGTACAAGGAGACATAAACCCTAGTAAGAGAATTTTGTCATGAAGTTTTACAAAAAGAATCAGCTATGTGGGAAATAATCCTATTGAGTTTCAATTCTACTATTGCCACTCAAGTATCTCATCTTCTTGCTGTTGAGACGGAAACGATTGGATTGAGCTTTATCTGTTTGAGCTTGAGTAAGTAATACAACTGGTTGCAGTTTCATGAGTGATCCAAACGAGACATAGTCATACGCTTTAATCCCTAACTTTTGCCTGGATTGCCCTTTCAGGTTTTCAATCCACCGGGATACCCTTTTTTGCCCAAGCCGCCTTTTCAGGTTTTCGACTTGCCGGGTGTACATCTTTTTATATATATATCCCTAATTTTTGCCCAAACCCTTTTGGTTTGCCAGGATGCCCTTATTTTTGCCTAGGCTTGTCAACCTAGCGGGTCTCTTTTTATGCGTAGTATTTTTTAACTATGTCTGCGTTTACAGGTTGTGGGAAGTCTTCACCATCCATTGTAGTCAGTATCATGGCACCTCCTGAGAACACTGTCTTGACTACAAATGGTCCCTCATATGTTGGAGTCCACTTGCCCCTAGGATCACCCTGTGGTAATATGATACGCTTGATTACCAAGTCACCAGCCTGATATACCTTTGGCTTAACCTTCTTGTTAAAAGCTTTGATCATCCGTTTCTGGTACATCTGGCCATGACAAACTGCTGCTAACCTTTTCTCATCAATCAAATTTATCTGGTCAAGTCGAGTCTGAATCCACTCATCTTCATCCAAGCCTGCATCCTTCATAATTCTCAAGGAGGGGATCTGAACTTCAATAGGCAGAACTGCTTCCATACCATAGACTAAGGAGAATGGGGTTGCCCCTGTTGAAGTACGTATTGTAGTACGATAACCATGCAGAGCAAATGGTAACATCTCGTGCCAATCCTTGTAAGTAACAGTCATCTTCTGTACAATCTTCTTAATGTTCTTATTAGCAGCTTCAACTGCCTCATTCATCTTCGGACGATACGGAGAAGAGTTGTGATGCTTAATCTTGAACTGCGTACAGAGATCAGTAATCATAGTGTTGTTCAGATTAGAGCCATTGTCAGTGATAATCCTTTCAGGGATACCATACCTACATATGAGATTATTCTTAATGAACCGAGCCACAACATTCTTAGTCACAGATGCAAATGAAGCTGCCTCTACCCACTTCGTGAAGTAATCAATAGCAACCAGGATGAAACGATGCCCATTAGAAGCAGTAGGCTTGATCTCACCAATCATATCAATGCCCCACATGGCAAAGGGCCAAGGAGCAGTCAACACATTCAATGGAGATGGAGGTACATGTACTTTATCAGCATAGATTTGACATTTGTGACATGTTCTGGAGTGTTGATAGCAATCAGCTTCCATGGTAGACCAATAGTAACCTGCTCTCAAAATCTTCTTTGCCATGGTATGACCACTAGAATGAGTGCCAAAGGTCCCATCATGCATCTCTTCCATAATTTCTGTAGCTTCCTTCTTATCCACACAACGAAGCATAGTTGAATCATGATTACGCTTATACAGAATGCCATTACTCAGAAAGAACTTAGCAGAAAACCTTCTCAGGAACTTCCTATCTTTGACAGATGCCCCTTCAGGGAACTCCTGAGCTTCAAGATAGTTTTTCACTTCATAGAACCAAGGCTTCTCCTCTGCCCCTTCAGTGTCAATCTCATTGCAGTATGCAGGCTTCTCAAATCTATCAATGGTAATCTTGGGAGCTTCATCATCCCAGCTGATCTCAAACATAGATGCCATGGTGGCCAATGCGTCTGCCAACTGATTCTCTCTTCGTGGAATATGTCCAAAAGTAATCTCTTTGAAATGTGGGATCAAAGACAACACATGTTCTCTGTAAGGAATGAGATTATCATGCTTTGTATCCCAATCTCCTTTAATCTGACTTACTACCAGAGCTGAATCTCCATACACCTCAAGGAACTGAATCTTCATATCAATAGCAACTTGCATACCCATGATACATGCCTCATACTCGGCCATGTTATTGGTACAATAGAAACAAAGTCTGGCAGTAATCGGGGTATGACAACCTTCAGGGGAACTAATCACAACACCAACACCATTACCATGTGCATTGGAGGCACCATCAAAAACCATAGTCCATCGGGATCCTTGTTCAGGTCCGTCATATTGTCCAGGTTCTTTGGTAACAGACATAATGTCTTCATCAGGGAACTCAAAATTCATTGACTGGTAATCATCTACTGCTTGATGATCCAAATGATCAGCAACAACACTCCCCTTAATGGCCTTCTGAGTAGTATACTGTATATCATATTCCGTCAAGATCATTTGCCATCTTGCAATTCTTCCGGAGAGAGCAGGTTTCTCAAATATGTACTTGATTGGATCCATCTTCGAAATCAACAAGGTAGTATGGGTCAACATATACTGTCTTAGTCGGCGAGCAGCCCATGCCAAAGCGCAGCAAGTTTTCTCGAGCAGTGAGTATCTTGTTTCACAGTCGGTAAACTTTTTGCTAAGGTAGTATATTGCCTGCTCTTTTCGACCAGACTCGTCATGTTGCCCCAATACACACCCCATTGAGTTGTCTAATACTGTTAAATACATAATCAAGGGTCTTCCATCAACTGGTGGCATTAAAATTGGAGGTTCTAGCAAATATCTCTTGATTTCATCAAAGGCAGTCTGACACTCATCATTCCATTCCATCACCTGATCTTTCTTCAACAACTTGAAGATTGGCTCATAGATGGTAGTTAATTGGGAAATAAATCTTGCAATGTAGTTCAATCGTCCCAAGAAACCTCTAACCTCCTTCTCAGTACGGGGAGCTGGCATCTCTCGTATAGCTTTTACTTTTGCAGGATCCACTTCAATACCTTTTCCACTGACAATGAAACCCAGGAGCTTTCCAGATCTAACTCCAAAAGTACACTTGTTTGGATTTAATCTCAACCTGTATTTCTTCAACCTCTCAAACAACTTGTGCAGATGATCAAGATGTTGTTCTTCATTCTGAGACCTGGCTATCATATCATCCACATATACCTCTATCTCATGATGAATCATATCATGAAACAAAGCCACCATGGCACGCTGATATGTTGCCCCTGCATTCTTTAAACCAAATGGCATTACCTTATAGCAAAAGGTGCCCCACTGTGTCACAAATGTAGTCTTCTCCATATCTTCAGGTGCCATCTTGATTTGATTGTAACCAGAGAAACCATCCATAAAAGAGAATACCTTATGCTGAGCAGTGTTGTCTACCAGGATATCAATATGAGGAAGTGGAAAGTCATCTTTAGGGCTAGCCTTGTTCAGATCTCTGTAGTCTACACACATACGTACCTTACCATCTTTCTTAGGAACCGGTACCACATTTGCAACCCACTGAGGATAAGAAGTTACGACCAAGAACCCTGCATTGAACTGTTTCATTACCTCTGCTTTGATCTTTTCTGACATTTCAGGACGCATACGACGAACCTTCTGCTTCTTTGGACGACAATCTTCTTTCACTGGCAAACGGTGAACCACAATGTCTGTATCCAACCCTGGCATATCTTCATAAGACCAAGCAAAGATCTCCACATAGTCACGTAGCATCTGAATCAACCTGCTCTTGACACTGTCCTCTAAATCAGCCCCTATTTTGACCTCTTTTCTGTTTTCTTCAGTTCCCAGATTCACAACTTCGACTGGCTCTTCATGTGGCTGTATAGCTTTCTCTTCTTGTTGTAACAACCTAGCAAGCTCTACAGGTATTTCACAATCGTCCTCGTTTCCGTCTTCAGTTTGATAGATCGGATTCTCGAAATTGTAATTGGCAATAGTAGAACTGTTATCAACTGGATCCAGAGTGGATGAGGATCTGCATTTTAGTGACGTGGGTGTGTGTAAGAACACATAGCTGATAAAGCAAAAATAAAAGAAAAAGAAAGACAAGGAACACAATATTTACGAAAACGAAACGTCCACTGATTTTATTGAATGAAGTATGCAAATGAAATGACAACCCGTAACAAGCACACCATTGTGCCCCGGGTAAGGCACATGGCTTGAAAGTTTTAATTGTTCCAGAAATTATAAATTTAAAAACATAACACAGTAATAGTATTTACTCCTGACTAAAGGAGATAGAGATAACATCTTCAGCTGTCCAATTATTGAGTCCAGCACCCACAGTAGGAAAAATCCATGCCTCCAAGTTGTGGTCTTCATCTTGATCTCCCACAGCATTGATAACCCCTTGATTGGTGATACGAACAGCACGGGCACAACGGACAACCTTCTGGGACTCTGCAGTGAAACCCAAACCAAACTTGTCAGACTTGTATGGAATATCAGGAAGCTGACCCCAAATAGTACAACCACCTTCTTCCACCACAGCTTTTGCATCATTGAGGGAGGCCATTGCCATTGTTGGAGGGTTTCTGATGACCACAGGAACCTTCTTCACAGCAGGAGGAGTCACACAATCCTTAACAGCCCAGGGAACCACTTCAAATGACTGACATGGAGTTTCAATGTATTCACCTTCTACTTCCAGATACTTGAAAGTGTTTACATGGCTGACAAAGTATTCTTCCTCTCCAAAGACAGTAACAACTTTTCCATTCACCGAATATCTCAACTTTTGATGTAATGTGGAGGTCACAGCACCTGCCCCATGGATCCAGGGACGACCAAGCAGACATGAGTACGAAGGACGAATATCCATCACATAGAATGTAGCGGTAAACACCTGAGAGCCAACCTTGATTGGAAGATCAATTTCCCCATGCACTACTCTTCTAGAACCATCAAAAGCCTTTACCACAATATTACTGGGCTTCAATACCGTATCTTTAGGACTCAGCTTGTTCAGGACTTCCTTAGGCAACACATTCATAGAGGAACCATTGTCTATCAGCACATGAGACAGGGTAGTGCCCCTGCATTCAATTGAAATATGCAAGGCCCTGTTATGATCCCTCTTGGCAGGGGTCAAGCCAGCATCAGAAAATCCTAACCCGTTGTCATAGGTCAGGTGAGCAACACAATTCTCAAACTGGTCCACAGAAATTGCACTGGGTACATGAGCCATCTTTAGAAACTTGATCAATGACTTGGCATGAGCCTCAGAACATAATAACAGGGAGAGCATAGAAATCTTTGAGGGAGTATGCCCCAGCTGATCAACAATATCATAATCACTCTTGCGAATGATTTTCAATACTTCTTCCATCTGCTTAGAGAGGTCATCAGTAGCTGGCACATCAGTAGATACAGGCTCAATAACAGGACCCTTGCCCCGAGCATCAGTGGTGGAAGTAACAGCAGGAGTAACTGCACTCTTAGAAGCAACTGGAGGAGAGAAGACTCTTCCACTACGAGTGATCTTGCTAGATCCGGCAATATTATCAATGTCAACAGGCATATCAGGTAAAGGCTCCTGTTTGACACCATGGATGTAAACATCAGACCCATAGTGCCAAGGCACAGCTTTGTCAGATGTGTAAGGAATATGACCAGGAGTGGTAATGATCAGAGGAGCTACTCTGGCTTCAGCAACAACTTTCACAGGACCTTCAGCAGTAATCTTGATTGGGCCCTGATGAGTGATTTTAATGGGACCCTTTGAAGTGATTCTTAGTGGTACTTTGTCAACCATGTCAACCTCTTCAATCTTCTTACCCTGAGTCAGATGATCCACCATACTTTCTACAGATGCTGGTCTTCTTTCAAACACTATAGTATATTTATCCATGAGACGTTGAATCCCATCTCTCAAAATGAAGCAACTATCCAGCTTATAGGTACAATATAGACAATCTTCATGACAACCTGGAAAGATCCCAGCTTGTATTAACCTCTTTTTGATAACAGACAATGGTGTGCTCAACTCCATAACTGAATAGACATGCAGATCTTCATCAATATCTTCATCAATGGCGTTGACAGTCTTCTCGTGATTTGGCATTGGAGCTGTAATCACATTTGGAGTACCTGGTGGATCAAACTCAATTTCTCCAACATCAATCATATCCTGAATTTTGTTCTTCAAGACCCAGCAGTTATTAGTATCATGTCCTGGACAGTTTGAATGATATGCACATCGTGCATTGGGATTGTACTTGGGAGAGGTAACATTGGGATTCTGAGGAGCCTCCCTCAGGGTAATAAGTTCAGCCTTCAACAAGTGTTGCAATGCCTGAGCCATTGACATGTTGATCTTCGTGAACTGTCTTCTAGCCCTCTGTTGGTTGCCCTGAGGCTGCTCTGTTGTTGCAGGAGTTGGATTTGAAATATGAACTACACTCACAGACTGATGTCTTCTGTTACGATCAGGCTGACCATACACAGCATTAGATTCTTTCTTCCCAGCGGGAGGCTTCTTTGCAGCACCTGATGAAGAAGTGCCCACTTGGATCTTACCACTCTTGATACCATTCTCTACTCGCTCTCCTGTCATGATCAACTCAGTGAAGCCAGATGATGAGCTTCCAATGAGATGACTGTAAAACGGACCATTCAGCGTACACATGAACATATCAACCAACTCCCTATCAGTCAAAGGGGGTTGAACTCTTCCAGCTAAGTCTCTCCACTTTTGAGCATACTCCTTAAAGCTTTCTTTGGCACCCATAGACATGCTTTGAAGCTGCATGCGAGTGGGGGCTAAGTCAGCATTGTATTGATACTGCTTGTAGAAAGCTTCAGCAAGGTCATTCCAATCTCTGATGTTGACACTCTCCAACTGATAATACCACTCTAGCTGAGCTCCAGATAAACTCTCTTGAAAGAAATGGATCCACAACTTTTTATCAGCAGTGTGGGGTTGAATTCTTCTGACATAAGACCTCAGATGCAATTTGGGACAAGAGACCCCATCATAGACAACAAATGTAGGAACTTTGAACCCAATGGGTATGACCACCCCAGATATCAAGCTCAAATCCTCAAAATCCAACCCAGATGATTTCTGTAATTCCATAGCATCCATTCTATCCACTAGCATCTTGAATTTGTCTTCGTTAGGCTCATGGTAGTAGTTAGCCTCAGAATCAGAGTCCCCCATAGTGTTGTGGAGACTGCCTCTCTCCTGCTCAGATTCTTCAGATTCATAGTCTTCAACCTGTTCCTTGGTCTTGGCAGGACCTTTGAACCTTCTTCCCATGTTGAGCAACCCAGCAGACCTTCTAGCCTTCTTAGTCTTCTTGGCCAGCAGTGTCTTCAATTCATCCTGCCCCTTGGATAGGTTCAGGATCAGCTCTTGGAACTGTGCATTCTGTGCCTGGAGATCCTTAACTGATTGTTCAAGAGCCATTGCTGAAATAAACAGCGAGGAGATGAGAAACCTGTGCACAATTATAAACCTGTGATGCAATGATATGGGAATGCATATGCAATGTTTTCAAGGACCGCAGGATTTAAATTTGCTTAAACAAACAAGAAAGTAACTTTTTATTAGTAATAACTTGTTTTGCCTTTTAGGCTTACAAAAAATGAAAACGAAATAAGTACAAAAGATGGGGTTTTAAGTCTCCCATGGACGTTTCCTCTTTGTGTTGAGGTATGAGTTGAGGTTTCGTTCCTCATGAAGTAGCTTTGTTAGCTCTAGGATCCTTGCTTGGCTTGCTTTGTAATGAGCCTCGAAAGTATCCCTTTGCTCTTTCAGTTGGATCCATGATCTCTGCAAGTCTTCCATATCAGTAGGCATGTCTGGGTGAAGGATGGTATAAGCTGTGTCTCCTTCAGCAACAGGTTCCATGGTAACTGGTAGGACGGCAGGATATGGCATCATGAGTATCTGAGCACGAGATCGTACCCATCTGAGATAAGCCTCCATAGGAATAGTGTACTTAGGCTCCAGTGTCTTGCTGTCAATCCTGTTTACCTTTCCCCAAGCTCGGATGAATCTCTGACGGTAACCCTGAAGATCGTTGTCGTAGTCAAACACAATGCCCTGAATCAACATGTCATGTGGACCATCGCTCCGGGCGTAACCAAACTGTCGTAAAGCTAGAGATGGGTTGTAGGTGATGCCTCCTCTTATGCCTAGAAGTGGCACATTAGGAAACTCCCCACAACGGTCAATGATGGTGACATTCTCCATAGATCTGGAGCACCAATGGATGTCTGAGTGAGAAAGTGACATGATCCTCTTGGACCATCTGAACCCTTGCTCATTCTTCATTACTGAGCGAGGAAGGTGAGAAATAAACCACCTAGAAAGTAAAGGTATGCAGCACATCAAAGTTCCTCTTGCCCTTGTAGTACGGGTGTGAAGAGAATGTAGGATGTCTCCAAGTAAGGTAGGCACTGGATTGTGACTCAGGAATATGTTGATGGCATGAACGTCTATGAACTGATCAGGATTGGGGAACAACACTAAGCCATGAATCAATAAGGCTAAGATCTCCTCAAAAGCATCGTAGCTCATAGCCTTCAAGAACATTTGAGCTTTATCCACTAATACCTTGGCAAGAATACCTTTAACTCCACTTCTCGTCTCTAGAACAATGTCAGACTTCTTCAGATGTAGAGCTGTAGCAATAACTTCTGGTTTAAGCTCCTTCTCTAAGCCTGTGAATGGCTTCTGATCAAGAACAGGTATACCCAGAAGTTTAGAGAACTCCTCCATGGTTGGAACCAGCTGATAATCAGGAAATGTAAAGCAATGGTGCTTAGGGTCAAAGAACTGAAACAGCACACTCATCATGTCTTCACTGAACCCTGAAGTAACTAGATCCAATAAGTGACCATGTCTCTGGACGAACTGGGAATGATCAGACACTTGGGAAACCAACTCTTTGAGCTTGGGAGGTATCCCTACAAAGTTGATCCTGATGGTGTTTCTACGAGCAGAGGCCATGACCTGCAACAAAGAACAAAAATAAATCCTTTGGTCCTTGAAATGGTTAGGGAAAATGATATGCTCATGATGCATGATGATGTCATGATGTTATGTTCAATCACAAACATGTGGCACACACAAACAAGTCACACAATAGCCCTAGGTTTAAAGGCTTGCATGAGGTTCAAAGGCAAGTACCCTCCCCTGAAGTTAGATGGTTCATCCTGTCCTACAAAAGTAACCAGGTTCTAAGGGATCTCAATATCATTGATCCTTCACAAGGGTGGTTGTTCAGAAGGCAACTTACTTGCCAACCAAAACCCTCCAAGTTTAAGATCTCAATGAGCGTAGTATCGAGTGTCAACCAACTTCAGTCTGCACCAAAGCCGGTTACCTCACTACTTTCTAAAGGCCAAGATGAGTTAACTAGGGTTCTAAAAGTCAGTTAGTGCATTGACAACATATGGCAGCCTCAATATTATCCTCAACTTGACTTAAGGAATATAAGCACCAACCAAGAAGTCGCACTAACTATGGCCACCAGATCAACCGTATCGATATACGTCGTACAGTTTCCTTGGTCTATTGCCATTTACCTAAGGTACACTAGATCCGGGTTAGGACCTTTCACACATAAGAGCACCCCAACAATATAATAATAAAGCAAACAAGGCAAACAATTTAAAGTGATCTTAATTCCTAAGGGTACCCCTCTTAAATAGATCCCCAGCAGAGTCGCCAGTTCTGTAACACGGTGGGAGAACTGACTTTAAACAATGTTGCGGATAGCAAGAGTCGCCACCGACTTTTATTTTATCCATAAGGAAAGGTTATAAAAGAACAGGAAAGACCTTAGAGAATATTTTGGGTCCGGGGGGTAGGTTATGAAAAGGGAAGGTGTTAGCACCCTTTTCATCCATGGTTATCCATGGGCTCTTAGGTACTTAAGCTCACTTTTGAATTGTTTTGAAAGTGTAGTGTGTGAATAGAAAATTTTCAGAATAGTTAATAAATAATCCATGTAAGGATGTGTTAAGAACTTGTTTGAAAAACTTGTTGAAAATTTGCTTAAGTGTGAAACAGTTTTGAAGTGAGCAAGCACCTAGGAGTAACCTACCCTAATGTTTAAAGGTCTTTCTTATTCTTTATTCTTTCCTTTAGTAAGACTATCCCTACTATAATGGAGTAGGTAGTCCTTACTTTGGATGTTAAGGGACATGTGAGGGACAATTTGACTTTGAAGGCCATTGTGGGATGTAATAAGCACGTATAAGGGACCATCATCATTTTTCGAAAGGGACTCGATTCGTAAAGGCAACCATGAGGGACTTTGATGATTTTTTCTATTTGAGGGACTTGCTTTATACACCCCACTTAACCATTATTCGTAGGCAACTTGAGGGATATCCTTAGGAAGTGAGACGACGATTAAAATCGACTTACGTGTGTGACGTGTTTATTTTAATTATCTTTATTTAAAAGTGATCTAAATTTATTTTAATATTACATACAGGTTGTTACACTCCCTAATTACTAACCATAATAATAATTAAATAATTAAACAACTTTACATCCAAGAAACAATTACAAAATAATAAGCAAAATAATTAAATAGCAAAGATAAATAAAATATAAATAAGCAATAATAAATAATAAAGGGGGTTAATTCTAAGTTTACTCGGCAAGACATCGCATCTTGTGCCTACGTATCCTTACGGGAGTGGAATCAGAGTAATCGTAGTTCCCCTCAATAGGGAGGTTAGAAACTTCTTGACTGTGGTCAAGGTCTCAAGGGGAATAAACGCATCTTAAGGACACGCTTACGTGGAGTGTAGAAACTCCAAATCTCTACGTTGAAATGTTAAGTTGTAATTAGGGTTAAATTAGGGGTTCCACGGCGGGAAACCCTAAAATGAGCGCGGCGGCTCTTTGACCTAATGCTAAGGGTAAAATTGTAATTTTGCCTGCGGCGAGGCATTTGTGAAAATTAGGGTTTGTAGTTTGTAGTTTTGAGGATTTGAAATTGAATGTGTGAAGTTTTACGGACTATTGGCGCGGCGGCCAAACAGTTAGACCTAACCTTCGGATGTGTGCAATGTGACAGAAATAATAGTAAACGCGTGAGATAATTGAATCATGCAAACAGAGAGATAATGTCATAATTTAAACCATGCAAGCAGAAATTTAAAGGCAGAATTTAAAGAGCGATTGTTAAGTTCGCGAGGTTACATGAGAGGAGCAGATACAATATGATAATGAAATTTGAATTGAACAATAATAAAATAAAATAAATAACGGTTCTAGTTATTATTTTAAAAAAAAAGATTTTAGTTATTATTTTAAATTTATCTAAAAAAAAAGTTTTTCTTAAAAATAATAGGTTTTCATATTAATTTGGAAAAGATGTTAATGTTATTTATTTTAAAAAACAGATTTTTATATTATAACAAATTTTAATAAATTAATGATAACAATAATAATAATAATGGTAATAATAATGATAATAATGATAATAATAATAAATAATGATAATAATAATAATAATAATAATAATAATAATAATAATAATAATAATAATAATAATAATAATAAAGCAATAATGAATTTTAAATGTGCCAAATAACCCAACAATGTTGCTAACGCAGAAATGCGCTCATCGCAACCAGATCTAAATCGGACGAAACAAAATTTATCGCAAAGAAAAAGAAATTAAGCAAAAAATAGTATTATTGCTCACACAAAAATGCGATCATCGCAACCAGATCGAACTAACACAAATGTCACGCGTCATGCACACAAATGTGCAAACATCGTATCGACATAATTCGATCAAAAATCTTATATATATAAACTCTAACAATTTAAAAATTATATATATATAAACGTAACAGTAATAGATAAAGAAAAAGAAATAACGGTAATAGATGAAGAAAAAGAAATAACGGTAAAAGATGAAGAAAAAGAAACAACAGTAATAGATGAAGGAAAAGAAATAACGGTAAACGATGACGAAAAAGAAACAATAGTAATGGATGAAGAAGAAAACTAAATAACGGCAAACGGCACTCACTCCTCTTAGGTTTTTTTCATTCTCCTCCCTTTTTTCCAATAAGGCAACACATGTATATATAGGGAACAAATTAGGGTTAACACCAAATTGTCAATAATGTCCCTAAAGCCCATTTTAAAGCCCAAACTAAATAATTAGTTAAGAAAAAATAAAAATTTAAATAATTTAAAATAATTAAAATAAACTTAAAATAAAAACTAATAATCCTATTGATTCCTAAAATAAAAAATATTATAAAAAGAACAAAAATTTTTTCAATATTTTTTATTTTATGATTTTTTGGATATTTTTATGAATAATTTAGAAAAAAGTGAAAAAAATAATATTTTAAAAAATGATTTAATTAAAATACGAAAATAATAATTAAATAATAATAAAAAACTATTTTTGTTATTTTTTTTATGAAAGATAGAAAAATTTAGAGTAAAAATAATAAAAAACAAAAAAAAATGACAAAGGTGAGATTCGAACTCTCAACCTCTCACACTCATAACTCCTTACACATGTCCTCCTGCCAATTGTGCCATTTTTACTTTTTAGAAAAAAAATGCATGCCATATGATATTTACCTGCAAAAAGTCAAACGACTACACAAATTTGTTAGTAATTGATTAAATGCAATGAAATGCGACGACAAATCTTAGGGCAAAATTTGGGGTATTACAGTTATTATGATAATATTTCTCACCCAACCTCTCTTTGATGTTGGCAAAAAAAAATCATGAAGTTTGACTTTGGTTTGACCACAGTTGACCTCAGTTTGACCTTTTAACTGCATTGACTGCTTTTGACTTATCTGATCATCTGACTGAGCAAACTTTTGAGAAAAGTCTTGAAACTTGACATGGGGGTTCTTATACACATATAAGATGTTATGAAGCTCACTTGAAGTCTTGGAAGTCCATTTAGCCTGATTAAAGTCAAAACCCTAGTTTTGGATGCACTGCTTAGGAGGTGCATTGTCTGAGGGAATTGTCAACTCTTCTGACCAATTGTGAATTTTGTGAACCTTGTGAACCTTCTTGGAACACAAAGTCTTGTATTGTGAGGGCAAATTTTGGGGTGCAACACATGGTTATGTGTAAATGATGTGAATTGTAGAAGCATGAATGTTGAATATGCTTAGTTTAGTATATATACATTGTGATGTATATGTTGAATTTTGATGAAGGTGGTGAGAATGTGGAATATGTGTATTCTGTGATTGTATTTAGATGTATAACTATATGCATTGTTATTATAATAATGTTTCTCACCCTTCTGCTGGAATGATGTCCTATCTGACATCGTGCAGGTATCGAGAGTATAGCTGCTTGTAGTTGCGTGGTCGCTGTTGGTGTAGCTATTTAGTAGTTTAACTATGTTGGGTCGAGTCATGCTCTGGTCATGTAACACTGGGATCGTTTGGGTTATATTTTAGAGATACATTATGTACTCTATGTTATGTTTTTATATTCATTGGAATATTGTGATGTTGGCCTTAGTGCCTAAGAAATGTTGAATTATATGATGAGCATGAATATTCTGTTAAGAGAGTTATGAATATAAATTGAATCTGCTGCTACATGCAAAGTGAAATCTTGAAAGCATAATTATTTATTAAAGTGTTAATGAGCATGACAGGTGGTTCTGATGTTTTGAAAGTTATGTGTGACGCCCTATTGTAAATGCATGATAATTTACTCTGATTATTCGTATATTTTCCGTGGGGTTTAGAAGGGTGTTACATTAGTGGTATCAGAGCAGGTCCGTCCATCTGGCCAAGTTGTCTAATGTTGTTTGTTCTCTTGTATGCGACATGTATGTGAAAACACTGTCGGTATGTGTTTGTTGCCTAACCTTTGTCTACAGAAGTGGGAATGATTCAAGTGGGGGAGAAACTTGTGCTTCTCCAGGATGCTGCAAGTGTATAATTGTATCTCAGTGTGTGGTTGAACGCTCTTATAGTTTGGTAAAGATGGTTTATACCCCATCATGATTTTCGACTGTCTATTGACAAATTGAGGAACTGATCACCCTTAATCTCTTGTTGATAGTAGTTGGGATTGTGCTGGATGGGATAGACGTGTCTTGTGAGATTAGAGGGCGTGAACAGAGAATTGTTTGGAGTTAAATCCAGTGCTTAAGAATTGTTTTGATGAATCGGCGCAAGACAGTGTTGAGATTTTTAATTTTGATTGGAATTTTAAGTGTTAAGGAAAGTGGGAAGTGGCAGTTTGCCGATTAATTGTGGTTGTGTGGAAGTTATCCGACAAGATAGTGATACACAACCAGGACGTGAAGTGGAGTTGTGATTGACTTAGTTACGGAAACTAGTCCGATATTGTGAGCTTCATATTATATGTCTATTTGGATGGTCAAGGAATTAAATTGATTGAGTAATTCTGAGACTTGTGTCTGGTGTGTGTGCTACGACAATAGATTGTGAGGTCGAGTATGTAAAGGGTGGATGGTGACTTATGGTGATTATTAAAGTAATAGGTGGAATACAATATTGGTATAATTAGACCTTTAAACATTTTAAGAGTTGGAGATGTGTTGAATGGCCTTCTAAGTGTGAAGAGGTTGTTTTCGTGTTGTTGTCGTAACGGGAGAACCGTAACTCAGAATGACGCCAGATTAGAAGCGTTGAAAGCTATTACAATGCTCTATGTAAAGGTGAAGTAGTGGCATGGAATTAAGTTATTTATTGATGGAATATATTTGGATGTTGTAGTAAGTGCAGAAAGTGCGAGTTGTGTTTCCGCCATAACTCACAAATTGAATGTCCGTTTGGCATGATATTTTCCATACTTAATTGAGCGAGTCAATGGTTGTGTTAATTGATGATATTTTGATATATTCGAAGAGTATAGAGGATCGTGTTGAGCATCGGGAACTTGAGTTATCAGTGTTGGGGAGGAAGCTGTTATATGCCACTGTGAAAGAAGTTCAAAGAGTTTTAGGAGAACTGTTCGTGGTGGTTTGTGATGCTTTGTTGATATGATTGGGAGATATGTTAAGTGCAACATCAACAAGTTTAGTTATGCTTGGAGGCAATTTAAAGTACATAAGAGGGATTATCTGACTAGTGATTTAGAGTTGGTTGTTATTGTGTTTGTGCCGGAGTTGGGGGCTTCGATTGGTTAGTGTGAAATTTGAAATGGTTGGTGATCTCAAGAGCTTAAGGTATTTGTTTGATTTGGAAGGGTTGACTATGAGGAAGAGAAAACGATTGGGACTCCTGAAGGATTATAGTTTTGGATTGAATTACCATTGGGGTGAAGAAAACGTGGTAGCTTATGCATTGACTTGGAAATCTTTGCATATACTGATGATGATGGTGAAAAGAGTTAGAACGTATTGAGAAATTTTGTGATATGAGTTTGGTTTGTGAAGAGACTTCTTATGGAGTTAAGCTTAGTATGTTGGACCTTACTAAGAGGTAGTCCTGATGAGATTCGATAAGGTCACAACTCTGGTTTGAGTTGGTAGAATGGTTGAATTTGATGAATTAAATTTGAAAGGCTGATTTTCGGATTAATGGAAATGGTATCATGAGGTGTCGTGATAGAGTTTGTGCTCTAGATATTATTAAGTGGAATAAGAGTATTAAGTAGATGGAGTATCCATTTCGGTGCTATGAAGATGTGACCGAATTTGAGAAAATTATTTTGATGGCCATAGATGAAGAGAGAAGTGGTTGAGTTTGTATATGCTGGTTAGACTTGTCGGAAGTCGAAGAATAAACGTCAGAGACCGTTGAGTCCGATACAACCGTTGAATATTCCAGAGTGGAAATCAGATAGTATTCCCATGGATTTTGTGTTGGGTTTTCTGGAGAATTTTAGGGATATGATTTTACTTGGGTGATTTTGGATAGAATGACTAAATTGGCTCTTTTCCTAACAAGGAAGATTAATCATTCTATGTTGAAGCTAGCTGAGATGTATATCGATGAAGTGATGAAGTTGTATGAGATGTCGTCGAATATTGCGTCAGACGAGAATCTGAGTTTTCTTCAAGATTTTGGGAGAGTTGCAGACGCTTTGAGTATCATACTAAAGTTAAACTCTGCCTATCATTCGTGGACGGATGGACGGATAGAGAAAACTATCCAGTCCTTAGATGATTTGTGGAGAGCTTGTGTGTTGGATCAAGGTGGATCGTGGGATAGTTAATTATCATTGATTGAATTACCTACAACAACCGCTATCATTCTAGTATCGAAATGACATCGTATGAAGCTGTGTATGGTAAGAGGTGTAGGACTCATTTGTATTGATATGATTCAGGCGAGAATGTTGTGCTCGGATATGAGATTGTGCGAGAAACGATTGAAAAGATAAAAAAGGATCCAAGAAAGGACGTGTTTTGAGAGTTACGATAGTAACGGGTGTTGGTCGAGCTTTGAAGTCTCGGAATCACACCCTTTGTTTTGTTGATCTGTATCAGAGTGGTGCAACGGAAGCGTGGGGAAAATAGCATGTTAGACTGTTTTACCGCTGTTACTTGTGGGAATTGCATGATATGTTCATGTGTCTAAGCTGAGGAGGTATATTGATTCAGATGGATGGTGTACGAATGAGGGAGAATTTGACTGTTGAGGCATTGCTAGTTCAGGTTGATGAACGAGAAGCAACTTCAAATTAACGAGATTCCTTTGGTGGAGGTAGTTTGGGAGAAAGTTGGATTTGGGAGATTGGAATGCGAGAGTCGTATCCAGAATTGTTTGAAATCAAGTAACATTTTCGAGGACGAAAATTCCTAAAGTGGGGGAGGGTTGTAACAACCCAATTTTCAATAATTGATTATTTGTACTAATTAATCGATTTAATGCATTATTGGATCTATTTAATTTATATGAATTAATGGATTTAACTGATTTATTCTATTTGGTAGAATAAGGTGAATCTACTAGATCTTCCATAATTAATGATAAGATGAGATATATTGAGGAGAAATAAAGGAGACAGATATATATAAGAGAAAGTGGAAAGAAAAGGGATAAAAAGAAAAGATAGAAAGGAAAGAAGGAAAAGAGTAGAGAAAGAAAGAGGAAGAAGAGAAAAGAGAAGGAAAATAGAGGAGAAGCTTGGATTCTTCAAGAACAACTTCTAGCTTTGATTTAATCAAGGTAATGGTGTGAAATATTGTTATCTTACAAATGTATATGATTATGTATGTGTGTGTTTGGATTTATTAGAGGTTTCCCATCTTTTTCCATTCTAGGGCAGAAATGGATTTAATCGGTAGAATCGATGTTTGAACGGTTAAATCCGGAATAAATGGTGTAGATTAGTCGAGAAATGTTAGGCTAAGACTACTGGAATTCGTTGGAATTGAATCGGTTGATTTTGTGAGGATTCGGTGATTTTGGACAGCTGGGGTTTTGAACATCGCAGACGTTCGCTAGCACCTTCGCTAGGCGAGCATGTCGCGAGTGATCGCTGTAGCGAGCTAGTAGCGAATGGTCCCAGACTTGGACATAATGTAATTGACCCCCTTCGCTGGTAGCGAGCGAGGTAGCGAGGGGTTCGCTAGGCGAAGCCCCAGCGAGTAGGTAGCGAATCCTTACAGTAGCTTCTGTTTGCCTTCGCGAGCTTGTTTGCTAGGCGAACAGGTAGCGAGTGTTTGCTAGGGACTCGCTAGGCGAGCAAGCCAGCGAGCGTGACAACATTCTCATTTCTTTGTGATTCCATCCAATGTTGATTGTTTGGTTCTATTGTGTTCAATCTTGATCTGAAATGAGTAATTGTGTACTGTTATATATATGCTGCGGGTAGCCGTATGGCGTGAATCCTAGATTTTGCAATATTGTGAAATGTGGCCTTTTGGCATATATAATGCATGAGAACATATTGTGAGTATGTGTGCATTGTTTGATAAATATGGTCTTTTGACAAATATATGCATTGTTTAAATTGATTAAAAATGTATGATGATTTATGATGAGGTTCGTTGCCGTTCGGCACGATATTGTGAATAATGCATGAGAACATATTGTGAATATGTGTGCATTGGTTGAAAATATGGTAATGGCATTGAATTGTGAATGCATATTGATTGTATGCAATATTGTGAATAATGCATGAGAATATATTGTGAATATGTGTGCATTGCTTTATAAATGTGATGATGTTGAAAGTATGAATACTTTGATATGATGTGTGAGTGTGCAATCATGATATAATTCTTATGTGATGAATTATTTGAGAATGCATGAGATTAAGATGCGAGAACAGTCTTAAGTGCATTTGGTTGTTGATTGCATACGCATCATTTGGTCAAGAGGCAATGCTTGCTAGTTTCGCGGAGACTAGTGACTTGTCCCAAACCTAGAAGAGTGGGTTTGAAAGCTTAGAGGACGGGCTTTTGTTGTTATCGTTCTAGAGGACGGACCCGGTTTAAATGTAAAATTTGAAAAATGATAACAAATGTTAGTACCACATGGCATGAGTTGCATTGAGTCACATGGCATATAGATAAATGTTGTGTGAAAGTATGCATATGTGTATGTTATGTGGATTGATGAGAATTATGAATATGTGCATGATGAAACATGTTTGGTGATTTTTCATTTTTTTTATACATATATTGTGATGTGTATGAATTGTTGAATGAGAATTGTGATTGGATGAATAAACATAATTGTAAATGTTTATGTGTAATGATGTAATTTGTGCATATGTACATTACGATGTATATGAGTGAATTATGATAAAATGTGGTGAAATCGTAATGTATGCATATTTTTATGTTAGTGTACATATATGATTGTTGTATGAAGTTATGCATATGTGTATGTACATGACTTGTGTAATTGGAATGATGAATTATGTGATTGTTGTATGAAAGTATGCATATGTGCATGAATTGTTGGATTGAGTATTTGGATGTAGGCATGATAAAATATGCTTGGTAATTATCCATATCTGTTTATATCTGTATTGTGAATGTGTAACTGTGAATTGGTGAATAAACATAATATGATCATGGTTATGTGTAAATGATGTGAATTGTAGAAGCGTGAATGTTGAATATGCTTAGTTTAGTATATATACATTGTGATGTATATGTTGAATTTTGATGAAGGTGGTGAAAATGTGGAATATGTGTATTCTGTGATTGTATTTAGATGTATAATTATATGCATTCTTATTATAATAATGTTTCTCACCCTTCTGCTGAATGATGGCCTATCTGACATCGTGCAGGTATCGAGAGTAGAGCTACTTGTAGTTGCGTGGTCGCTGTTGGTGTAGCTATTTAGTAGTTTAACTATGTTGGGTCGAGTCATGCTCTGGTCATGTAACACTGGGATCATTTGGGTTATATTTTAGAGATACATTATGTACTCTATGTTATGTTTTTATATTCATTGGAATATTGTGATGTTGGTCTTAGTGCCTAAGAAATGTTGAATTATATGATGAGCATGAATATTCTGTTAAGAGAATTATGAATATAAATTGAATCTGCTGCTACATGCAAAGTGAAATCTTGAAAGTATAATTATTTATTAAAGTGTTAATGAGCATGACAGGTGGTTCTGATGTTTTGAAAGTTATGTGTGACGCCCTATTGTAAATGCATGATAATTTACTCTGATTATTCGTATATTTTCCGTGGGGTTTAGAAGGGTGTTTCACTGCCAATTCTCAAGAAAGATAATTATGAGAATTGGTGCAAGCAGATTAAGGTGATTTTCTGTTATCAAGATCTTTGGGATCTTGTGAAGGACAGAGTAACATCGCTTGGGGAGAACGCAGTGGAGGCGGAAAAGGTTGCGCACAAAGAATTGAAGAAGAAGGATTATAAAGCACTCTTTATAATTCATTAGTGTGTTGATCCTGATAAATTTAAAAAGGTTAATGATGTTGATTCAGCAAAAGAAGCATGAGAGATTCTTGAAAAGTCGTTTGGAGGCGCAGAGAAGGTGAAAGAGGTGAGGTTACAAACTCACAAGAAAACCTATGAGTTGCTTCAGATGGAAGACAATGAAAGCATTGCAGATTTCTTCACCAAAGTTACAAAGTTGGTGAATCAAATCAAAGTATGTGGAGAAGCGCTGACGATGAAAGCAGTTGTCTCAAGGATTTTGAGATCGTTGGCTCCAAAATTCGACCACGTGGTAGTTTCCATAAAAGAGTCGAAAGATCTGTCAGTGTTGACGAAGGAAGAGCTTCAAGGGACTCTTGAGTCTCATGAACAGAGGATGGCTGAGAGAGCTGTAGGAAAGTCGAAAGATATGGCTTTGCAGGAACAGTCAGAAAAGGAAAGAAAAGGCAAAGGTAGCTGGAATGGCAACAAAGGAGGAAACCAGTCGAATCAGAAGAAACCTTGGAACCAAGGCAACCAAAGAGGTAGTGCTGCAGGTAAAGGAAGAGGTGGTGGTCGAAAGACAGAAAAAATCCACATTCAATGTTTCAATTGCCAGAAGTATGGTCATTATGTTAGTGATTGTCCAGAAAGGAAGAGAAATCAAGAGACTGATGCAAAGCTGGCGAAACATGAAGAAGAAGAAACGTTGCTAATGGTCACAACAAAAGATGAAGAAAGATTCCAAGATCAGTGGTACTTGGACTCAGGATGCTCATCACACATGACTGGAAGGAAATATTGCTTTGTTAACATGAAGCCTTCGTCGAAGAACACAGTGAAGTTTGCAAATGACAACACTCTAGCAGCTGAAGGTGTTGATAATTTTATGATTATGAGGAAAGATGGCAAAAGGTCAATAATTTCCAATGTGTTGTACATACCAGGCATGAAGAGTAATTTGCTCAGTATAGGGCAACTTTTCGAAAAGAACTACAAGGTAGTTGTCGAAGACAAGATGATGAGAGTTCTCGACGCAGGTGGTAAATTAATCTTGAAGGCTCCAATGTCTCAGAATAGGACCTTCAATATTGAACTTAATGTGATGGAGCTCAAGTGTCTAGAAATTGCAGCCAGTAGAGATGAGTGGTTATGGCATTTTCGACTAGGTCATCTCAACTTTAATGACATCAGAGAACTGAAGAGAAGAAATATGGTTTCAGGATTACCAGAAATCGACATTCCAAGGGAAGTTTGTGAGGAGTGTGTTCAGTCGAAACAACACAAGAATAGCTTCAGCAAGGATGCAGGAAGGAAGTCGAAGGCAATACTTGAAGTCATATACTCTGATGTATGTGGTCCAATCCAGGTGGATTCGATTGGTGGCAATAGATACTTTGTCACATTTATAGATGATTAAGTCTAAAGTTGTGGACTTACCTCATCAAGAAGAAAAGTGATGTGGTTGAGGTATTTTCCAGATTCAAGTCCATGGTCGAAAGACAGAGTGGTCGAAAGCTGAAAATTCTGAGGACTGATGGTGGTGGAGAGTATGTGTCGAAAGAGTTCGATACACCATGTATAAAAGAAGGGATTGTGCATGAGGTGGTGCCACCCTACACTCCACAACAAAATGGGATTGCAGAACGCAAGAATAGAACCATCATGAATATGGTGAGAAGTATGTTGAATGGAAAGCATCTACCAAAAGAATTATGGGGAGAAGCAGTTTCGACAGCAACATATATATTGAACAAATGTCCGACGAAGAAGCGTGAAGGAATCACACCAGAAGAATGTTGGTCTGGTGTCAAGCCTAGTCTCAGTAACTTAAAGGTGTTTGGATCTATAGCACATAGACATGTGCCAGATCAGTTGAGAAGGAAGCTTGATGATAAGTCGAATCAGATAATCTTGATAGGATATCATTTGACAGGAGGTTACAAGCTGTCCGACCCAGTGAATATGCAGGTAGTGATCAGCAGGGATGTGATCATAGATGAGCTTAAAGAATGGGATTGGACTGAGAATTCCAAGAAGGATTCAGTGAGAATCTCTTGTGAAGAACCAGCCACTGAAGTCGAAAGAGAACAACACACATGCCTGCAAGGTTGCAAGAATGAGTAATTACATCAGATGATATAGTCGATGAAGAGGGTGAGCTGGTACATTATGCTTTCTACGCAGATGTCGAACCATTCAATGCAGTTGAGGCATTGAAAGATTCGAAGCGGGTGAAAGCAATGACTGAAGAGTTGGAGTCCATCGAAGTCAATGATACCTGGTCACTTGTCGAATTTCCGCAAGGCAAGAAGGCAATTGATGTGAAGTGGGTTTACAAGGTGAAGGTAAATCTTAAAGGAGAAGTAACTCGACACAAGGCGAGACTTGTGGTGAAAGGATTTCTTCAGAAGGAAAGAATCTACTTCGATGAAGTATTCGCACCTGTTGCTAGAATCGAAATAATCAGGTTGGTTGTTGGTCTAGAAAATATGAACAAATGGCACACATGTCAGATGGACGTGAAGTGTGCATTCCTTAATGGCCCCTTAGACGAAGAAGTTTATGTTGCACAACCAGCTGAGTTTGTGAAACAAGGCGAAGAAAGAAAGGTGTACAGGCTTCATAAAGCCCTGTATGGACTTAAGCAAGCTCCAAGAGCTTGGAATAAGAAAATTGACAGCTTCTTAAGGGAGAAGGAATTTGTGAAGTGTACAACTGAGCATGAAGTATATGTAAGAAGAAGCAATGGCGAATTGCTTATACTATGTCTCTATGTTGATGATCTGTTGATAACAGGGAGTTGCAAGAAGGAGATCGAAGATTTCAAACATGACCTAAGTAAGGAGTTTGAAATGTCAGACTTGGAAAATCTCTCATATTTCCTTGGCATCGAATTCTACATGACAAATAGAGGTTTGATGATGCACCAAAGAAGATATACAGGCGAAATACTCAAGAGATTTGAGATGCAAGATTTCAACCAAACTTCGACTCCAGCTGAGCCCAGATTGCAACTGTCGAAGGATTCAGATGAAGATGATGTCGACCCAACCCAATACAGAAGACTTATTGGGTCACTTAGATGGCTTTGTCACACAAGGCCTGACTTAGCATACAGTGTTGGTATGGTAAGTAGATTCATGCAGAAGCCAATGGTACCACACCTAGCAACGGTGAAGAGGATACTGAGGTATCTGAAAGGAACTCTCGACTATGGCATTTTGTTTCCAGTAGCAGATGAAGGAAAAGAATGCAAGTTAGTGGTATACACAGACTTCAATTGGTGTAGTGATGCTGAGGATCGAAAATCCACAGCTGGGTATGTGTTTATGTTAGGTGGTGCATCAGTTGCTTGGAATTCGAGAAAGGAACCAGTAGTGGTATTGTCATCATGCGAAGCAGAATATATAGCTGCTCCTCTTTATGCATGTCAAGCAACTTGGATGGTGAATTTGGTCAAAGAAATCACAGGGAAGAATCATGGAGCAATTACCATGAAGATAGACAACATGTCAGCTATCAACTTGGCAAAGAATCCAATAGCTTATGGTCAAAGCAAACACATTGAAATGAGGTTCCATTATCTTCGAGAGCAGGTAGCAGAAGGGAAGATGAAGTTAGAACACTGCAGAACTGAGAATCAGATTGTAGATATCATGACGAAGGAAGTGCATGTCGAAGCCTTCAGAAGACTAAGAGCCATGATGAATGTAGACAGTTTAGACACAATGAATTAGGTGGTGTGTTAAATGTAATTCATAGTGTGTCGAAACAGTTTGATTTGACACATATTTTTTTGATGAGAATTGATATGATTTAGATTTGATTTGATTTTGAATATTTTGGGCCTTTTATGTTTTGGGCTTTTGTAAACCTAAAACTATAAATAGGTGCCTTGCTTTGTAATCTAAACAGAACAGATTTCACAGTTGCAGAGTTTAGCAAGTGAAAGTTCAATAGTAATCATAAATCCCACAGTTTGTGGGTAACACAACTTTCTCCAAATATTTCTTCTTTCATTCTTCTCTTTCTTGCTGTTTGTTTGTTTGCTATTCTTCTCTTTTACTGTTCTTGATAACTCTTTACTTGTTATCACCATTACTATCATATTACGGGTTTGTTCATCAATCTTGAGATCAAGATTGAAGGGAATTCTTCATAGGGTGTGAGGTGAATTTCCAACACTTATTAACGGTAGTCCAACCTCTGATTTTGTTGTGCATCATGGATTACGGCAAGGAGACCCGTTGTCTCCTTTCTTATTTGTTATAGTTGTGGAAGGTTTTGCCATCCTAGTCAAAAGAGCTTCCAACTTGGGCCTGTTGTAGGGTTTTCATATAAACAATGCTTCTTGATACAACCTTCTGCAGTTTGCTGACGATACAATTATTCTGTGCAACGACGCTTGGTCAAACTTGTGGGCTTTTAAGGCAACTCTAAAAGGCTTTGAACTTGTGTCTGGTCTGACGGTTAACACAGGAAAAAGTTGTTTGTTTGGAATAAATGTGGAGGATAACTACATGAAAGCGGGAAAACAATTCCTGGCCTGTAAGATTGGTAAGATTCCGTTCAAGTTTTTGGGATTAAGAATAGGAGACAATCATAGGAGAATTTCCTATTTGAACTCGACCATTAATTGCTTTAAGCATCGATTATCAAGTTGGAAGGGTAGAATGGTTTCAATTGGTGAAAGAGTTTCCTTGATAAATTCTATTATGACAAATCTACCTATTCACTTCTTTTCTTTTTTCAAGGCGCCTAATTTTTTTAAAAAAACACTGATTTCCATCCAAAGAAACTTTCTTTGGCATGGCTTTGATGACAACAAGAGCATCACTTGGATTAGTTGGGTAGATACTTGCAAATTCAAAGAAGATGGCGGTTTAAGCGTGAAAAATCTTAGATTCTTTAACATGGCACTTCTGTCTAAGTGAAAGTGGAGGCTTCTAACGGATTTGAAGTCTATTTGGAGTCCTATAATGAGAGAGAGATATGGGGATTACTACAATTTCATTATCTCAAAAGAGACTTATGCTGGAAAACCTTCTGATTCACAATGGTGAAGGGACCTAATGTGCTTCAATAAGGTTCCAAATTCTGCATTGTTTGGATTTCATTTCTTACAGGTTAGGCAATGAAAAAATGATTTTGTTCTGAAGGGCAAGATGGCTGGGGAACTCGACTCTGGAAGACTTGTTTCCAAATCTGTTTCTTGCTGCAGAAAATTAAGATTGTTATGTTGCTGAAAAGGGATACCATCACGTAGGTCCAACCGTTGTGACATCAGGTGTGATTGTATGTATGATGATTTCAACCACGGGTGTGCGACCGTGATTGTATCCATGTAGTGCACTACCTACCACAATGGTTTATTTAAACAACTGTTGTGGTATATTACAATGCAACATATTTAACAACAGTTGTTCTAGACAACCGTTGCTAAATATAGCCCTGAGTTTATTATAAATTATATGAAATGCTTATTTTTCCAATGCTCACTAATCATATAACCTTCCAATCTGCACTAGAACATTATAACATGACAAATTAAGTTATATTAGAAGAATAAGTACACGTTAAATGCTTGACAAAGGTTATTCAACTCCTTATCTGTATTTTGTTCTTTGACAGTAAGAACTTAGTTTAGTGATCCTAGTTCTTTAACAACCCCTGTCTTCACCTCTAATTCTTTTTGAAAAATATTTCTTAGTTTGCAAACAAAATTAGAAGTGGAGAGAGATGGTTGAAGATCTACAATCACTAAACCAAGTTCTAACGGTCAAGGAACAACATGCAGTTAACAGTGTGAAGAATTCTTGTCAAGAATTGAACGTGTACTTATTTTCTAATACAATTTTATCTATCATATCATAATTTTGTAATGCAGTTTGAGAATTTATATATTCAGTAAAGGATTGGAAAAACACTCAAACCATATAATATATAATAAACTCATCTTTTAAACAAACATTAACAATAACATTCATAAAAAAACATTCATCAACAACAAACCATAAACAACAAACACGATACAACAAACATATCAAGGCATAAAATACTTCAGAAACATACCATACATGTCAAGTCCCATAACGGCATGTCAATAATGAAATAAGGATGAAGATAAATTTAGACTAGCAAACTTGTGTATATTTTGAATGGATGTCATTATGGATCTTTGACACAATTTTGTCAGGCTAAATTTATCTTCATCCTCTTTATTGCAATAAACATCCATACCTACAAGACGAAAAAATAAGAACGTTCAAACATCATGAAACAAGCTATTAAAATGTTTAAAAAAAAGCTATAGAGAAAACAAACCTATAAAAATCCATTGTCTAAGATTTGTTTTTATAGTTTCGTTTTGTGGTTTCCATATGAGAGAGGCGGGTGACATAGTTGTTAGGGTTTTGTTTTGTAGTTTCCATATGAGAGAGAAGAGTGACAGAGTTGTTAGGGTTTCGTTCTGAGAGACGAGTGAAAGAGTTGTTAGGGTTTTATTTTGAGAGAGACGGCTGTTATATATTGAAGCATAGATAATTTCGCTTATATATAAATAAATATCACGTTTTATCACGGTGGGAAATAAAAACCGTGGTGATATACATGGTTAATAACATTTTTTATCACGAGAAATGGCTAATATTGGTGATGGGATTCAGACCATTTCACTCCGTGTACTTTTCACTACGGTTGCAACATTTGACCATTGTGATATGTCATCTAGTAAATAAACAAAAAAATATGCGCCCAGGATTAATCTATTACCATGGTTAACACTATGGTTGTCGTAATATTGGTGTTACGAAAGGCTTATTTTGTAGTGGTGTATATGGGTTCTCTAAATTAATTAAACTCACAATCTCTGAAAGAAGCCATTGTTGAAAGGAAGAGAGAATCTGATTAGATACCACACTTAGATTTTTACTTAAAAACACATTATCTTCATCCAAACCTCTTTGGAGCAATTCATCAAACACTTTGAAGACACACTTAAAATAGACTAAACAAAAGCATAACACACACAACTGAAGCAAAACACCAACAATGAGATGCTAATGGATACACAATAAGATACTCCAAAAAGAAAAACACTTTCGAGACATGTTTTCAAAAATCAAAAGTACATACTTAGATCCCAAATGACACCAACATAATACATAAAAAACAAAACTAAAATTAGATAAATGGAAAGGCGGAAGAAATCGTAAACTGTAAGTAAACTATGGTGGCTTTGGAGTTGGGAGAACGGTCAACACATTCAAAGGCATGGGAGCGGTCAGTGGTGGCTTCAATGGTGGCCGTGTCAGTTTGGTAGCTTTAGAGATGGAAGGATAGTTAACAACTTTTGAGTTGTGAAAACAACCGGTGGTGGTGGCTTTAGTGGCGATTTCTTCAGTAGAAGGAGGGGTTTGGCGGTGATTCGTGATATTGAGAGGGGGTAGCTTATGAGAGGGAGTAATTCTTTCCACAAAGGAGGGGATGACAACCATGAAAATGGAAAATGAAAACCACCATTAGGGTGGGGAGAAGCCGCCAAACTCTAGAGGGTTGGGGGAAACTTTCTAGAGAGAAGGGAAAACATCTCTTTCTAGGCGTATTTTTCTCATAAAATTTAACATATAAAATTCAAGAGGTTAGCATAACGATAAAGTCTACGTGTTTTCTTTGCCACTAATTGAACAACATGAAAGAAGTCAAGAAAAACATATGATTTTGTTTTTATTTTAAATTTAGCATCCCAACAATGAGTAATTATTTTTGATAGGGTTTGAATCTCTTGTGTGTAAAATGTTTGACAAGCACACCTACATAATAATCAAATTGAAATTGGTTGTTGAAGTTGCACATCCGATCACTTGTCTCATAATTGTTAATGCACTACCATTAATATTTAGAACCAAAATATAATTTTCTTTATTTTGCCAACACGGGTCAAAAACGAGTTTAAAATTGTAGTTTAGGGTAGCGACACTCAAATGTAATATCACAAGGTAAAAATGAGTCAAAAACAAGTTTAAAAGTGTAGTTTAGGATAGGGACACTCAAATGTCATATCACAAGGACTCTTGTCGTGATTTTTACCAACCGATTGAAATAAGGAGGGTTTTGATTCGATTGAGAATAAGTGATTGTGAAATAAATGATTATAAAATAAGCTTATCTACTGTTTCGGTTTCCTAACTTATCATTGGTTAATATAACATTCAGGTCCCTAAGCGAATTTGACCCTATTCGATTATAATACCCACTGATAAGCGCAATTGATTTTATGTGATGTATGTTCCTATTATCTTAATTAAGCAAACAGATTTAAGCTCTCGCGAATTAAGCATGCACGCTTTAATCAAACACGATAACGGAAAAGCTACACTAACGCGATTATAGTTAAGGATCATGCAAGAATCGAATTTAATCAACTATATCCTATAAGAAGCAATGGAATTAAGCAAACAAAAGCAATTGAATTAACAAAATGAGTTTATAAGAAGAATTGAAAAGAAATCAAAATTTAAACTGAAATTTATAAAACCTCAAAGTATTGGCGGAAACCAATAACAGCAGATCAACCGTGCGAACTTTAATTCTCCATGAAATTCATATCCGAGCCTCTAGCTTTCGTGAATGCAGAATAGTAAAAACAATGACAAACAGTAGCACGCTGCTACTAGCTATAAAGAAACAAGGAATTAAGTTCTCATCCCAACCGGGTCGGAATATATAAAACCGGCCCAAAACTAGTTTTTTTTTTCTAAAGTCTGAAATTTCAATGAATTATTTGACTCTAATTCACTCCGAATCAACTTTTTACTTCAACATAAAACTTATAGCTATTTCTCTTAACTCTTAAACTCCTATTAGAATATGTAAATTCAATTTCCATTGCTTAAGTTATGGTCTTCATAATGAACAAGTATCAAATAACAGTTTAAGCTGAATATAAAGTAAGAAAAATAAAATAAAGGCAGAAATAAACTTAAATATAAAAACACATTAAAATAGTAAAACTACTAAGCTAAACTATATAAATGCCTAAGTATAAAAGTAGAAGAATGTGCATCAAGATGCACTTATAAAATTCCCCCACACTTGAACATTTGCACTCCGAACAAAATTATAAATTCAAAATTCAAAACAAAAAACAAACAAAACATACAATTCCAAATGTTCTTAAGATACAAAGTGCAAGCAAAATTCAAATTCTAAGCTTCAAGAGTATGAAGTTAGTGATCAACTTCCTTGTGATAGCTAAAGCAGATATGATAACAGTTTACCAAAGAGTACATCAAAAGCAGTAAGATCCTCACAAGATGAAATTCACTCAACTCTCAAATGTTTAGGTTACTGTTTACACTCAAAGCACATCATTAAAATTAATACTACCATAAGCTTGAAAAGACTCTAATATCCATAATTGAAATACATGCACACAAATATCAATAGGATTTTCATTTGATTGTAACTAGGCCTGGGTACATGTGAGATAAATCCTAAGGGGAACTAGGCTAAGATTTAAAGGGAGAAAAGAGACATGAAAGAACTTGCGGGAGTTAAACTATACATTGATCCACTTTCAAACAACAACTTTTCTACTATTTTTCTTCTCTTTTATCTTCTCATTATTTTTTTTTCTTTTTAAGAAGGAACATGTAATGACATCCTTCTTTTCTTTTTCTATTTTTTTCTTCAATTCATTTTTTTTCTTTTTTTCTTTTTCTGCCAACTTTTTGAATCAAATATCATAACTATAATTATTCAACCCACACAACTTCAAACAAGACTCTTTCAACCTTTTGACTAGGATGATAACATTTTTTTTCACTTTTCGGCTTGTAATGAGTTTTAAACAAATAAAGGGATAAATAGACTCAAGGGGTTTTCAAACAAGGGATAATATTATTCAGGGGTTAGCCTTTTGGCTAAGTGGCTAAAAATAAAACTAAAAAAATTGTCTTTATCATCTCATTATGCACAAGTAAACAAACAATTTGAGAAAAAGTCAATACAAGTTCTAGAGACTAACAGACATGAGTGAGACACACAAGAAAGAATAGATGGATTTTTTAATGTTATTTATTATTAGGCTCAAAATCTCACAAGGTAAAAGATATTATACAAATGATGTACAATTTAGGGTTTAGTCTTACATATCGAACTAAGAATGCACAAAAAGAATCAATCACATCACACCACAAGTCTTTAATCAATAGAATAAAGAAAATACTCACAATTGTAACTCAAAAACCAAAGAAAAATCATGCATTTTATTTATTTATTTAAGAAAACAAACAAACTAAATGAAAACTAAATGAAATAAAAACAAAGTAAAAGGTTCCCTCCCCCACACTTAAGACACACATTGTCCTCAATGAAAGAACTTAAATATAAAATAAGAGTGAAGAGAGATAGGAAAGAACACACTCGATGAGTCAAAGAGGATAGATGATTTCATAAATAGCCTTTCCCAAAAAGAGATTTTCTATAGTCTCTTCTTCTAAAGTGGGAATCTCATGGAGTAGCTTTTGGCAGTGTCCATTGTTCTTGAAATTTTTAGTATTGCCTCTATCTTTTATTCCAGGATCAAAGAAGAACCTTCAATGAGTAAAAGTGTTGAATGGGCACGTGAATATGATCTAATTTCTCACAATATGAAGAATCACAGGATTAAAAGGTTGCCTCACTACGTTTGTTCCATCTTCAAGTGAGACCCTATGCATTCTCATGGATGAGCTAAAATCACGAGTGTCGACTAAGGTCTATCCAATTTTCTTCTTATGTTTCTTTAATACCTGCAACACATTTTGCTCCTATTCAGATTCATGTTTGGACAAAATTATTATTGGCAACTTTTCTTCCAATTCTAAAAATGCATATTTAAAATTTGAAGAAAGTAGCTTAAGCTCTAAAGTAGATGGTTGCTCAATGAATGATAAAATTTTGGAAGCAGGAACTACAAATAAATCTACAACATCAACTTTTTCAGTAGAAATCTCATAAGAAATATCAATTTGTAAGGCAACTTCAATTTCAGCGCAAATTGAACATAAATGAGTGTCAGTACAAATATCACAAGTGTAAGTGTCATCAAAATCAGACAAAGAAGGGAAATCGACAAAAAGTGAATCTGGTGCAACAAGTTCTCTTAAGGTTCTTTGTTCACTCATGTTATGGTAATGAAACTTAAAATTAGAATAAAAAAATTATGAGAGAACAAGATAGGAAAATACTGACAATGTCCCTAAACAGCAAAATAGATGGGAAACATAAAAAGCGATTAAAATAAAATAAAATAAAAATAAAAATAACACAAAATTTAATCTAATTAAGCCAATTAAGAATTTTGACAATTTTTTCGGAATTTTCTGAAACTATGAAAACAAAAAAAAAAATCATAAAAAAAATAGAAAAACAAGGAATTTTGGATTTTTAGGGCAACTTCCACTATTTAGTTCCTAAATAAAAGCTTTTGATCCCTGGTTTTTTTTCTAATGAATCGTCAAAGAATCAGACTAATCTGAGACAATTTTCCTAAAAATCGATTTTTTACACTACAATGTTAAAAGGCCAGAACGCAAGAACGCTAAGACAAGAAAGCTGAAACACAACATCTATTACTCTAATAATATTGGTTAAAATCTACAAGAGTCTTCGACAATGGCGCTAATTGATCCGCTGTCGCACACGGGTCAAAAACGAGTTTAAAAATGTAGTTTAGGGTAACGACACTCAAATGTCGTATCACAAGGACTCTTGTCTTGATTTTTACCAATCGATTGAAATAAGGGGGTTTTGATTCGATTGAGAATAAGTGATTATAAAAAGTGATTATGAAATAAGCTGATATACTGTTTCGATTTCCTAACTTATCATTGGTTAATATAATTTCCAGTTCCCTAAGAGGATTTGACCCTATTCAATTATAATACCCACTGACAAGTGCAATTGGTTTGGTGTGATGCATGTTCCTATCATCTGAATTAAGCAAACGGATTTAAGCTCTCGTGAATTAAGCAAACACGATTTAATCAAACACGATAATAAAAAGCTACGCTAATGTGATTATAGTTAAGGATCATGCAACAATAAAATTTAATCAACTTTATCCTATAAGCAACAATTAAATTAAGCAAATGAAAGAAATCGAATTAAGCAAATGATTTTATAATAATAATTGAAAAGAAATCAAAATTAAACTGAAATTTATAAAACCTCAAAGTATTGGCGAAAACCAATTACAACAGATCAACCGTGCGAACTTTAGTTCTCCATGAAAGTCGTATCCAAGCTTCTAGCTTTCATGAATGCAGAACAGTAAAAACAGTGATGAACACTAGCACGGCTGCTACTAGGTATAAAGAAACAAGGAATTAGGTTCTCATCCCAACCGGGTCAGAAAATATAAAAACCGGCACAAAACTAGTTTTTTTTTTCTCTAAAGTCTAAAACTTCAACAAATTATTTGACTCCCATTTACTCCGAATAAGCTTTTTACTTCAACATAAAATGTGTAGCTCTCTCTCTTAACTTTCCAACTCCTATTAAAATGCGTCAATCCGATTCTCGTAGCTCAAGTTATGGTCTGCACAGTGAACAAGTATCAAATAACAGTTTAAGCTTAAAATAAAGTGCGAAAATAAAATAAAGCCAGAAATAAACTTAAATATAAAAATACAACAAAATAGTAAAACTAATAAAATAAACTATAGAAATGCGTAAGTACAAAAGTAGAAGAATGTGCATCAAGATGCACCGATCATTTGTTGTGATTTGTGATATTGTGAAATTTACACTATCAACTACAAGAAATTTTGTAGGAATATCTGAAAAGTCACACCCACATTAAATAGATACGACTCGCGACCTAAGTAGTAAATAATGTATAATAGTTTCAACATTTCCTACACAATAACAACATGTATGAGATATATTAACAATTTGATATTGTAAGACAAACTTAGTTGGAAAAGAGTTATGACAAACTTACCGGATAAAAAATTGGACCCTTGCTACAAGAGATAGCTTCCATATTCATTGGGGGTGGAAAACGGGCATGCTCTCCCCACAAAAGCTCATAAAAAATAGGACTGGGCATGGTAGGCATAAAAATGGGATGGGGTATAGTTGTGGATGTGTCATACCCCAAATTTGTTCTACCTTTTTCAAATTTTCATTTGTCTGACTTTATTTTCATTTCTACATCTCCTGCATTGCATAATTTATTTTTCAGCACGAATAATGCCTAAAATGTCAGCCAGAATAAATTTCTTGGATATAGAGATAGACCGATTGAATTATTTCTCAAATATACAAAGATCAGTGGTTAAGAAGTTTCAAATTTAAGCTTGCAGACGTTAGTAATATTGACATAGTTTTCGCAAAGTTTAACCTGACGCACTCGTCTTATTTTTCGACGAATTTTTGTTCATAATTCGATTAGTCTGAGCCTTTTTACAAGTCCCGGTGAATTTTCAAATCTAACGAAACGTTTTATTTTTCCGAGTCGTTTATTCCGCGCTAATCATTTGTGTGCGGTCGAGTTAATTTTTTTGGGCACTTTGTCGCCTGATTTCTATTCATTTTCATCCAATTTTTTTTATTTATATTTTCATCAAAATGTCCGGAATAATTAATTAGAATTTTCTATACTTTCATTTTATTTTTATCATGTTTGTTTAATAAGTTGTGAATTTTTAGTGGCTTTTAATTTATTTAATTAAATTAAATTAATTAAAGCTTCTAGAAGGGGCAACTTTTGCATTTTAAATAAAGTGTGTTTCTTTGATTAAATATGAATCGTTAGATTTAAATTTAATCAAGGGTGCATATGCATTTTATTCTCGCTTTTCCTCATTAGTCAATCATAATTTAGCATTTTGTGTGTTAGCAAGTTTGTTTAAAATAATAATAAAAAAAAAGGAAAATTAAAAAGGGAGAGACTCTTTTTTGTGTTAGCAAGTTTGACACAAAGCTCTTTACTTGAGTGTCTGCTATCTACTGAAGTTTTTTTATATTTTAAATTGACTTCGACTCCGATTTCAGGCTACTATTATTATTTGCTATTAGATCTATTGTCAATAAGCTATATCTGCTGCAACTTTTGATTTGGTATTGTAATTGCTGCTGATATTGTTCTGTTCCAATTGGGATTCAAGTATTTCAATTCTTCATAAAATGCTCAAAACTTTATGCTGATACTCATAACTTTTTTTGTTTCACCTTGTATCTTGCCTGCTGTTATGGTTTTTGTGCGTGGATGCGGTGAACATCATGTTGTGCTGCTGTTGTCACGATAGTTACCACTACAATTCTGTTTATGATTGGAACCGTGCAAAGTTTCATTTTGAAGCGTAATTGTTTGGTATATGATGTATGTGGTGTATCATTGTTTTGTTCCACGACCGTTTCTCTGTTGCAAGCCCTGAGAATTGAATTAGGAGTTTAAGAATTGCTTTGTTTGTTTACATGGTCGAGAAACGGAGAAACCTTGTAAATATATGTTGCTCGCGACATTGTTTACTGCATTACGTAAAACAAAATTTAATCTGTGGATCTAAGATTTGTGTTATTTCATATGTGTTGCACCCCAAAATTTGACCAACTTCTCTTTACCTAGCTTGTGTTTCATTTCATTCACATTAGCATTATCATTTGCATTTCAGTGAAATGTATGCAGGAGGTCAAGAGGTATGACTACCAATCAAGAGCTACACAAGGGTATGAAGCTAGCCAAGAAGCTTATTCAAGTGTTAAAGGGTTGATATCCTTGTCAAAGAAGTTAGAAGATCCTCAGAGTGAATGGTTGAAACCTAGGGTGTATGTCTCCTAACTTGAGAGTTGTGGGAGCTCCTCAGATGATTCTGAAGCCATGAATGTAGACTTGAAGCCTTGAGAGAGCTTATGAGATGTCTTGAAATCCATCATGAAGCCTAGACAGGTCATGGTGCAAGATTAAGAAGACTCAGCCATGAGTGGTGTAATTAGGGTTTGACTGGGTCAGCCCTAGGTCAACTGATGATTTGAACAAGGTTGAGACCTAATTCAAGAGCCATGTGATCATGGATTGATGCATTGAGATTCTATAAGGATGACTCCAAGGTTAACTCCTCGTGATTGAAGAGTTTGAGAAGTTTCAAGCTAGGGTTTCTAAGGCTTGACAGTGTAAAATCCCCTAGTTTGACCCCTATCTTCAAGGAAGTTTAACTCAAGATGTGATTCTCATCTCATCTTACCCCCAACATGAATGTTGTAGAGCATGCTCTTAGCTTTAATTTGAGTGCTAGAAGTCCTTGATAGGACTTGTAGAGCTCAAGTTGTGACTTTGACAAGTTACAGGTCATCTGGGGTATGTGAATCTGGGGCCTTGAAAGTTACCCAACTTGCATCCAACTTTTGCCCAAGAAGGTTGATTCCTATGAACTTTTGGTCAACATGAATGTTGTTCCTTATCTTCTTAGCTTTCTAGAGAGTACTATAAGTCCTTGATAGGATTTGTAGAACTCAAGTTATGGCTTTGACAAGTCAAGGGTATTTTGGTCATTTGGAGATTACAGGTCATCTCAAGCATAAGGCGATAACTCCAATTTCCAAGCTTCAAATGGAAAAATCTTCAACATCAAAGTTGCTTAAAATGATGTTTTTAGGCTAGTAAGGAGGTCATGAGATGTTGGAAAGGCTTGTAGCTCAAAGTTGCAAAAAATGACCTAAAATAAGGGCATAAGTTAAATAAACCAAAGTTGGAAATTGATATTTTCAACCTACACATCCAAACCATGGCATGTAATATATCATTTTGACTCTAGAAAACATTTTAAGAACATTGGTTTAGCCACATTTTTGAATTGAGATTAAATTTATGGACTTGCTTTGAAAAGCACTTGCTTGCATATTAAGTAACATGTGCATAACTTAAAATCAAGGCATGAGCAAGGGTTTTTGCAAGCTAAACACCTCTAATATCTCACTAGGGGAGAAATTAAGAGTGAATGGGATGAATTCCAAGCTGTTTGCAAGGGTTGAACATGTCATGATAAGTGATTCAAAATCTCATGACATGAGAATTGGAAAATCTCATTGGAAGGATCTAGAGGGTTCTAGATCATCCAAACTTCATCTATATAAGGAGTAGAGTGGATCCATTGCAGAGGTTGGTGATCATTGAAGGATTGAGCATAGTTTGAGATTGAGTTTTCATAGCTTGCAATTGAAATCGGTTTCATCAAATTCCTCAATTTCCACTCATTTTCTTGATTGATACTTCTTCCATGAATGTCAAGGAGTGATTCCAGATCATTTTCAAGAAGAATTGGTGGCTAGATCGTGTAGGAGCAAGTGATTTTCAGCACCTGCAACTCATCATCGTGTTTCAAGATTGAAGCACTTTCCATTGATTCTTTTGCATACAGAAGCAAGGAGGAGGTTCAGTGATCGTGTCCAGAAAATTTGAGAGCTAGAAGTGAAGATTTGGTGCATCTGTTATTCAAGAATTTCCAGGTTAGTAACCTTCTTCCTATAGCATGATTTAGGTAGAATTAGGTTGAATTAAGGTGCTAAATTAGTTGTAGAATGACATAGGATGGATTTCAGATGGCTAATTGATGAATTAGAGACAAATTAGGAGAATCACCATTTTCGGTTGAGATTGGGATATGGGGATTCTTGAGGTTTCAGGAGAAACTATAGGTATGGTTGAATTCGTGGCTAGATTTGGAATGAGTTTCATGTTTTGACCTCTTGGATTGGAGGCCTCTAGGGAGAACTAGGGTTGAAGGGGATGATCGGAGCTCCATCGGCGGTGGCCGGAGCTGGGCGCAAAGTTCAGGCGTTTGAAAGGTAGAAGATGAAGTCTTCACCATTGGATGAGAGCTTGACCTTTGACTGGGAGAGGATCCAACGACTGTGTTTTAAAACTGAGTTGTGAAGGGTTCTGAAGGAAACGCTGCGTTTCGTTTATTTGATGTTTTGGGCTTAGTGATCTGAGTGTTATCCACACCCCCCAGCGAGCCCAACCCATATTTTTAACTGAATATGACTGCTATTCACACCGTGTGTTTGGTTATTTTAATTGGATTTTCTTGTTTTTTTTCATTTAATTCATGATTCTTGCAAAAATCATAATTAATTGAAAATTAATCCAATTAAACCCATTCTTTTTGCATATTACTCATGATTGAGTCTATCATTTTTTAGAGAAAAAATATTTTCATTTCATGTAATTTATGATTTAATTGGAATTTTGTATTTTTAATTGATATTAAAATGGTTATGTTTGATGCATATTTTTGTGGAATTTTGTGTGATCTCATGGTGATGATTTTAAGCCTAATGTTTTGTGTGTGATTAGGTTAGACATGTATGATCCCATAGAATTTTTCTCACATTTTTGTGATGAAAATAGGTGTGCTTTCTAGATTGATATTTAGGTGCCTCCTTTTAGGGTTCTAGGTTTGATGCCTTAGAATGTAGGATTTAGTTCTAGGTCTCATTTGATGATTTGATCTTTGAAACTAATGTGGTAGAGTCATGATTGACCTAGGCTCCCATAGTAATTTTTGTAGGATTTTACAAATGATTTTAGTATTTTATTTAGGACTAACTTTAGTGCTAGGTTTTAGGTGACCCTAATTTACTAATTCAACTAGTTTAAGTTCCCTAGTTCCCTTAGATTAGGGTTTGTGCTTGGTTTGCCTTTGGTTGAGATTGAAGACAAGTTGAAGACAAGAGGAGGATGATTGAAGTTGCTTGAAGGTGCTTGGAGCTTTGGATTTGTTGGTGCCTGCAGGTGTCTGATGAAGATTAGGAGATAGGACATAGAGAGAGCCTTATAGTTAGAATAATTTCTTTCACAAACATGGAAAGCATCCTGTGCTTCCATTCCTCCCAATGATTAAAAGTCCTTCTCAGATATTCACATCCCTCCTTTGGAAGGATGAGTGGCTTTATCTGGGAAGTAGAACTTTGAGGGAACCAGTCTCTCATAATGATGAACCCTTACAAGCTTCCTATGGTTGTCAGTAAGCTGATTATCATTTCCAATCATCATGTTCAATCATTTGTCTTCTGGGCTGAGTATCTTGAAAGATGTTGGACTTGAGTTTGAAGAAGAGGACTTCATTGAAGAGTGTGGAAGAGGATGATTCCTTGGGAATTGCCACTATAGCTGAAGCTTGAAGAGCTTGAAGAGCAAGTTGATACTTGAAGATCCAAGGGAGATTGAATGAAGAGCTGAGGCTTGAAGAATTGAAGGATGGAGTTGATACTTCCAGATGATTGAAGACTACTCTGAGCAGCTGAAGCTTGTAGGAGAAAAAGACCAAGTTGAGACTGGTGAAGCAAAGAGAGCTGAAGCTTGAAGACTGAGTTGATACTTATGAAGAGGATTCAATTGAGATTGAAGGTGAAGCTGAAGCTGAGGAATAGAAGATTAAGTTGATACTTGTACATTGGTGCTTTGAGAACCTGAAGGAACCAAGTTGATACTTGTAGTTAAGAGTGAAGCCTGAAGGTGGAATTGACTGAAGAGCTGAAGCTTGAAAGAATAAGATAAGTTGAAACTTATGTTTGATGGGTTGAAACCTGGGAAGAGCAAGTTGATACTTGTTATTAAGTCTGAAGACTAGGTTGCTGTTAGAAGAGCTGAAGCTTGGAAGGGGAAGAGAGTTGTTGGTCTGCTTTCTTGTCTGTTTTCTTTTCTGTATTGGTGTGACTTGTTTGACTTGCTTGATGCATTAGAATAAGTTCATATCTAGACTGACTTAATATAGGAGCATGATTGCACTAGAGGTTGAGTCGCTCCCTCTGCTTGTATTTTTACTGTATGGCTTTGCTTGCGGGTATTCGGTAGAGCCCTGCTCCCTTGCCCATGTGGTTTATTTTGCTTGATAGCATTCCATTTTCTTCTGTATGATTACAGTCTCTTATATTCTGATGGATAGCATGTTTCATGTTATTATTGCTGTATGATTACTGTTATTCATTCTGGCTTGAGGTTGAGATGAGCTTGTGGAGGCTGCTGCCCCACACACATTTCCTTCCTCACTTGCATTGCATGCATTCTACAGTCGTTTACTGTATATCTGTTTACTGTTTAAGCTGATGCTTTATCTGTTTCTGTGTATCATTGATATGATCCCTTAGGACTCTCATTTTCTTTGATAAGGAAGTGATGATAGAACTTTAGGTTGAAACCTATGCATGATAAATTCTAGGAGTTCCCTGTTTCAAACTTCAACCATAGGATGAATCCTTGGCATGACAACAGTAGGACTTGATAGTCTCCCCGTAGTTGGGCCTGTTCTCTTCTCATCTCAAAACAGCTTAAGATACAGTAATCATGAATGATTTCTTTCGTACGTTACGAGCCTTAAGCTATCTGAGAAAGGATTGTTGGAGAGTTTCTTTTCAACATTCTGGATGTCTAGTACGGCACCCTTTGGGTGACATGCGACGCATTCACTCTCAGGTCATAGTCTTTAGTGCGATTGAAATTGCAAACACAATAAAAACAGTTCTTTCGTAAAAGACAGAAAACAAACTTCAAACCTTTTTGCCCCGTGGGCCCATAATTCAAAGGAAGCTTTTCTGAAGAAAAGAGTGTCGTTAACTCCTAGTTCTACCGCAAACAGGATTTGTCCCTAACTGCTGGAACTGTTTGTTAACCCTACTCGATAAAACAGATGAATCTGAATCCCCGTAATCCGTAGTAACCCGAACTACGTAAGCTCTGATCTCTCATACCTGTTGAGAGTACGTAGGCACAATACTGATGTATTGGCGAGCCACCTTCCCCCATAACCCGTAGTTAGTCGAACTACGTTGACTCTGATTTCTCATTCTCTGATGAGAATACGTAGGCATAAAGCGCGATGCTTTGTCGAGTCATTTTTCTTTTCTGTTTAAGCCAGCCTTGATAGGTAGATAGATAAACCAACCCGTCCAGTAAACATAACAAGCGTGGATCCCGTCGAGTACTACGGACGTGAGGGGTGCTAATACCTTCCCCTTGCGTAACCGACTCCCGAACCCAGACAATGGTTGCGACGACCTTGTCTTATAACTTTTTTTCATCAGGTTTTTCCGATCGTTTCCTTTCCCGCTCCGAGGGATAAATAACGAAAGGTGGCGACTCTTCTGTTTTGCCGACACCTTATTTTCGCGGAAGCGACAGTATGTCCTGTGAATATTGTAACATGTTGTGGCTGTTCTGACTTCACTTGATTCATTGAGTAAATGGGATCGGACTCGTAGGAATTTTAACAACCTATATTGTTACTGCTGCCGCTGAATTTTTTCTTATGATTAATTTTAGAGTTATAATGACATCCATGAGGATTTTGTTAAAATACTAGTTGTGATTCTTGTTGGAAATAATGAATATTTATTTCCATTAAGTTGTTCCAAAATGACAAAGTGGGTGATATAGTTAATTGGCAATAAATGCTTCAAATAAGTCCCACATTAGAAGTGGAGTAAAATTAAATAGCATTTATATGACCCTTGGAACAATGTACTTTCCAAAGGAGGCAAAGAGGATAAAGTGCCACATAGTCATATGTGGTGGTCCCAAGCCTTATGTCACTTGTCTCATACAAAACACCCCTCGCCACCTAGCGCCTCTACGCCCACGCCCTCGGATCCGGTGGCGTCTTGTAGACGGCACTTGTACATTCAGACTTGTGCGAATTTAATGGCATGTTGACCCGTGGGGGAAATAGATATTTCATTACATTTATTGATGCCTTTAAGGTTTATAAAGCAGATTTGGAAAATCAATTAAGTAAAAGTAAATGCCTTTAAGATTTATAAAGCAGAAGTGGAAAATCAATTAAGTAGAAGTATAAAAGTCCTTAGGAGTGATAGGGGCGGTGAATACTTTTCTACATGCATTTTGTGAAGAACACGGTATAATACATGAATGTTCGGCGCCTAGAATGATGAATGCCATGTTAGTGCATTCCGAACTACCTTTCAATTTGTGGGGCGAAGCCTTATTATCCGCTTGTCACATAATAAATAGAATTCCTTTAAAGAAAACTGGAATTTCTCCATATGAGGTATGGAAGGGCATGACACCTAATATTGGCTATTTTAAGGTGTGAGGGTGTGTGACATACTACAAAAACATGGATCCTAAAAGAACCAAGTTGGGTCCTCGAGGGATAAGATGTGCCTTTGTAGGATATGCGCAAAATAGCAAAGCATATAGACTTTTAAATTTAGAGTCTAATATTATTGTTGAATCCCGGGATGTAGAATTCTTTGGAAATCTTATCACTAAGAATAAAGAATCTTGTGAAGAAGACTCTTCTCGGATTATAGAAATACAACCTGAAGGCACATCTCGAATCATTGAATCACAACCTGAACCTAGGATAAGCAAAAGAGTCCGGAAAATAAAGAACCTAGGACCAGACGAAATTGATTCTCAATCCATTTCATCTTATCTGGTTGAAGGGAATAGTACAAAGTTTATTAAAAACATTCCGGTAATTCTTCAAGTAGGGGAAGATCCTAAAACTTATAAGGAAGCAATAGTTTCAAGAGACTCCTCTTTTTGGAAAGATGCTATCCGAGATGAAATTGATTCAATTATGTCCAACCACACTTGGGAACTTGTTGATTTACCAAAGGGATCAAGACCCATTAGATGCAAGTGGGTGTTTAAAAAGAAATATCATAGTGATGGTACATTAAACACTTATAAAGCAAGATTAGTGGCAAAAGGATTTAGACAAAAGGAAGGTATAGATTATTTTGACACTTATGCACCTGTAGCAAGAACAACCACTATAAGGTTGTTATTTGCTTTAGCATCTTTGAATGATCTGATTGTTCATCAAATGGATGTTAAAACAACATTCCTAAACGGAGATCTCGATGAGGAAATCTACATGGAACAACCAGAAGGATACGTCCTTCCTGGAAATGAACAAAAGGTGTGCAAACTTGTCAAATCTCTATATGGCTTAAAACAAGCACCAAAACAATGGCATCAAAAGTTTGACTCTACGATAATGTCAAATGGATTTATTCCTAATTCTTGTGACAAGTGTTTATATACAAAAGTGTATAATAACACTGTAATATTTTTGTGTCTTTATGTTGATGACATGCTAATAATTAGCAATAAACTTAATGGAATTTTAGAAACAAAAAGGTTTCTAACTTCCACCTTCAAGATGAAAGATCTTGGACTTGTTGACACAATTTTAGGAATAAAAGTTAAGCGAAATAGTGGGGGTTATGAACTCAATCAAACACATTATATTGAGAAAATGCTTGATAAGTTCAAACACCTGAAATTCAAGGAAGTAACTACTCCATTTGATCATGTAATCAAACTTGAAAAGAATGATGGAAGAGCAGTGGCTCAATTAGAATATGCAAGTGCGATTGGATGTCTTATGTACTTAATGCAATGTACCAGACCCGATATATCGTTTGCAGTTAGTAAAATGAGTAGATTTACTAGTAATCCAAGTAATGAACATTGGAAGGCAATCACGAGGATATTTGGTTATTTGTTGAAAACCAAAGATCTTGGCCTTTATTATGGTAGGTTTCCTGCTATATTAGAAGGATATACCGATGCGAGTTGGATCTCTAATGTAGGAGATCATAAATCTACAACTGGGTGGATATTTACACTAGCTGGAGGAGCAATTTCTTGGAAGAGCAAGAAACAAACATGCATCACTCTTTCGACCATGGAATCAGAGTTCGTGGCTCTCGCTTCCGCTAGTCAAGAAGCAGAGTGGTTGAGGGATCTTCTTTTGGAAGTTCCATTGGCTAAAGACAACGTTTCAAAAGGGATGATACACTGCGATAGTCAGGCCACTTTGGCAAGAGCATTTAGCGAAGTGTATAATGGAATGTCTAGGCATATAGGACTTAGACATTCGTTCGTAAGAAAACTGATTAAGGATGGAATCATTTCACTCACGTTTATACGAACAAGCTATAATTTGGCTGATCCGTTTACTAAGCCACTGGCCAGAGACTTAGTAAAAACAACCTCGAGAGGTATGGGGTTGAAACTCCTTGAGTAAGAGTTCCGACAACGGCGGCAACCCAATCTTAAGTTAACAGAACATTAACTTTAAGATTTTCAATGGGTAATAACAAGTCGTTGATTTGGATAATTGTCTAACATTTCGTAATTATGTTGACCTTGGAAATGAGGGTTGAGTTTTATTTTAAACTCTTAATGAAGTTCAATACCGAGGGTACGTATCTATTGGAAACAGATACAATATGAATTTCACCTATGTGAATTCTGAGATGGTGCCGTCTCAAAGTGAGAGTTGGAGTTTCTCTCATAAAAAAATTTCATGAAACAGGATAGCACATGGCCATAAATAAGTGCTAAGCGAGTTATGCAGAGGAAGAATCTTTAAGGAGTGTGTGTAAGGTAACACCGGTCTATTCATATGGATTCATGGTTTAAAAGCATTGCTACCGAATATTCCGATTAAACTTTGTGTTATCCTAACTAAGGTTAAGTTTAAAATTGAAAGATACTTAACTGTATTAACACTTCTTATGTCTCATTTCTGGAATTATTATTTTGTCATTATTAGAACAAGTGGGGGATTGTTGGAAATAATGAATATTTATTTCCATTAAGTTGTTCCAAAATGACAAAGTGGGTGATATAGTTAATTGGCAATAAATGCTTCAAATAAGTCCCACATTGGAAGTGGAGTAAAATTAAATAACATTTATAAGACCCTTGAAACAATGTACTTTCCAAAGGAGGCAAAGAGGATAAAGTGCCACATAGTCATATGTGGTGGTCCCAAGCCTTATGTCACTTGTCTCATACAAAACACCCCTCGCCGGTGTCGCCACCGACGACACCGGCTCCGGCTCCGGAACCGGATCCGAGGGCGTGGGCATAGAGGCGCTAGTGGCGGCTTGTAGACGGCACTTGAGCACTTAGGCACGACGCATCGGGTTATTCGCGACGTTAATGAGGCGGCGCCGGTGGCGCTCCAGCCGCCTCCGGCGGGCGGACTGGCCTTCAGCCGGGATACTGCGAATTTGTTTTAGTTATCGCTCCAGATTTTATTCGTTGCCTAGAGTTTGAATTTTGAATTTGAATTCGAAGTTTATTTGAACCATTGCAAATGCTCATTAGAAAGTGTTGTTTCATGAAGAGTTGCAAACTTCCGAAACGACACATGCATGACTATAAATATATGCTTGTTACTTCGAAATCAAATACTCCAAAAAAATCTGATATCCTATTCTATATAATTCCAAACGTTTTCCTTGCATTCGAATCTTCACCAGTCTTGTGCAGTTTCGAGAAAAGGCTGACTTATCCTGGGTATTCAGGTCGTTCCAACTCTAAGACAATTTGAGAGTGTACTTAAAATACTTTTAAGAAAAGTAATTTCGTTCACGATTCAGTCTGAATCCATTCGACTTTGAAGAATTATCTAACAATTCTCATACTATTTGTATATAAATTGTTTTAAGTGCAGTCCTGCCTTTGTGCTATGTTGTTAGACTGATATATTAGTTTTTGTGTATCAATTTATAATGAACTGCTTTGGATAGGGTATTATCGGTATTGGTTCAATGATGATGCTACTGTGTATTGAATTAAAGTTTTGGTTTGAGCCTATGAAATGTATAACCCACGTCATAAGCAGAAGAGTTTGTTTTTTTGTTTCCCATTACTGATTGTATAATACTCTTTTGTATATATTGTCATTTCATTTAATAACAAAAGGAGACGTATTGCTTTTTATTGGTTAGAGTTTGTCTTGGATTTCAGAATTTCCCTTTAAAATTAGAATGAGGATGGACACCTCCACATGCAGCAGCTTGGTGTTTTATTTACCTCTTATTATACATGATTTTCAACTAGGTTGTGTTTGTATATTGGGCTTTGAGTTAAGTTTCCTTATTTTAAAACCTTGCTTGTTACTACATTACACCTCCGTATGTTAGAAGTAAATTTGTGAATATTGTAAATAACCTTGTAAATATAATACTTATTCACTTTCACATCTTTATATGATATGTGTATTTAAGTAGACATTGGGCTCTTTATCTTCACAATGAAGCCCATTGACCTCTTTTTGCACCCTACATCGTAAGGAATTTTCAAAAGTTATTGATTCATTAATCAGATCTTTGGATTCGACCAATTCATGTCGTTATGCCACAAACTTTTGATACAATAGTTTCGTCGAGTTTAGATTATTTCGTATGACATTTCCGTCACATTGTTATCGCGCTCAAATCTACTTCGAATATATTTCATTTTCATTTAAAGACTATTTTCTTTTCAAATTTCAATAATTATTTTTAATTAAAATCATTTTTTCAATTAAGAATATACTAATTAGTTGTTTCTTTAGAAAGAAAAGGAACAATCTAATATAATCTCCTAAACAAAAAGTCTTGGACCATTTGAAAATACATTTTCAAAACTTGATTAAATATTTTTTAAAACTCGATTGATCAATTTCATTCTTAATTAATAACGCAAGTAGTGAATTCTTGAGGTTTAACACTTGGGTTCTTAAACGGTCGCTCTTGGAGCGCACGCCTTAGGTTGTGATCGTTTTGTCCTTCATTTTTAAAAAAACAATTAAAATACTTAATCTAATTAAAATATTTAGTCTAATCAAATCGATTAAAACACTTAACCTTTAAAAATACTTTCTTGACTAAACTAAAATCATGATTCATCTTGTTTAACACTTCTAAACTTTTTCTTAATTAATCAATGGAAGTAGTGGGTTCTTGGGGTCTAGCATTCTTTGGATCCTTGAATGAATGCTCTTGAGACGCACGCCTTAGGTTGTGTTCGTCCCTTCTTTCATTTCTAAGACACTTAATTCTTTTTAAATTTTTTAGGCTTAATTGCAACTATGGTCCCTCTATTTTGCATTTTTTTGGGTTTTGATCCCTCTATTTTAAAAACCACCATTTTGGTCCCTTTTTTAAGTTTTGAGTTTGATTTTAGTCCCCTCTCCAATTTGAGACATTTTTTTAATGATGTGGCGCTATCCAAGATGACATGGCAATGCCAAGTCATTTTAAAATTAATTTGAGACTTTAATTATTGATTAGGATAATTAATTTATTAATATTATTTTCATTAATAAATAAATAAATTATTAATTTTTATATTTAATTAATTAATCAAAATTTTATATGAAACACTTTGGGCCTAACCTTTTAGTACCATGTCTTTGGTCTATTTTTGTAACACACAATTGATTTGTTGTGTTTGTGTAAGATATATAAACACCAACAATATTTGTAATGAAAACAATGTGGGACTCACAATTAGAATTTTCTCCAACTGATTTCTTGCTCTACTATGTAATGGTTCAATTACACACTTCCTGCTTCTTTTTTCCTCCATTAATATTGTACAGAATACATATACTATGTTCGTAGCTGAAGATCAAGAGACTTTCCTTGCCTACAATATGTTCTCTTGCATGGATAAATAGCAAAAATAAAGTGTTAATATAAAATAGCATCTCTGCATGTTAATATAAAATTTCAATCTCTGCAAATTGTGCATCTTGTACATATATGTGACATTGAATGTGCATCTTGGATAGCGCCACATCATTAAAAAAATGTCTCAAATTAGAGAGGGGACTAAAATAAAACTCAAAACTTAAAAAAGGGACCAAAATGGTGGTTTTTAAAATAGAGGGATCAAAACCCAAAAAATGCAAAATAGGGGGACCATAGTTGCAATTAAGCCAATTTTTTTTAATCCATTCCAGCCCTAATTTGGTTAGAACATTTAACCTAATTAAATCACTCCTCAAATATGACTAAGCCAGATATTTTCTTAATTAATAATGGAGATATTGAATTCTTGAGGTCTAACACTTTTTGGGTTCTTGAAAGATTGTTCTTGGGGCGCACACATTCGGTTGTGATCATTTCGATCTTTCATTTCTAAACTATGCAATTCGTTTAAAGTACCTAACGCGTCTAATCAAAATACCATAACCAAATTCAAATATTTTTCTAAATTAAATTACGAAAGAACTAAGTTCTTAAACTCTCGCATTCCTTAGATTCTTGAGTGACCGCTCTTGGGGCGTACGCCTTGGGTTGTGGGTCGCTCGACCTTTCATTCCTAAAATACTTCCCCTAATTATTTAGACAAAGAGTTTCAATATCCAAAAAACATAATTTTGTAATTAATTGAATGAAAAATGTGTCGTTGGGATCTAGCATCCCAGTAATGTCCTGATTAATTAGTTACGAGGCTGACGTCTCATTTATCGAATAACCATAATTCTCCCTTAAAATACTTAACTATTAAACCTCGTTTTCTCGTTCCCGTGTGACCGAAACCCTAAAACCTATTCAAATCAAATCCTTTTTTCTCAACCAAATCCCTAATACACTTTAATCAACTCAAACACTTTTTTCGCAAAGAACATTGTTTAGTTCCTTCTCGCGCATATAAGCTAGTGCTTCAGCCTCCCTTAGCGAGCAGACAAGCTAACATTTAGCAGTTAGAATGAGACCTAAACACTCGTTCGCTTCAAACATAAACCAACCAACCGTAGTTTTTCGAACTACGATTGCTCTGACTTCCTCATTGCACCATGAGGGTACGTAGGTATATGATTGCGAGATCCTAGCGAGCTACCTTTTTCTTTTTACCCCAAACCTTCTACTGTAGTCCACGAACTACGAACGCTCTGACTTCCCCATTTCATGAGGGAATACATAGACACAAGGGCCCCAATCCTTGGCGAGCAACCTAATAAAAACCACCCATTTCCCCCTTAGAAAATGTATCCTTTACTCCTTTTACCTTAGACAAAAACCAACAAACCTATCTAACTTTTCTCTTGAATCGAATCAAGAGGTTTCCATTGAGTACAACGGACGTAGAGGGTGTTAATACCTTCCCTCTTGCGTAATCGACTCCCGAACTTAGAATTTGGTTGCGATGACCATGTTCTTATCTTTCAAAGGTTTTATCAATATTTTCCTATTCCTGTTTGGAATGAATAAAGTTCAGTAGCGACTCTGTTTGAATGTTTTTTTCGCGTCCATTGCGAGGATCGTATTTTTCGAGGTACGACAAAATATAGTCCTAAAATATAGCTCCGCCCGCAAAAACATTTAATGGCGGGGTGGGGAAAGCCCGCGGGTATTTCACCTTTTGAAGTTTAAGTCTGATAGGCCAGAAGTATATGACTATATCAATGTAGTATAGAAATTTAGTGTATCCACAGAGACCGTCTAACAAGTACTGTTATCTATTTCTTCTATGTGTATCTAAGTGTCACACCCTAATTTTTAACCCTAAGATTCCACCTCATTTGCATCATCGTGGAATGGCATCAACCATCTCATGTGTGTGTTTTAATGCATTGCTAACTCATTGAGATTACAAGAGTATGTGCTTTGGTTTACTTTGACTGCAAGCTAGGGTTTTGAAACCAAGAGCTCAAGAAGTTGACCAATCAAGGAGTAATGTGATCCTCAAACTATCAACATGATCAAAGGCCTTCTCACATCAATAATCAAGTGCAAGATTCATCACCACTTCATCAAGCCCTAAGTCATATGACGCCCCAAATTAGGATTTTTACCTAATTCAACCCTGGGTTAACTTTTTGAACAAAGCATGATCCTACACTTAAAAACATGTTTCAAAGACCTCAATTATATCATCTTAGTGCATTCATGTGGTTGGATTATGTCATAACTCGAAATTTGATCTCCCCTTTTACCTTTTGCATAAGCATGTGCATTTGCATCGCTGACATTTACATTAGCACTTTTTCTCTGTGGTTTTGTTGCAGGAATATTTAGGTTTTCAAGGCCCGATTAATCATATCTTCACAAGGTCATCATATCATTAACACAAGCTAAAAAGAAAGGTTTCCATGCTTATTCATCAAAGCAAGAGGTCGGAAATCAAGACCATGGTCAAGCAAATTGGGCAAGTTTTGCCTGTGGTAATCGATTACCACTTTGCTAGGAAAAATAGCGTAATCGATTACCCTGTGTAAAATGGCAGATTTTGCTGCATATTTATGACAACAACTTTGCATTCTCCATTATCTTGTGGTCTACTTGGTTCTAACATTGTGTGGAATATTCTAGACAGTGCAAGACCTTTCAAGACACTCCAAGGCATTAATTCAAATACATCACGTTAAATCAAGATTACCGTGTAACTTCATTCCCAAGCATGAAGACCATTTGATTTGGGCTTGCATTGAGATTGCTCCACCGAGATAACAACTAACTAATTGAGTCAAATTCCGACTCAGTGAGTTAGATGTAACAAACTCAAAAGCTAGTGTCAAAGCAAGCTCCAAAGCACACTCCAAACGTAGCAACTCCAAACCTCCACTATATATAAAGAAATCTTTACCATTTCATAAGGACCTTCAATCATTTTTCACACCTTCAATCATTTTCACCAATCTTCACTCTTCACTCTCTCATTTCTCTCAATTCTCTCAATTCTCTCTAAAGTTTCTGCAATTCTTTCTCACATTCATCTTCATCTTCTTCCCAAAACCATACTAGAGCTCAATTTTCCACCAATGAGGAGTAGAAATTTCACATTGAAATTTCTTTCCTCTTGAGCTTAAACCTTCATCTCATTGCATTTTCTTCTTGGACCTCTGCAACTACAACAACTTCTACATTAATTCAAGTGATCAATTCAATCGTTTCGGTGCAAATTCGATTTCAAAGCTTTTATCGCATTTTCGATCGGTTTCGCTACGGTTTGATATCAAGATCAGAATTCTATGTTTTCTTGGCTCATTCTCATCACATATCAATAGCAACAATTAGCAAGGCAATCCTCCGTCTTGTAGGTTGGTAATTAACACTTGATTTATTGTTTTTGATCACTTTCACGTGTTTACAATGTAGTTTCGCTAGCATTGGAGCACTGCACAACTTGCATCGTTTCTATGTTGGAGTTCCGCACAACAATTTGGGTTCTAGAGAAAGAATGAGGATGGAGTCTGTCTTACCCTCATTCTGATTGTTTCTGGGAAAGGGTGTCTGGTCCTTACACCTGAAATAAGTCACCTCTATTCCCGAGATGTGGTGTCTCCTGATCTTTGATCACTTGCACCCTAATCATTGTCTCTTGGGTTACTTTCCTCTTTTCAATTCAACAATCCTTTCTCTTTTGGCCAATCACTATTCTTTGATTTTGCAGAAGAATTGTGATCACCCCTTTCTTTGGCTAGTCAACCGTTCTTTGGTTAAAGCCAAATTTTCTTCTTCCCCAGCAAAGTCAATCCTTTTTTCGGTTAAACACAGTCTGGCCTTCAAATACAGAATCCTTAGCATAGTTCGCAACCTGCTCTTGGTTCCTCTCCCTTTTTCTTTATTCAGTCACTGCTCGTCAGTTAAAACACCGGATTGGTCTTTTTCTCAGTTAATCACAGTCTTTCGGTTAATACACTGAGTTCCCCTTGGGTTAATCACTCGTTCTTTGGTTGATCACATTCCACCTGTTAAAACCAACTTTCCTTAGATTAATCACCTTCTCTTAGTTAATCACCCATTCCTCAGTTAACCATTGTCTGTCTGTTAACATAATGAGTTTCTCTTGAGTTAATCAGTGTCTCTTGGTTAATCACTCATTCTTTTGGTTAATCACAGTCCTTCTGTTAAAACTAATATCCCTAGCTGTTAGCAACCTTTCTTTGGTTCAAATACTCGCGTGTTTGGGTTAACAACCTTCTTTTGGTTCAAATACCCGTTTCTTCGATCAAGTATTGCTTATGCAGTCCATGTACCAAGCTCCTTTTGGGTCACAACCTTTGTTTGGTTCCACACCCATCCTTTGGGTTACAACCTTTTCTTGGTTCCACACCCTTCTTTTGGCTTACAACCTTCGCTTGGTTCCACACCCGCCCTTTGGGTCATAGCCTTTGCTTGGTTTCACACCCGTCCTTTCGGTCACAACCTTCGCTTGGTTCCACACCCGTCCTTTGCGTCACAACCTTTACTTGGTTTCACACCCGTCTTTTGGGTCACAACCTTCGCTTGGTTCCACACCTGTCCTTTAGGTTAATCACTATTTATCAGTATACCGAAATCCCTTTAGAGTTAAACACCTTCTCTCGATTCAATGCTCTCATTCTGGCTCATCACAATCTGTCTGTTCACACCAATCTTTTGTTTTCCCCATTGAGTCTTGATCTCATCTCTCTTCGATTAATCACTGCCTGCCAGTTAATGCGCCGAGTCCCCTATGAATCTTACCTTTACCTCAATTCTTATCCTTTATTCCTTTATTCTCATGGTTTTGACACCATTCATTGGTTTTCTCCTCAGTGGAGTCATCACCGTCCTCTTTGGGCTTCCCCAGTAGAGTCTTTCTAATTCCTTACGCTCTTGGTTTTGACACCATTCTTCTGTACTCCCCAATTGAGCCTTTCTACCCCCTTTCTCTCTTGGTTTTGACACCGCTTTCTCTTTCTTTTCTTTCTTCGTCTTTGTTCCTCGAACTACGTAGGCTATGACTTCCTCATTGCACTATGAGGGTATGTAGGCACGAGATTGCGAAATCTTGGCGAGCCACCTTCTCTCTTTTCTGGTTCCATGAACTACGGAGCTATGAATTCCTCATTGCACTATGAGGATACATAGGCACGAGGACCCTAATTCTCCACGAGTACTTCTTTCTCTTTTCCTCCTTCTTTCTTTCTTTCTTTCTTTCTTTCTTTCTTTTTCTCTTTCCTCTTTTAGCTAGAAGCCTTTAGATAGATATCACATCCAATCCTAAAATTAAGAAAAACGGTTCCCGTCGAGTACGACGGATACGTGAGGTGCTAGTCCCTTCCTTTCGCATAACCGACCCACGTACCTGTTTCTCTTTCATTTGGGTTTTATCGATATTTTCCCTATCCTTTGGGACTAAATAAAGTTCGGTGGCGAATTTATTGTATTTTTGAGTGTGCGATTTACTCAGGTATAATCCTGCTAGCTCCAGATTGATCCAAGAAGCTTGTTCCATTGACAATTGAAAGATTCAAGTTCATATGAGAAAAGTCAATTGTTCACCAAAATTTGACTTTTGAGATTTTTGATCAAACATGGACTCCACAAGTCAAGGATCATGAAAACAAGTGATTTTGATCATTACTAATCAAGAAAATCAAATAAAACATCCAAAGATTCAAAGTTGTGAAAATTAGGGTTTATGGAATTTTTCTAAGTTATGAAATCTTATGAACAAGTGACCTACTTTCCAAAACCCTAACTTCTTCCTCAAGCATCCAATGAAAACACTTGAAGACTCATTTCAAATATGGTATTACATACTTCAAATTGGTGAAAGAATGGACTCAAAAGTATTTACCAATTGGAAGTTATGATTGATCAAAGTTGGGAACTTTTAAGATATGAAAGTGCCAATACTTAGAAAATTTTCCAAGTATAAATCAGTGAAAAGTTCAATTTTGGTGACCAATTATCTCAATGATCCAAAGTGATTCTTTCCAAGTGATCAACATCAAAGTAGTAGTATTTGATGACATCTTTCCAATGATACTAAGAGCACAAGTTCATCTTGCTTGAACATGAAGTTACAAGGTTGCAAAGTGACCATGGTGAAGCTGTTTGGTCCAAGGTAGAATTGTACAAATGATTTTTACACGAATTTGAGACATGTTTTGTCCATCTTCCAAGCATTTTCTGAGCAAGTGGCCAACTAGAAACTTGTTCCATGCCATAAGATCTTCACATTAATCTCAAATTTTGCAAGAATTGATCTTCATTCACCATGTAAAACCTTGGTCCAACATGTCATCCAAGACTTTTTTGTGCATTGCAAGAAAAGTGAATTATGATCACCAAAACTTTTTCCATGATTCAAAGACATAACCTAAACACCAGAACAAGTTTGATTTTCTGAGAAAAATCTGTTGAGCATAACACTTTAGAAGCTACTAAAACATACCAACTTTTGTACCTTTGTCCACTTTTATGGTTTTTATCCAAGATCCTCCAAACGTTTTCTTTGTCCATTGATCATTTTCCAAACCATTTTCACTATAAATAGAGTCTCATTTGAGATCATTTTTTACACACCAAAAACACCTCATAATCTCATAATCATCTTGCTCTAAAATCTCATATTTTTTCAAAGTGGCCAAAATCTCAAAGTTGGCATTTCTTTGATCAAACCTTTTCCATCCATTCACTACAAGAAAAAAAAGGAGATTTACGACACTTAAGTTGCGACGGTTATCAAAAAACCGTCCTTATTCCAAGATTGCGACGGTTGTCACGACAGTTAGGGTCAATTGTTGTAGATTTTTTGCGACAGTTATCAAAAAACCGTCCTTATTCCTGAACTACGACAGTTCTCACGATGGTTTGAGCCAACCGTCGCAAATATTTTAGACATGTTGTATAAAATAATGCGTCAGTTACCAAAGAACCGCGCTCTTTTCACACTCGCGACAGTTAAGGCGAACTGTCGCAATTACTTTAGCCAATCATAATCACTATTTTTTTTATTCCTTTACTTTTCCACTTTTTTCTTCATTTTTATTTTCTAACATTTTCAATTTTATTAATTAATTTAATATATAATTATTATAGTTATTATAATTTTCATGATAATATAATAATTATTATAATTTGAATAAATAAATTACTAAAAATATTTATAAAATATAATAATAATAATAATAATAATAATAATAATAATAATAAATTAAACTAAAAATACATAAATTTTTTTAAAATTACACTTCATTTTATTAAAATATTTGATGTATCAAAATTAAACTATAAAAATTAAAACACTATATATACTCAAAATAAAATTTTAATTTTAGAAACTATTTTTACAGAAAAAATTAATCTCAATACTATACCCAAAATTAAACTATATATCAAAAAAATTAAACTCAAAACTATATACCCAAAATTTATGTATCACAACGGTGAACTTATCCGTCGTTCTCCCATTCCCTTTCACAAAGGTCGCGACAGTGATTTCAACAGCCGACCTCCATAAAATCTTTCGCGCTAAAATTGAAAAATTAATTATTCAACTATTTATCGTTTTTTCTCTTCTTTTTCACTCGCCGCTGATGCCCTTGGAGAAAAAGGGAAACAAACATTTTTCTCAGCCACTCACGCCGTCACCGTGGATCAGCATCAAAGCAACCACCGTCAATTCGAATCAGGTTTATCTTCTCAAATCCTAATTTTGAAAAATGTAAAAAATACTCGCTTTTTAACATTTGGGGGTAATGAGGTAGGGAGATGATGATAAGAAATGTGGCTAATAGGTCTAGAGTGAAAGAGTTTGTTATTTCGGATAGTGAATCTGAATTGGATCCTGAAATGGAAGTGAAGCCATGAAAACCCTAATTTTAAGTTTAATTTTGGGAAAATGGGAACTTGTTGGTGAAGTTGTTTATTACAAGTATAAGAAGTTGTTTATTACAAGTATAAATGAAATTGAGTTTACTTTGCCGAGTTTTGGATCTTTTTTCATCTCAGTTTTTACATTTAGTTTCTTTTCTTTATTTGTTTGAAATTGTTAATATCAGTTGGTGAGGATTCAAGTCTAATTATCTGGCATGTGGTATCTGCTTATACAATGCATTAGAATTAGAAATAATTTGAACTTAAATTCATTTGGTTGCATATTTATTTGCTAATTGCTTATAACTTTGGAAGAAAACAAGTGTCAGAGAGCTTGACTTAGAGGCTGCACTTGCTGAGCGTGAGGTTATTCAGATTTCCATTCGGTTTTCACTAGTTCGCCTTTTGTTGTTCTAGTTATATGCATGTCATAGGTATAGACCCTCACTGTAGAAGAGTTTATTCATTGTTCATTATTTCAGTTTTCTAATTTTTTTCATCTAATTTGTTTTTCTTTCTGGATGCCCTCATTTTCCTGATCTGAAACGGCGGCGTCATCACTCTCCATCGTCATCGCCATTGATACCCTCATTTTCCTAATATGAAACAACGACGTCATCGCTCTCGAGTCCACTTCCAACATCAAACACCGGTTTCGACGACAATAGCTTTGCGATAACAATGACGGACGAGTAACAGCAACTTGCGACTTCGTCCTTTTGAGTGTTGATTTCCTGTTTTTGTTTGCAGGTTTCCAATGATGGCATTTTTAGTTCATCGCTCGTTGAGTTTAAAGGAAATCGTGATTTCACTACGCCAGAAATCACTTTTAGCAGCGCATAGAAAGACAGCGCTTTTTACAAAAGCGCTGCTAAAGAGCCATAAAAAAAAAGCGCCTACCAAAGACAGCGCTTTTAAAAAAGCGCTGCTAAATGGTGGGTCTAAGAAAGCGCTTTTAAAAAGTGCTGCTAAAGGGGGGCCCTAAGAAAGCGCTTTTTAAAAGCACTGCTAAAGGGGGACCCTTAGAAAGCGCTTTTTATATAAAGCGCTGCTATATGGAATTGATAAGGCACCCTATGAAAGCGCTTTTAAAAGCGCTGCTAAAGTCCTTTAAAAGCACTGCTAAAGGTATTCATATTATAATTTTAAAATACCCTCCAGAATTTTAATAGAATCAGAACAATCACGCTAACTATTTCTTCTTTCTCTGGCGAACGAAAACACGAACCAACCACCCACTGTTCATTGTCCGACCATCGCCTTCTTCCGTCTGATCATCCTTCCGACCATCACCGACCGTTCACCGTCCGTTTTTGAGTTCATCCATCCGTCTGTATTGCCGGTCCACCATTGTTACGGTACGTGAAGCTTGCTCTGCTTTTCTTTTTTTTTTTTTTTTTTTTATCTTTTCACCATTGTTGTTCTGATGATATATATGGTTTTATATTGTTGTTGTTGTTGTTTTTATTGAAGGTTTTGTGTTATCTGAGTTATTGAAGGTTTAGTGTAAAATATGATATTGAAGGTTTTGTGTTATTTGTTGTTGCTATTGTTGTTCTGATGGTTTTTGTTGTTGGTTTATGTAAAATATGATATTGAAGGTTTAATATGATATATGAGATATATATGATATTGTTGTTGTTGTTGATGTAAAATATGAGATATTTGAGTTTTTTTTGTTGTTGTTGTTGTTGTTGTGCTATTTGTTGTTGTTGTTGTTGTTGTTCTGATTGTTTTTGTTGTTGTTGTTGATATATATATAGTTTAATATATGATATTTGATATATGATATTTGATGTTTTTAGTGTTATTGAGATATATTTGATATTTGATATTTGATATAGTTTAATATTTTATATATGATATTTGTTGTTTGTTGTTGTTGTAAAATATGATATTTGTTGTTTGTTGTTGTTGTAAAATATGAGATATAGTTTATATTTGATATAGATTGTGGTTGTTGTTGTTTAATATGATATTTGTTGTTGTTGTTGATGTAAAATATGAGATATATATATTTGATATATATTGTTGTTGTTGTTTAATATGATATTTGTTGTTGTTGTTGTTGATGTAAAATATGAGATATATATATTTGATATATATTATTGTTGTTGTTGTTGTTTAATATGATATTTGTTGTTGTTGATGATATGAAATATGAGATATAGTGTATATTTGATATAGATTGTTGTTGTTGTTGTTGTTTAATATGATATTTGTTGTTGTTGTTGATTATAAGTATGAGATATAGTTTATATTTGATATAGATGGTTTGTTGTTGTTGTTGTTTAATATGACATTTGTTGTTATTGTTGTTGATATTTGTTGTTGTTGTTGTTATTCTGAATTACAGGTATATTATGGCCAGCAACGAGGAAACATCACATGATGGAAAAGAAACACCCAAAGACGTTGAAGGCGAAATTAAAAGAGGCATAACGATAATGAAAAGAATCATCCGTGCGAGAGATAGAGGTGTAAAGTACGATGTCCATTGGAATGAAAGAGATCAGTTGGTTGAGCCTAATGGTGCGCTGCTGACAAGTTATATTGGAGCAGTTGTACGTTCGCAAGCTCCGATTACTTGCGATAACTGGAGAATTCCTGCATTACAAGCGGCTAAGGATAAAATTTGGAGCGAGATTCAAGTATGAGATTTGATCAATTTTAATTATGTTGACAGTTACATCTTTAAATTAATTATACTAACATGTTATATGTATGCGTATTTGTTTGTAGAGATCTTTTAATATTGAGGATTCTAGGAGAAAATATTGTATTCAGTTGGCCGGAAAACGCTTGAGGGGATTTAGAGCGTTTTTAACCAACAAATTTCTTAAAGATTCTGATGGCAACTTTGTAGACTCGGAGCGTCCAGCGAAGTACGCTGATTTGATTTCGGATGCAGAATGGGAGACATTTGTTGCGAAGCGAAGAACCAAAGAATTTGAAGTAAGTACAACTTATCATGAACAATGTATAGTATATATACCTATTCCACAAACAAACTGATATGACTTAAACTTGTTTTTTCAGGTTAAGAGTGGCGTAAATCGGGAACGGGCATCAAACCCTGCGTATCCATATAGAAAGGGGCGTTTGGGATATGCACGCTTAGAACAAAAATTAGTAAGTGCATATATATGCTTTAATATGATCTATTTACAAAAAATAGTAAGTATACATAATAGGATATAATGCTTTATTGTTCGTCTTAATGCGTAGTTGGAAGAGGAGAAAAGTGATGCGACATCTCTTCCGGACCATGTCGTATGGAAGGCTGCCCGGGTGGGAAGAGATGGAGCCGTCCAAGAAGAAGTTCAACAAGTGTTTGAACAATGTGTAAGTACAACATTAGTTTTTGAACAAAGTGTTTGAACAAAGTGTATAAAATATTTAAATATGCTTTTATCTATATTTCAGGAGTCCCTCACTACTAAAAATAAGACATTTGGTTAAATGATTTTACATCAGATTTTTAGATATATGATGTGAAAAATATTTGTTAAAGGATTTTACATCAGATTTATTAACAATATGATGTGAGAAATATTTGATTTAAAGATTTTACATCAGACATATATTTCCACTGATGTAAAAAATAACGCGGTGGCATTGTCGTAAATAATAAGAAATTTTGTTATAAAGGATTTTACATCGGGCCATTTATCCCAACCGATGTAAAAAGTTCTCAATAAAAAATAAATAAAATGGGAGAAACATTTTACATCGGGCCATGTACCCCATCTGATGTAAAAAATAATGCGGTGGCAGTGTCGTAAATAATAACAAATTTTGTTATAAAGGATTTTACATCGGGTTGTTTATCCCAACCGATGTAAAAGTCCTCAATAAATAAATAAATAAAATAGATTAAGATTTTATATCAGGCCAATTTGCCCAACTGATGTAATAAGATTCTAAATAAAAATTTAAATAAAATTGATTAAAAATTTTACATCAGGCCTATTTGCCCATCCGATGTAAAATGTTTCTTAAAATCCCAAAACCCTATCTGAAAACTTAAGATTCTCCAACTCCCAAAAATCTCTTATCATTCTTCTTCTTCGCTTCCACCGTCTTCGTCTCCATTTTTCTTCTTCGCTTCCACCATCATTGTTATTCTTCTTCCTCCGCCGCCACCGTCTACCATTCTTCTTCCTCCGCCGCCACCATCCGTCATTCTTCTTTTTTTTTTCGCCGCCACCCATCCCTTCGCCGAAGATGAGGTGAATCTCTTTTCCGTAAGTTTCTCATCGTATTTTCTCTAATTAATTATTTTCTCTATAGTTTCTCTATATTTATTCAAAATAGGATTGATACTCGTACATGTATATCATAGGACGTTCTTAATTAAAATAATAAATAAAAAATAAAAGATACTGGTGATGCTACTCATAATAAAAAATTTTATTATAAAAGATTTTACATCAGGCCGTTTACCCCAATCGATGTAAAAGTCCTCAATAAATAAATAAATAAAATAGATTAAGTCATTTTAATTAAAAAAATTTTAAGTGATTTATATTTAACTGATAATAATTGCATGATATTTTTATTTTGTAATATAAAAGGATTAAAACAAAAATTTCAATTCTTTAGTATATATCATCTAGATTATATTTTTTTTTAAATTCATATAAAATGTGATCACATGCATTAACTATGAAATTGTATAAAAAATACAGATATTATGAGATGCTTCTTCATATTAATAAAAAATATAGATTAAGTCATTTTACATCGGGTTCTACTGACCAACCGATGTAAAAAATCACCTATGACACATTTTACATCGGTTCCGAATAACGACCGATGTAAAAAGTGCTTTTTTTTATAAAAAAAAATTAATAATAATATATTTCACATCAGTCTTAACTGTCAACTGATGTAGTAGATGTATTTTTTACATCGGTCTATGACCCGATGTAAAATGTCTTTGATTTACTACATCGCTTGGCTTTACATCGCACCCAGACCCGATGTAAAATGTGTTTTTGGCCCGATGTAAAAAGTCATTTCTGCACTAGTGCCTATCCCAGACTATAACTCCTGCTGAAGACGATGATTGCAGGAGTTTATTGAGTCGGGTGTTGAATATTCCTGAGTACTCTGGGCGCGTGAGGGGCAAGGGATTTGGTGTCACTCCATCCAAACTGTATAAGCAGCCAAGGAAAAAAAATCCAACCAATAAAGAAGTGATGGCTACTTTGGAGGAAATGAAAGCTCAAATTCGTGAATTACAGAAGGATAAGGAGAGATAAATGTCCGAAAGGCGCGCTCCAGAGGCCGGTAAAGCTACTAGTGACAAAGATAGTATCGGTTGTCTGCAGAAGCTTCCAGAGGTAATTGTATATATTACATTGAAATTAATTTAGCACATTTTTCTTAATTGACACATTAACTGATCATTATTTGTTTAGGGCATTTCACCTTGTCGACTATATTTATCGTCGCCGACTTATCGCATGGTTGGCAAGGGAAAGGTGCATAACACCCTGGGAGACTTACTTCACCATAAACCCCTCCCTGCTGGATTTTTGAAAGTATCTGTTGATATTGCATTAGAGGGGGGCGTTGTTGCCTATACCAGACGATGTATCAGACGCAACAGTGGTGGGAGACGCGATAGGAGCTTATGTAGCATGGCCGACGAATCTCATTTTCATAGATGATGAGGTAGGTTGAACCTTGTAATATTCCAATGTTTTATTACCCATACATGAAAGTTATTCTGACATTTACACTTTCTTATTGACATGATGATCTTAGACTCCCACAAAATCCAAAACAAAAGATGATAAAATTATTGTGCGGGATACCGATTCAGCTGCATCAAAGTTACAGGTACTAGTACTACAGTTTAAGTGATTATTTTATTATAAATTATTTACTGAACTTATATATGACTTTTAGGTTCTTGATCAGCAATCGCAACAAGTCAGCAAGGGAAACATGACTGAAACTTCCAAGGTGCCCAAAAAAAAGGTCGAGACAAAAAGAGCATTTGTTCCTCAATTTAGGATGTGCCTTGAAACATATGTAGGGACAACAGACGTGCCTAAGGGCGGCATCCGTCTAATACATATGGATCAAGGTATTTTCGGTTTTGAATATCCCGAAACACTTGCTAAGGAGGATTTCGACCAGGTTTTCAAACATTTAGAATTGGGCGTCGGGGTTATGCATTCCTACATCAGGTACTTCGATCCATTTTAATTAGATAATTGAACATTTTAAAATTCGCTCGTTTAACTGAATAATCTATTGTTGATTATATTTTTTTTAGGCTCTTGTATGACAAGTTGTTGGTCCCCGCTGATTTGACTTCAGTATTCGCATTCTTATCTGCTAGCAGTGTCAACTCACGGACAATAGACTAGACACCAGAAGCAGTCAAATAGTACACAGTCCAGAGATTTATGGGTGTGAATACGAAGAAGTTGTTTATGTTGCCATATAATACTGGCCATGGGTTAGTTTTTATTCTAAATTCATTTATTATAATTGTTCGATTTTTGCCATATTATATAACATTTCCGTCTAAATTGTTGTCTTATTTTATAGTGGTCACTGGTTGTTGGTCGCAATTAATCCGATTAAAGAAATAGTGTATTATATAGATTCATTGGATGGCGATACAAACAAATATGAAAATCTGAAGAACATGGTTGATACGTAAGTGATGATATATAGTGTTCTGAATAATTATATATGTTTATTTATTATGTGACATTGTTCTAAATATGTGTTTATATTATGTTAGAGTTATACAAATATACAGAGCACAGAGAGATGCAACAGTGCCAAAAAGCAGGGCTAGCAACATCAACTGGATCAGAGTGGAGGTATATTTTCCCATGTTTGACTGTTATAGTGGTTCTACTTATAAAACTATTTAAACTATATATCCTGATAAATGTTCGTTCGCTTTTTTCTTAATACAGTGTCCTCGTCAGCGTGGTGGGATTGACTGCGGATATTTTGTACTGCGCTTTATGAAGGAAATCATTCTTTCTGGTTAATTAGAGATTCCAATCATGGTATGGATCAATTCATGAGTTATATGATTCATTTTGATAATTAACTAATATTTCATCTGAGTAATTAGTATTAAATCGTGCTTGTTCTATTATATTATGTAGTATTTTGATGAATTCAAATGCGCTACGTACTCGAAAGTAAAATTGGAAGAAATTAAGGAAGAATGGTGTCAATTTATGATTGAGTTAAGAATTCTATAATGTATATTGGATTTGTAATTATGTGTAAATTGTATATTGTATATTGTATATTGTATATTGTATATTGTATATTGTATATTGTACAATGTTTAAATTATGTGTAAATTATACTTGAGTTAATTATGTGTAAATTGCAAAGTGTTATTGTATAATGTACAATGTTTAGTTATATTGTGTTGAATTAAAGGCCAAGTGTTGAATTACAATGTTTAAAGGCCAAGTTATATTTAAGGCCTGAATTATAAGCAGGGAATTTAATTGTTATAAGCAGGTTTGTCTAAAAATATATAAAAAATGTGATTTTTCAAAATTTTTTTTTAAAAAAACGTGAAGTATAGACAGCGCTTTTACAAGAAAGCGCTGCTAAAGGGGGAAAAATAGGCATAAAAAAGCGCTGTTATAGGTTAGGAAAGGAGGGGTCTAAGAAAGCGCTTTAAAAAAGCGCTGCTAAAGGGTGGTCTACAAAAGCGCTTTCATAAAGCGCTGCTAAAGGGGGGGAGGGGGAGGGAGAATAGGCAGCGCTTTGTAAAGCGCTGCTAAAGCGGTAAAAAAGCGCTGCTAAAGCTGATGCCTTTAGCAGCGCTTTTTCCACAAAAAAAGCGCTGCCTTTACTTTTAGCAGCGCCACTTTAGGCAGCGCTTTAAAGCGCTGCTAAAGGTCAAAAAAAGCGCGGCTAAAGGCCATTTTTGGCATAGTGTTTGCTGCACTTGGAGGTTCAAGTCGTTGTAATTTTCAATGTTATTGTGCGACTCAATTCAACAAACAGCCGTGAACGACGCCTGCAACTGTCTAGAAGTCTTCGCAAAAAGAAATCACCAAGACAACGTAACGAAGCCAAGCTGTGAACAACCCAACAAGCTCTGTAGTGGCTGCCGCAACAAGGCAAGTATTTAGAAATCGTTCAAGAGGGACCCATTGTTTCATTCAGATCCAAATTTGAGGTGACAATTCAAAATATTTTCTTCGGTTTCAATCCTGTTTCAAGCTTTGTGTCTCTAGTGATTGTAACCAGTATAGGCAAGTTTTGATTCGGTTATGAGTACTCTCAGTGTGAAATATTTTGGGCTTAATTTTGTTCCATTCTCACAAAACGGATGGTTTAAATCCATGTTCAGGTTTTCGTTTTAGTTTGTAGTTCTGTTTTTATGAATCATTGTTTTTATGCTTGTGCCTATTCATAAGGTCGGCAATGAATTTTGACATCGGGGTAACATTGCGAATACTGCTGTTTTTCTGTCAAATTTGTGATTAAATTTCAAGATCCGAGCTTATCTAGATTGTATAGCCTGTTGTTGACATAATAGAAATAATTTGTTTCAATCTCAGTATGTGCTAGACTGGAAATTATAAGTTCTTGAAAAATGTTTGCAGAATTTACTTAGTGCTGCTATTTTTATTTTGGATTAATGTCATAAATGGCTTTTTGATTCAAGTATGTGTGAAATAGTAGAGACTTTATTTCATTGTCAATTTACAAAATAGTTTGTGCCGTGAAATATTGTGTGAAATTTTCGATTTCCCCGGTTTTGATTCATAGCTATGATTTGTTTTGCAGCCATCAAAAGAAAATGGCGGTATAGGGGTTTTTGTTACTTTAAAACATATATGATTTTGTGAATAAGATCTTCATGGCTTAACTATGGTTTTGATTCATAGCTATGATTTGTTTTGGATTATTTTTTAAGTTGGCGCACACACACACACATTACTACGAAAAATACCTATCATAATGGTTGGAAAAAAGATACAACCATGTTTGACTAACCATTGTTAGGAATGATGCCATCTTTAAGTTGCATTCTTCTCTCTTCCTCTTGGGTCACTTGACCATTTTTTTTTGTATCGCGGGAAAGAAGCTCTACATTGTTCTCATTAGGTATGTGTAATTCTATATCATTGTTATTTTTGCGTTACATGACTGTTTCGTTCAGTTTTTGGATGTATTTGAATGAAAAAGTGGATAAAGCGATGCTGCTCATGATTGATGTTATTATAATTTTGTTTTTATTATGTTAATTTCTCATCTCTACTGTGTGATTTTGTTTTGTTATTCTTGAATTTAACTTCGTGCTTATGTGCAGCATTCATGGCCTTATACGTGGTGAGAATATAGAGCTGGGGCGTGATTCTGATACTGTTTTTGTTGTTTTTTCCTGTTAAGAATCTATTAACTCTTAAATTTGATGACATCTATCTGATCATGTGGGGTAACTGAATTCTTTCTGCCTGTCTATGTTTCTGTACTGAGTAGGTTAAGTATGTTGTGGAGCTTGCACGGGCCTTGGGATCAATGCCGGGAGTTTATCGGGTTGATTTGTTGACTAGGCCTTACATTCCAAAAGAAGAACTCTGGCATTACATTCCTGAATTTGTTGATGGAGCGATTGGCCACATTATACAGATGTCCAAGGCTCTTGGGGAGCAAATTGGCAGTGGGCATGCTGTCTGGCCAGTTGCTATTCACGGGCATTATACGGATGCAGGCGACTCTGCTGCTCTTCTGTCCGGTGCTTTAAATGTATCGATGATTTTTACCGGCCACTCACTTGGTAGAGATAAGTTGGAACAACTTTTAAAGCAAGGCTGGTTATCAAGTGATGAAATAAACTCAACTTACAAGATCATGCATAGGATAGAAGCTGAAGAATTAGCCCTTGATGGTACTGAAATTGTCATAACAAGCACTAGACAGGAAATAGAAGAACAGTGGCGCTTGTATAATGGTTTTGATCCAGTATTGGAACGTAAAATACGAGCAAGGATCAGGCGTAATGTGAGCTATTATGGTAGATACATGCCTCGCATGTCGGTAAGTATTGGGTCACTATTGAACTTTCTAACAATGCATTAACGACTTTTTATTGTGAACCAAATTAGTCTGTCTTTATTTTGAACTAAGTAATTTACAGCTGGCTAGAGTTAAAATATCATTTTGATATTGATATACATTAGCAATTTGTATTGACTATTGAGAGATAGTAAGTTCATTTTTCTCGTTTGGTTACTTATTTTGAGTCTTTTTAACCTGACACTTGAAGCACAACGTCTTGCTACTTAGTTTTTACTTGATAGGGTTATCCATGAGTAAATTATCTAGTTTTTACTTTTTATTTTCATTTTATTTTGACTTGGGATGAGACCTAGAGTTTTGTTTTCAAATATTGGTATGGCTTTCTAGTTTGTTTAGGAACAGAATAGCTTTATTTTATATGTATGAAAACACAGCCGATACTATTTTGCTTTTTTTTTTAATGCATTGGGTTAGAAAGAACATTGACGTACCTTGTAGTATAAACAGTATATATTGATAACAACAGTTATTGTTGAGGTCTGTTCTAGATGTTATATTGTTTTAGTAGTAATACTTGGTTTCCAGTCATGTGAAATTAGGTCTTAGTATAATCTCAACACATTTTGCAGGTAATTCCACCGGGTATCTCCATCGGAGGGTGATATAGAAACTGAACCAGAAGGGATTTTGGATCACCCTGCCCCCCAAGATCCACCAATTTGGTCTGAGGTTTGGAATATGCTTCATTTTTAATGGTTCCTTGTTAGATGTGACTTGCTAGTAAGTTCTATTTCTAAATCCAATACAAATCCTGCACCGCACGTGTATTCATTTTGCCAAGATGCAACTAATGTGGGTCTGCCGCCGCTTGTTGGATTCAATCTATATTACTTTCTACATGTCTTTAATTCTCTTACCCATGCAAGCTATGTTGTCATTGTACATTTCATTCAGATCTGATATCTGTGCAGGGTGTCTTCATTAATCCTGCTTTCATTGAGCCATTTGGTCTTACCTTAATTGAGGTGATCTTCTGAATCTTGAATTAATTACTATTAGTTGATTTATTTTTGAAGTTGTAAACACTAACTTGTGTCTTTGTTGAACAGGCAGCTGTTTATGGTTTGCCAATGGTTGCTACTAAAAATGGAGGTCCTGTTGATATTCATCGAGTATGTTTATTGATTAGTGGTTATGTTATGTATTGATCTGTAAAGGTTCCCGTGGAAACATGGTTGATTAATTGATTATCGATACAGGTGCTCGACAATGATCTGCTTATAGATCCCCATGATGAGATGTCTATTGCAGATGCTCTTTTGAAACTTGTTAGCAACAAGCAACTGTGGGTAAAATGTAGACAGAATAGGTTGAAAAATATTCATTTATTTTCATGGTCTGAGCATTGCAAGACTTACCTGTCTAAAATAGCCACTTGCAAGCCAAGGCATCCTCAATGGCAGCGTAGCGAGGATGAAAGTGAAAGTTCAGAATCAGAAGAATCACCCGGTGATTCATTGAGAGATATATAGTACTTATCCCTTAACCTGAAATTTTCATTGGATATACAGGATTTATGATACTCTCACCATCACTCAAGTTGTTATATTCTGTAACACCAAGCAAAAGGTAAACGAAAATTATCAAAGTTTCGTAGAATCAGTATGGTTGATTGGTGGATTTTGTACTCTGTATTTGCTCATAGTGATGAGTTAACAATTTCTATATTATATTATAAGTAGTATAGTTAATATATATCCTTTTAGAACAGGTGGACTGGTTAACTGAAAAAATGCGTAACAATAATTTCACCGTCTCATCAATGCACGGTGACATGCCTCAAAAAGAAAGAGACGCAATTATGGGAAAATTTTGTGCTGGGACAACCCGAGTATTGATAACAATTGATGTTTGGGCTCGTGGCCTTGATGTACAACAGGCAAGTCATTTGACCAGTCTGTGTTATATTATTATTATTATTATTATTATTATTATTATTATTATTATTATTATTATTATTATTATTATTATTATTATTATTACTATTATTACTATTATTATTATTATTATTATTACTATTATTATTATTATTATTATTATTATTATTATTATTACACAACATGCTATAACCGTCCATGCTCTTTCGGAGGTGGGCAGTTGGTTGGTGACGTGTCCCCGCGGAAAGGGGCATGTGGAGAACGTGTGAAGGACGCCGTCCAACTCGACAAGGGCAGGTCTTGCCCGCGGAGGGCAGTGTTTGGTCGAGCGGGGAGTCTCCTGCCCGACGTAGTTGGGGCAGGCCTTTCTCGCAGGGAGGCCTTTCTTGCTCGTCGGGGACCTCGTGCCCGACGTGGTGCCCGAACTGGACTGGGTCTGGTGGAACATTATTGGGCTGGGCCCGCCTGGTCAGGACGGGGCCCAGGCCAGAACAATTACTAATCTCATATTATATATTACATAATATGATAATACCTATGTTATACTGACTATGTGAAATAACATATGTATTATTAAGTAATTAATATATCTATATTATAACATTAAGTAATAGGACGCTATAATTACTTAATATAAAACTATGAAATATAACGTATTATGATTAAAATAACCTTATATATAGTAACTTAACTTGATAAACATTAAGTTAAGAGCTTATGTTTAAAATCTCGCGAACATATGAAAACAATATGTCTATTTAATCTATCTTATTATAATGATAGGACAAAATATTACTAAAAGCTCATATGTTAATATTAACATTAAAAATCTTTTTCTATTTTTGTACATAATCTATCTCAGCCATTGATATCCATTTCACTAATTTTGGAGGATGCAAGATGCATTGCATTTTGACAAAACTTAAAATAAAAGGATAATTTACAATAACATTTTGACCATAAAAAGGGTCTGCCTCAAGTAAAATAATGAGTAATAATCATGTGTATTTGTTCCTTCTAAAAACACCAAATCCCTAAAACCAATATCCCACAACAGACAATAAGAGATTGTCATTATTACTCTACCTATGTTTGACAATTACTTAAAAAATTTCATTATACAAAAGGAACACATTTTTTTATAGACAAATGATACCTACAACAGATATGTCATGAGGTTTCACGATGAGCCATTAAGGAAATGTGCCAATGCCTTGTCTGTATTATTGTCATGCATAACTAAGGCCTCCGCAACGCTGCTTGATGAAAATTTAGTTAGCAACCGTGGAGAGAATATTGTGGAGGAAATAAAAACATGATTATGATTATGAACATTGACACGCCTGCCGTAATCAAAGTAGCAAATAAAAAAAATCCTCAATCGACGAACTCTGCAACACCAAAATAAAAATTAAAAAAACAAAACATTTTCAAGTTCATATCGCCGTAATCAAAAGCGTATCGCCATCGAAACTTGTTTCGCATTGAGTCCGCCGACAATATTTGAATTCCACAGCTTGAACACACAGTAACAACAACTATAAACCGCACCACATTTTTGAATGCACACAACATTAGGTAAACCTAATTGCCTCCACAACATAGAATATAAAGTTGATAAATATGTGTTCTGATATAAGGCGTTAACTCCAAAATAATAAGCAGTTAGTATATTTAAAAAGATTCTGAATGTGTATTGTTCTGATATGTGTTCTGATATGTTTATATGGTGTAAATCTAGGGAACTATTTATGAGTCTAGCGCGACAGCTAGAGGTAATGATGTTCAACATACAATAATACATACTGAACAAAGAAGTTATCATCAGTAAACAATAAGCAAATGCCTTTCTCATAACAATAATAAGACATTCGCCGCAAGGAAGACGAATTAGTCACAAAATATCCTATCATGACATCGTAACCCAAGCAGCATAAACACAACATTTAAAACGTACACGCAAGTAGCAGTATAACAACATCAGAACAACACTGTTTAAATCAATTACACAATTGAACTCAAATGCAAACCGTCGCAAACTAAAACATTAACATCAATAACACAGACTATCACAGTGCTCAGAATCCGACATTAACATAATTTAGTCAAACCACAAATCAAACACATAATTGAAGCAATTAGTAACACAACTATACTTTGTGTTATAAAAACAGTCTGTCGCAGCGACCACAATCAACAAAGCAGTAGCAGTGTATTAAAATTTTGTATCAAAACCAATGACACCCTATTGCAATAATTATACCTTTAACTTTACAACACCCAATTCTTCTAACTTTACACAATTGAATAACTCCATGTATTTTTCCCAATTTTGTCATGTTACATGAGATAACCTTTAAATAAAAGAAATCAGAATTAAAGAAAATTAAAGTTAAATTAGAGAAAACTAGAGAAGGTGTTACAAACATACCAAATATCAATATTCTCATGTCCACAATTTATCTCGACTTCCTTCTAGGGATGGCAACGGGGCGGGTCGGGGGCGGGTTTTACTATACCCGCACCCGCACCCGCTTCCATGTAACACACCCGCCCCCGCCCCTAAACCCGACCGGGGGTAAAAATTTACCGCCCAGACCCGCCCCCAATAGAGAACGGGTGCACCCGCACCCGCCCCCACCCGAAAAAAAATAATTTCTTTTTAATTACAATAAAATTAATAATTTAATTAAAAAACTGATTATTTTAATAAATTAATTAATTATTTAATTAAAATTTTAATTAGTAAATAAATATTAACTTGATTAATTTAATTATTTTAATTGCAATAAATGTATTAATAATTTAATTAAAAATATAATTAATAAATGAATACTAAAATAAGTAAAATAAGAGAATTAAATTAAAATGAATTATTCGAGGGCGGGGCGGGGGCGGGGGCGGGCAGGTCTTAGTGTCTCCCCGCACCCGTACCCGCACCCGTAATTAAAAATCGGATTTTCCCCGCACCCGCACCCGTACTTAAAAATCGGATTTTTCCCGCACCCGTACCCGCACCCGTAATTAAAAATCAGATTTTCCCCACACCCGTACCCACTTAAATCGGGTTTTCCCCGCTAATTTTGGGGCGGGTCCGGGCGGGCCCCGACTGGTCTGGGTTTTTTTGCCATGCCTACTTCCTTCTCTCTTTTCTCTTTTGTTCTTGATGAATGTTTTCTACAATTAGATTATAAAAAAATTAAAATGTGAGATGGTAGAATTATTGGACAAAATTGGAACAAAAAAAAAGCTACACCAAAATAATGTATTGCCTTTATATATTGTTATTATAGAAGATTTTACATGGAAGTTATGTGGGAAGTTATTAGTAGGGAGTTATATGAAAGATGATAGTAGTAGTTCAATGGAAGTTATTGTGTAAGTTATATATTTTAAAATAAGGGTAAATTTGGTATAAAAAAAGCTACACCAAAAACCAAGTATTGTCTTTATATATGTTATAGATTATAGATTATAGATGTTTAATTGCTTAATAAATTGTGAGAAAGATTTTTGTTTTTCTTCTATCTAAATCTTCTTATGTTTTTGACTAATCTATAGCAATATATAAATACAAAACTTAATGTTTCATCATATAAATAATTTATATTAAAATCAATATAAATAGTTTATAGTAAAATTAAATTTATAAAAAAATACACTTCTGCCATAAACATAATTTACATTAAATCACTCTAATATTTAAATCAATAATTACAAAAAAAATCACAATCATAATAAGTGTAAAAAAAATTATGTTTATTTTTAATAGGAAATTACCACCCAAAGTAAAAGATAATTCTATCCAAGATAATTTTAATATTTCTGATATCATCATTAAATAAGAAACAAATGACTATGTAAATCAACTTCCACCAAACGAGAAATCCCTACCAAAATGGTTGGGAGATTGAATGGTAATGGAAGTGTGGGAGTGTGATTTGGCATTGAGAGTTGGACTCAAAATATTTCAACAGCCAACATAGGAAACGTGGCAATAAATAAACATAATAATTATTAAATATTAAATTAGATTAAACTTTTTATCAAAAGTTTTAAAAATAGTAGAAGTTGCTATAATTTGGAGAAGATCGAAAGGAAAATCACCTAATAATCAATTAGCTAATAAAATTACGTAATAATTAATTTACTAATAAGTGAGTTAACAAATTTTTTTTGGAGATACGCTTTTACAAGAGATATAGGATTATAATATTTTAATTAATAATTAATTATTAAATCATATTTTAATCAATAAATTATTAATTATTCATATTTATTTAATTAATTAATATGATTTAATAATAATTATTATTATTATTATTATTATTATTATATATTATAAATTATAAATTTTTGGCTTACTATTTTTTTAGCCAAATGGGGTTAATTTTTTATTTATTATTGAATATTATTTATTTCTAATGGAAAGTTAATAAATTTAATAATAATAATAATAATAATAATAATAATAATAATAATAATAATAATAATAATAATAATAATAATAATAATAATAATTTGTATTATTAAAATTTTTAAAACGGACGGAAGTAGCTTTATTTTTTAAGAGAAGATTGAAAAAAAAGGTAGAATTAGAGACCAAATAAAATTATAGTTAAAGAATTACTCTTTTATTCGTTTATAAATACAACATCAATATCCATTCTCAAGTATCAACCCAACCTTTATCATTCATTGATTCCTTTTTGCTGATTTTTCATTTTTTCATTCCCTCGTGTTTCCTTTGCTCTCTTTGCTAATAACCATTAAGGTATTTTATTCATTTTTATTTAAAATTTTAATATTATCCATTGTATAATACAGTAACTACTTTATTTTTATCTAATTTTATATTCGTTTCCTTAATTTCTCGTTCTCATGCAAGAGTAAACCTTGTAGATTCTCTTTTAATTAACTATGTTCATTATGTTTTTTATTTACTTTTTTCAGTGTTTTCCTTTTGAAAAATAAACTATAACTAATTCCAGTGTTTGGTGCCATCCTTTAAATTCTAAACCATTTTTAATCGAACTTAATAATAATATTTTTATCTTTCATGATTAAAATCGGCTTATAAGGGCAAAGCCAGCAAGACATTCATTCACATATAAACATTTTGTTATTATTTTTAAAATTAATACTATTGTGATAAATATTAAATTAATTAGTTTTTTTTATTAATTTAAAAAATATTAAACAAAATCAATTATATTAATTTAATAGTAAATTATTGTATTTTAAAATGTTTAATAAAAAATAAAAAAATCACGTTGACTAAAAGTACTGTTAAGTTCTAAATATAGTTTGTTTCATATGTGGTAGAGCTGCTTTGCACGTAATTTTGGTTTACCTATATTTTTGGAAATTTTATTTTGATTCTTTCTTTTTTTTATGCACTAATATCGCATGTTCCATTTTTTTTTATATCATACCATAAGCATAACAGTAGAATCTTAGGTTTACTATAAAAATTATACATCTACTCAACCCATTAGTTCATGTTGATCATACTTATTTCTGATTGATTGCTGTGAGAATAGTAACTTTTTTACTATTTCAATTATCATATTAGTTCTTACCTTCCATCTAATTTAATTGCAAATCTTTCATTTTTATTTTATGATCTTGTCTGTAATATCTTTATTGGGTATATGTTAGGGTAATTTTTTTAGAATATTATTGTGAGAAAGCGTTGTGATCATCATGGGTAAGGAGCAGTTGAATGTTCTTAATGCCTTTGATGTTGCCAAGACACAAATGTACCATTTCACAGCAATTATGATTGCTGGAATGGGCTTCTTTACCGATTCCAATGATCTCTTCTGCATTTCCATTGTCACCAAATTGCTGGGTCGCATCTATTACTATGATGGTGGCAACAATCCAGGATCTCTCCCACAAAATGTTTCCGCTGCAATCAACGGTGTTGCCTTCTGTGGAACACTTGCCGGACAACTTTTCTTTGGTTGGCTTGGTGACAAAATGGGAAGGAAACGTGTTTATGGAATGACCCTTGCGCTTATGGTTCTATCTTCACTTGTTTCTGGTTTCTCTATTGGGAAGGACCCAAAAGCTGTTGTATCTACTCTTTGTTTCCTCTTTTCGCTACTATCATGTCTGAGTATGCAAACAAAAAGACTCGGGGCGCATTTATAGCTGCCGTTTTTGCCATGCAAACAAAGAGTAGATACAACAGCTTTTGGGTCCTTCCCAATAGAGAAACCAGAAGCAAGTGAAGATAGAACCATAAGCGCAAGGGCCATTCCATAAACACGTTTCCTTCCCATTTTGTCACCAAGCCAACCAAAGAAAAGTTGTCCGGCAAGTGTTCCACAGAAGGCAACACCGTTGATTGCAGCGGAAACATTTTGTGGGAGAGATCCTGGATTGTTGCCACCATCATAGTAATAGATGCGACCCAACAATTTGGTGACAATGGAAATGCATAAGAGATCATAGGAATCGGTAAAGAAGCCCATTCCAGCAATCATAATTGCTGTGAAATGGTACATTTGTGTCTTGGCAACATCAAGGGCATTAAGAACATTCAACTGCTCCTTACCCATGATGATCACAACGCTTTCTCACAATAATATTCTAAAAAAATTACCCTAACCTGAAATATACCCAATAAAGATATTACAGACAAGATTATAAAATAAAAATGAAAGATTTGCAATTAAATTAGATGGAAGGTAAGAGCTAATATGATAATTGAAATAGTAAAAAAGTTACTATTCTCACAGCAATCAATCAGAAATAAGTATGATCAACATGAAGTAATGGATTGAGTAGATGTATAATTTTTATAGTAAATCTAAGATTCTACTGCTATGCTTATGGTATGATATAAAAAAAACGGATGTTCCGATATTAGTGGATAAAAAAAAGAAAGAATCAAAATAAAATTCCCAAAAATATAGGTAAACCAAAATTACGTGCAAAGCAGCCCTACCACATATGAAACAAACTATATTTAGAACTTAACAGTACTTTTAGTCAACGTGATTTTTTATTTTTTATTAAACATTTTAAAATACAATAATTTACTATTAAATTAATATAATTGATTTTGTTTAATATTTTTTAAATTAATAAAAAAAACCAATTAATTTAATATATATCACAATAGTATTAATTTTAAAAATAATAACAAAATGTTTATATGTGAATGAATGTCTTGCTGGCTTTGCCCTTATAAGCCGATTTTAATCATGAAAGATAAAAATATTATTATTAAGTTCGATTAAAAATGGTTTAGAATTTAAAGGATGGCACCAAACATTGGAATTAGTTATAGTTTATTTTTCAAAAGGAAAACACTGAAAAAAGTAAATAAAAAACATAATGAACATAGTTAATTAAAAGAGAATCTACAAGGTTTACTCTTGCATGAGAACGAGAAATTAAAGAAACGAATATAAAATTAGATAAAATAAAGTAGGCTTAATGGTTATTAGCAAAGAGAGCAAAGGAAACACGAGAGAATGAAAAATCAGCAAAAAAAGAATCAATGAATGATAAACAAATAAAAGAGTAATTCTTTAACTATAATTTTATTTGGTCTCTAATTCTACTTTTTTTTTCAATTTTCTCTTAAAAAATATAGCTACTTACGTCAGTTTTAAAAATTTTAATAATAATAATAATAATAATAATAATAATAATAATAATAATTATTATTATTATTATTATTATTATTATTATTATTATTATTGTTAAATTTATTAACTTTCCATTAGAAATAAATAATATTCAATAATAAATAAAAAATTAACCTCATTTGGCTAAAAACTAGTAAGCCAAAAATTTATAATTTATAATATATAATAATAATAATAATACTAATTATTAAATCATATTAATTAATTAAATAAATATGATTAATTAATAATTTATTGATTAAAATATGATTTAATAATTAATTATTAATTAAAATATTCTAATCCTATATCTCTTGTAAAAGCGTATCTCCAAATAAAATTTCTGTTAACTCACTTATTAGTAAATTAATTATTACGTGATTTTATTAGCTAATTGATTATTAGGTGATTTTCCTTTGGATCTTCTCCAAATTATAGCAACTTCTACTATTTTTAAAACTTTTGATAAAAAGTTTAATCTAATTTAATATTTAATAATTATTATGTTTATTTATTGCCACGTTTCCTATGTTAGCTGTTGAAATATTTTGAGTCCAACTCTCAATGCCAAATCACACTCGCACACTTCCACTACCATTCAATCTCCCAACCATTTTGGTAGGAATTTCTCATTTGGTGGAAGTTGATTTACATAGTCATTTGTTTCCTATTTAATGATGATATCAGAAATATTAAAATTATCCTGGATAGAATTATCTTTTACTTTGGGTGGTAATTTCCTATTAAAAATAAACATAATTTTTTTTACACTTATTATGATTGTGATTTTTTTTGTAATTATTGATTTAAATATTAGAGTGATTTAATGTAAATTATGTTTATGGTAGAAGTGTATTTTTTTATAAATTTAATTTTACTATAAACTATTTATATTGATTTTAATATAAATTATTTATATGATGAACCATTAAATTTTGTATTTATATATTGCTATAGATTAGTCAAAACCATAAGAAGATTTAGATAGAAGAAGAACAAAAATCTTTCTCACAATTTATTAAGCAACTAAACATCTATAATCTATAATCTATAACATATATAAAAGCAATACTTGGTTTTTGGTATAGCTTTTTTTTATACCAAATTTACCCTTATTTTAAAATATATAACTTACACAATAACTTCCATTGAACTACTACTATCATCTTTCATATAACTTCCTACTAATAACTTCTCACATAACTTCCATGTAAAATCTTCTATAATAACAATATATAAAGGTAATACATTGTTTTGGTGTAGTTTTTTTTTTCTTCCAATTTTGTCCAATAATTCTACCCTCTCACATTTTAATTTTTTTATAATCTAATTGTAGAAAACATTTATCAAGAACAAAAGAGAAAAGAGAGAAGGAAGTCGAGATAAATTGTGGACATGAGGATATTGATATTTGGTATGTTTGTAACACCTTCTCTAATTTTCTCTAATTTAACTTTAATTTTCTTTAATTCTGATTTCTTTTATTTAAAGGTTATCTCATGTAACATGACAAAATTGGGAAAAATACATGGAGTTATTCAATTGCGTGAAGATAGTAGAATTGGGTGCTGTAAGGTTAAAGGTATAATTATTGCAATAGGGTGTCATTGGTTTTGATACAAAATTTTAATACACTGCTACTGCTTTGTTGATTGTGGTCGCTGCGAATACCCATACTGTTTTTATAACAGAATTGTTTCGATTATTTTCCATAACACAAAGTATAGTTGTACTACTAATTGCTTCAATTATGTGTTTAATTTATGGTTTGACTAAATTATGTTAATGTCGGATTCTGAGCACTATGATAGTCTGTGTTATTGATGTTAATGTTTTAGTTTGCGACGGTTTGCATTTGAGTTCAATTGCGTAATTGATTTAAACAGTGTTGTTCTGATGTTGTTATACTGCTACTTGCATGTACGTTTTAAATGTTGTGTTTATGCTGCTTGGGTTACGATGTCATGATAGGATATTTTGTGACTGATTCGTCTTCCTTGCGGCGAATGTCTTATTATTGTTATGAGAAAGGCATTTGCTTATTGTTTACTGCTGATAACTTCTTCGTTCAGTATGTATTGTTGTGTGTTGAACATCATTACCTCTAGTTGTCGCGCTAGACTCATAAATAGTTCCCTAGATTTACACTATATAAACATATCAGAACACATATAAGAACAATACACATTCAGAATCTTTTTAAATATACTAACTGCTTATTATTTTGGAGTTAACGCCTTATATCAGAACACATATTTATCAACTTCATATTCTATGTTGTGGAGGCAATTACGTTTACTTAATGTTGTGCGCATTAAAAAATATGGTGCGGTTTATAGTTGTTGTTACTGTGTGTTTAAGCTGTGGAATTCAAATATTGTCGGCAGCCTCAATGCGAAACAAGTTTCAATGGTGATACACTTTTGATTACGGCGATACGAACTTGAAAATGTTTTTTTTTAATTGTTATTTTGGTGTTGCAGAGTTCGTCGATTGAGGATTTTTTTTATTTGCTATTTTGATGACGGCAGGCGTGTCAATGTTCATAATCATAATCATGCTTTTATTTCCTCCACAATATTCTCTCCACGGTTGCTAACCAAGTTTTCATCAAGCAGCATTGCAGAGGCCTTAGTTATGCATGACAATAATACAGACAAGGCAATGACACATTTCCTTAATGGCTCATCGTGAAACCTCATGACATATCTGTTGTAGGTATCATTTGTCTATAAAAAATGTGTTTCTTTTGTATAATGGAAAATTCTAATTAATTGTCAAACATAGTGTTCTGGTCTGGGCCCAGCCTCGCGGTCCAGCCCAATAACGCACAAGGCCCAATAAGTGGAATAGCTTGACCGGGCGCACACCCCCCACCGGAAGGGCAGGATACGTTCCCTGCCAAGCGGGACGGCACGCCTCGAAGCGTCCTCGGCGCTCCCCTTAGCCGGACCGAACAACTTCCACGGGAAGAATCCCCTTGCCAACGGGCATGGGGATTCGTCTTCTCCGCTCTCGTGTGCCTCCCCCCCGGGGAGAGCCACACACCGCCCAGGAATCCAACGAGCTCCCCTCTGCGGGGAGAACCTCGTGTTCTCAGGGAGTCCCGCGAGCTCCCCTCCGTGGGGAGAACAACGTGCCCTGTGCGCGTTTCCCACGTGCTCCCCTCCGCGGGGACACGTCATCCCCCAAGTCTCCACCTCCGAAAGAGCAGGTCAAACCCACTTTCTGGAGACCACGGGACAGTTGGATTAGGGCGAAAACCACGTCTTGGTCTTCACTACGCCACATAAGCCCTAGCAGTCACCTGGGTTGGGCCTGGCAATCCAGCCCAACGCCAGTGACCGTTGGCCCAACGCTGGGGTCTCTCTATAAATACCCTCTTCCTCAAGAGGGTCAGGTAATTCACTCCTTACCCCTTTTTCTGTACTTTGCTCTCACTCTGCCCAATTCCTTACTTTGGCATCGGAGTGTCTTGCAGGTACACTGTAACAGCCCAAATTTCATTAAATAATTAATTGTAGTAATTAATTTATTTAGTGGGATTTTATTAATGTTGGAAATTAATTTTTATTAATTGGGATTAATAGAGAATTGAGAAGGAAATTGGAAGGAAGGAAAATAAAGGAATTATATAAGAGAGAAAGAAAAGAAAAGAAAGATAGAAAACATTTGGAAAGAAAGAGGAAAGAAGAAGAAAGGAGAGAAAGAGAGGAGAAGAAGAGGAAAAGTGGAAATCATCAAGAACCAACATCAAAGCTCCGATTAATCGAGGTAAGGGTGAGAAATGTTTCTATTTGATCATTGTATGATGTTATGTATGTTGGGTTGGGGTTTTGGTAGAGTTTCCATCACTTTCCAATTAGGGCAAAAGTTGGAATAATCGGTAGATTGATGATTTAATCGGTTGAAACTGAGCAATAATGCCGTAGAATAGTCGGGTAACATGTGTTGATGCTGTTTGTACTGATTTTGTTGTGTGAGAAGTTGGAAGATGGTGGATGGTGGAGGTGGAACAGAATAGGGTTCTGTTCTGCGCAGGTTCGCTGGCTCTCGCCAGGCGAGCGAAGGCGAAGCTTCACCAGGCGAAGCCTAGCGAATGTTGGCGAATAATTATATTTAAGTCCCAGTGGACTTCGCTGGTGGGTTCGCCAGGCGAAGTTGGATAGCGAAGGTTCGCCCAGCGAAGGTGCTGGCGAATGGTGGCGAATGAAGTCAGTAGCTACTGACTTGGGCTCGCTGGGAAGTCTCGCCAGGCGAAGCCTAGCGAGTGTTCGCTGAGAGAGTTCGCCAGGCGAAGGCCAGGCGAAGGTTCGCTGCGAGGGTTCGCCAGGCGAATGAAGGCGAATGTGACAGCATTTTTCTTTTGCTGTGTTGATCATGTGGAGATGGTTTGGTTGTTTCACATAGGTGGATACCTTATGATATAAATATAGATATGATCTATTATGATAATGTGTGCTGTGGGTAGCCTTCGGGCGTGAATTCTAGAGTTGTGATACGAATGATTAATCGTAATCGGTTAAAATACATGAGAACATAATAAGTGATTATGTGTGTATTATTTAATGAATTTGCGAATGCTCGATGTGTATACAATTATGTAATGAGTATGCATGAGAACATTTTGAATATGTGTGCATAACTTATAATTGTATGATTGGTATTGCGATGTGAATACCTTGATTGTTGTGATAATTAGAGATACATGGGAATACAATGAGGAATGTATGTGTATCGTCTAATGAATTGTGAGTGCATATATGTATGCGAGTGTTGTGTGAATGCATGGGAACATATGTGATATGTGTGCATTGTTGTTGAATATGATGATGTGTGAAATGAATACATTGATAAATGTTTGATATATGTTGTATGTGCAATCATGATGAAATTCTCGAAGGGGTGAATTATTCGAATGCATGGGATTAAGACGCGGGAGCGGTCTTAAGTGCATTTATTGTGATTGGTTGATTGTACATGCATCATTCAGTCAAGAGGCAATGTCTGTTAGTTTCGTGGAAACTAGTGGCTTGTCCCAAACCTAGAAGGGTGGGTTTGAAGCCTAGGGGACGGGCTTGGATGTTATCGGTCTAGAAGGGTGGACCCGGTTTAAAGTAAAAACCGAAAAATGATAACGAGTTATCGGTCTAGAAGGGTGGACCCGGTTTAATGTAAAAACCGAGAAAAGATAACGAGAGTCGGTACCGCATAGCATTGAGTTGCATTGAAATGTTGAGTCACATTGCATAATATTGTTGTGGTACAAATGTGCTTGTGAATGATTGTGAAGTCAAGCATGAAGGGATGTGCTTGTGGATGTTCATAATGTTAATATATGTGAACGTGATATGATTATGATTATGAGAATGAAGTGTGGTGAGAAATGTAAATATGTGTTATATGATACCTATATATACGTAATCTTATGCCTTGATTATTATGGTTATATTTCTCACCCTTCTGCTGTTTTATAATGCTCTATGAGGCATTGCAGATTAGGATGCTGGAGTCCTTTTGTGAAGTTAGTCTTCATTCTTTTGAGTCGGCTGCTCTGATATGTAACACCGGGTAGTTAGACTAGTATAGTCATTCTTTTGTGATACATTGCGATGTATCAGCTGATGTGGTTTTGTAATCTAACTGATATGATGTATTAATCTGGATGACTTATGTGCATTTGAATTAATATTTTGGAACTGATTAAATGATGTTATCTTCCGCTTAAATTAAATGTTGAAAGGTGATTTCTAAAACTACGAAAATGTTACATATTTTATGGAGCAAAAATGTTAAAGTGTTTTATTGGTGAAGTTGTGACATTCTTCCTTTATACCTTATTATAAAACCTTTTTACTCTGATAATTTGTATGTGCTTAATTGTTTTATATGCATTTATTTGGGGTATAGAAGGGGGTGTTACATACACCCCCTTTCCTCCTCCTCATCACCGGTGAACAGGTAGCAGTCCAACAGTGTATGGCCAGCCCATGATCCCCTTCTGATCAGGTCAGATCACATAGGAAGAGTAATAATGACAATCTCTTATTGTCTGTTGTGGGATATTGGTTTTAGGAATTTGGTGTTTTTAGAGGGAACAAATACACATGATTATTACTCATTATTTTACTTGAGGCAGACCCTTTTTATGGTCAAAAAGTTATTGTAAATTATCCTTTTATTTTAAGTTTTGTTAAAATGCAATGCATCTTGCATCCTCCAAAATTAGTGAAATGGATATCAATGGCTGAGATAGATTATGTACAAAAATAGAAAAAGATTTTTAATGTTAATATTAACATATGAGCTTTTAGTAATATTTTGTCCTATCATTATAATAAGATAGATTAAATAGACATATTGTTTTCATATGTCCATAAGATTTTAAACATAAGCTCTTAACTTAATGTTTATCAAATTAAGTTACTATATATAAGGTTATTTTAATCATAATAAGTTATATTTCATAGTTTTATATTAAGTAATTATAGCGTCCTATTACTTAATGTTATAATATAAATATATTAATTACTTAATAATACATATGTTATTTCACATAGTCAGTATAACATAGGTATTATCATATTATGTAATATACAATATGAGAATAGTAATTGTTCTGGCCTGGGCCCCAGCCTGACCAGGCGGGCCCAGCCCAATAATGTTCCACCAGGCCCAGTCCAGTTCGGGAACCACGTCGGGCACGAGGTCCTCGACGAGCAAGAAAGGCCTCCCTGCGAGAAAGGCCTGCCCCAACTACGTCGGGCAGGAGACTCCCCGCTCGACCAAACACTGCCCTCCGCGGGCAAGACCTGCCCCTCGCGGGCAGAACCCGCATCTTGTCGGGATGGACGGCGTCCTTCACACGTTCTCCACGTGCCCCCCTCCGCGGGGACACGTCACCAACCAACTACCCACCTCCGAAAGAGCAGGTCAAACCCACTTTCCAGAGATCAAGGGACAGTTGGACTAGGGCGAAGACCATGTTCTGGTCTTCACTACGCCACGTAAGCCCTAGCAATCACCTGGGTTGGGCCTGGCAATCTAGCCCAACACAAGTGACCGTTGGTCCAGCGCTGGGGTCTCCCTATAAATACCCTCTTTCACAAGAGGGTCAGGTAATTCACTTCTTACCCCTTTTCTGTATTTGCTTTCACTCTGCCCAATTCCTTACTTTGGCATCAAAGTGTCTTGCAGATACACCCCCTTTCTCCTCCTCATCACCGGTGAACAGGTAGCAGTCCAACAGAGTGTGGCCAGCCAACGATCCCCTCCTGATCAAGTCAGATTAGTGGCACCGTCTGTGGGAAACTGAAACTCCCCCGTTCCTCCGAGCAAGCGAACCAAAGTTTCACCAACACTTCACGATTATGGCTAGCCTACGCCGCGAGGATACCGTTTACGACTTCGTTCTCTCCCCTGCCGCGAACAACGACAAGCAAACGGAGATGTCCCGCCCAGCGGAGACTGGCGAGAGGGACGGCTAGACTGCGTCCCCATCATCCGCCGAACTCGCTCATCAGGCGCCCCTCCGGCCACGAAGCCCGTCAGCGTTTGTTGCACCCCAAAATTTGCCCTCACAATACAAGACTTTGTGTTCTAAGAAGGTTCACAAGGTTCACAAGTTTCTCACCTGTTGTTAAATCACCATATTCTTGGAGTATGTGCTGCTGTTATACTTTGGAGATCTCCCATCGATGGTTGTATCCTGTCCCCGTGGAGTCCCACTTCGTTGAATCTGTTACTCATTTGTTTCTCGCATGCCGTGAATCATGTCTAGTGCATTTTAGTTGCTAAAGGGAAAAATGGTCATTCTCACGTTGTTGCTGATGATTTTTGAAGATGAGCTGTTGCCGTTTTTTTTAGGTCGAGATACGATGGGCCGAGTCTTTGTCACCAGTGGATTTCTGAGACATTCATTCGTCACATGGTTTGATTATATTGAGGTGTCAATTTGGTTTGGTTCATGGTATTGAATTTATTCATCAAAAACACAATTGGATTTTTTGGCACCGAGTATATTTCTGCTTTACTGTCGAGGGATTTTCTCTGTTCTTCCTGTCTATTTTAAGTCGTTCAAGGCCCTTCCCGATTCTATCATCAAGTGCGACTTAATTTAGAATATATTGGGGGAAATTAAGGTTATATCAGTTGTGTGAGCAATATGTATTGGAGTGACAAGGTTCGATTTGAGTGATTGTCGGATTTTTATTTTGAATTTATATGGTGAAATTGAGATTATTGTTCAAGTTGGATCAGATTAATTTCAACCGGTGGATCTTATTAGAGGTTATTTGATCAGTAAGGTTTAATCGGATATTTGATGGAGCAGTCAGGTTGCGACAAAATCAAGATCATGAAAAGAATAATCGGAAAGTAACTAGGATAGAAAATATATTGAACTTTATTCATAATATTTTTTAGTACAAAGAGGAATTAAAATTGGAATATTTTTGAATTTATTCATAAATATTTACAATTTACAAAAGGAGAGTAAAGTACATTTCATCCTAATTTCTAAAGTCCCAATTTCTCTAAAGGTCTTCAATGCTTGATTTCTCGATTAATCTTTCGTACGCGGCTCTTTTCTTCACACCTGCACAAACAAAGCAAAATAGAACAATGGATTAAAGTTAGACGGTTATTTTGACACCCTCAGAAAAGTCACTCATCACCGGGTGTCGGGAGGGCACGACTAATGCCGAAACCAAACTCCCATGTCCATTTCTCGATCCCGGCTACCAACCGGCAGCCTCTGTTCTATAGTTTTAAACGGGACAGCCGAGAAAGAGAAAGAGTAAAAAGAAGCGCGAGCCGAAATGATTTTGCCGAAAAGTGGTGATATGCCGAAATTGGATTCGTGAGGCCTAACTGATTACAATCCGGATTTTCTATCAAGTAAATATCAAATCCAATCCGAATTCAGACCCAGATGCCAATAGATCTGAACCGGTTCCAAAAATATCCAACACCTGAAATACCAGAAGCAGATCAGTATCAAAAAACCAAGTTAGATTATCAAATCCAAACGGTATCAGGAAGATCAGTTCATATCAGAACGAGTCCATCATCAAAACACCAAGGAATCAAACTCAGATTTTTATAACAAACATGAAATCCGAATCCAGTTTAAGTGGGCTCAGTTTGGAAACAACATGGCCCTGAAAGAGAGGGGAAAGTCAGTTAAATTCAAACAAATAACAGCTTAAGATTTCGTCTCGGACAAGCAAAACAACGGCACCAGTTGCAGGCGCGTTTTATACGCCAAAGCAGCAGGCCTTTTCTCAACAGACAGCAAGCAATGCCGCAACATCAACATTTCGCTGGCAGCTCAGCAAACACCAAGTCACATCACAAATTACAAGCAAACGCCAACAGCAACAGGGTTTCTCCATCACCTACAAGCATAACATCATCACTAACACAATAACAGGTAGCAGTAACAGCGGCATGATGGGAAATATTTCAACAAACAAGAGCAACGACTGCATTGGCAAAGGACAACAACCAGCATAGCAGGCAAGCTCGTGCAAACATCAATAACAAGTATTTCAAAAATTCATAACAATCATGACAAAGGAATTTCCACACCATCGGAAACCACCGCAACGGTAGTAAGCCAATGCATCGGTGGCAGCAGCAAATACTTCCATATCAACATCAACATTTCAGCTGCAAACAACAAAAGGTTTTTCTTCGCATCAGCAAGCATCAACGTCTCAGCAGCGGCAAGCAAGTATTTTCGCGTCATCTACAAGCATTTGCAAGTATCAACACCAGTTCAACACCTCCAAGTCAATTGCAAGAAAAACATCCACAACAGCAGTACATCAAATACCAACCTCAAGCACCAAGCATGCCAGCTGCGAACAACAATAGCAAATATCAGTTGCAAGCAAGCTACAGTTAACAATAGAAATATCAATAATCTCGGTTCATCATCTGCAGCAACAACAACATATTGACCACCAAAGCAATTCGAGGTCCAAGAGTAAATATAGGAGAAGGATGTATTCTTAGCCCTCAGGTGGTTCATCATTGGGCAAGGCTCGAGTAGCCAGGAGGACAACGAAAAGATTCGCCGTCAACACCCTACCGAATCAAGAGCATCGACGGACATTCGAAAGCAACAGCGGCAACCGTAATCCTCAGCTCAGACACAATGTCGTCATCGCCAGCTCAACCCTATCTCAACCACAGCATAAGAAAAAGCAAATATCTGAACTCAGGTATGGCATTCTCTGCGAAGAAGAAGAAAAGAAGTGTTAGCATAGTCCCAGAATGGCAAGTTTCTATTTTCAGCGGCAAAAGAAACTAGGTCACAAAGTCAAACGTGAATATTACAAATTAACACGAAAGAGGAAATTCGAAACTTCCCTAATCGAGAGCCAACACCCTTCGACAAAATCAGACAGAAAAGGAAAGATTGGAGCGAATCATCAAATGAGATCAGACAACAATCGCCCAATGAGGAAGTTTTGAAAACATTCATGATTGGAGGCCCAACAAATCCCTCTATAAAAAGGATGATGGGAATCCACTCGAAAGGAGATCACCGAAGGAAGAAGTGCATCCACTCAGATATACGAAAAACCTCGTCACAACGAAAGAGGAACCGACACCGCGAAGCTCAGACCAAAAGAAGATCACCATCCCCGCGAAGCTCAGATCAAAGGAAGATCACCATCGCCGTGAAGCTCAGACGCAAAGGTCATCATCGCCTCGCCACCGCATCCCTCCAGTCGCCGCCGGCTCATGTTCGTGGGTACAATTTCACTTCCAAAACTGTGTAGCATGTTGTTTCTATTTGATTGCAGGTCTTAAGCGAAGGAGATCAAGGAAAGAGATGGAGAAAACCGCGATCGAGATGAAGAGAATGGAAAGCCGTCGTTTTGACCTCTCTTCTGTCTTAGGGTTTCAGCATAACCCTCCCCCTTTGGGGTTTTGTCTCGCGGGCCGGGTTGGGTCCGGAAGTGATGACCGGCCCAAACCCCTTTTTTTTTTATTATTATTATTATTTATTATTTATTTATTTTATTTCTATTATTATAATTATTTTTATTATAGATTTGTTAAAATGTTTTCTAAAATAATATTAAAATCCATTTTTTTAAATAAATAGTATTAAGACTGTTTTCCAAATGATATAAAAAAAAAACCTACCTTTTAAAAATAATAATGTGGAGTTTTGTTAGATAATTAGATTAAAATAATTTTTGAGGATTTAAGTAATTTAATTTATCAATATTAAAAATCCCATTTTAATTTAAATTGAAGTTTATATCATAAAATACAAACCACAAAAATATGCATAATTTCAATTCCTGGCGTGTCTGATAATTCATCTAATTCTGCCCACTAACGTTGTTTGTTCGTTTTGCAGCTTATTATGTTTACCGTTATTTATTTATAATTGTAACTGTTTCCTGGTTGTAATCTCGCGAACCAATAATCGCATTTACTTTCCGCATTTTACTTCCGCTTGTATGATTTAAATTTCTCACACTTTCATCACTATTATTTATGTCACATTGCACACACCCGAAGGTTAGGTCTAACTGTTTGGCCGCCACGCCAATAGTCCGTAAAACTTCACACATTCAATCTCAAATCCTCAAAACTACAAATTACAAACCCTAATTTTCACAAATGCCTCGCCGCAGGCAAAATTACAATTTTACCCTTAGCATTAGGTCAAAGAGCCGCCGCGCTCATTTTAGGGTTTCCCGCCGTGGAATCCCTAATTTAACCCTAATTACAACTTAACATTTCAACGTAGAGATTTGGAGTTTCTACACTCCACGTAAGCGTGTCCTTAAGATGCGTTTATTCCCCTTGAGACCTTGACCACAGTCAAGAAGTTTCTAACCTCCCTATTGAGGGGAACTACGATTACTCTGATTCCACTCCCGTAAGGATACGTAGGCACAAGATGCGATGTCTTGCCGAGTAAACTTAGAATTAACCCCCTTTATTATTTATTATTGCTTATTTATATTTTATTTATCTTTGCTATTTAATTATTTTGCTTATTATTTTGTAATTGTTTCTTGGATGTAAAGTTATTTAATTATTATTATGGTTAGTAATTAGGGAGTGTAACAACATGTATGTAATATTAAAATAAATTTAGATCACTTTTAAATAAAGATAATTAAAATAAACACGTCACACACGTAAGTCGATTTTAATCGCCGTCTCACTTCCTAAGGATATCCCTCAAGTTGCCTACGAATAATGGTTAAGTGGGGTGTATAAAGCAAGTCCCTCAAATAAAAAAATCATCAAAGTCCCTTATGGTTGCCTTTACGAATCAAGTCCCTTTCGAAAAATGATGATGGTCCCTTATATGTGCTTATTACATCCCACAATGGCCTTCAAAGTCAAATTGTCCCTCACATACCCCTTAACATCCAAAGTAAGGACTACCTACTCCATTATAGTAGGGATAGTCTTACTAAGGAAAGGATAATGAATAAGAAAGACCTTAAAACATTAGGGTAGGCTACTCCTAGATACTTGCTCACTTCAAAACTTTTTCACACTTAAACAAATTTCCAACAAAATTTTCAAACAAGTTTTTTTCACATCCATACACGGATTATTATTAAACTATTCTGAAATTTTTTACTATTCACACACTACACTTTCAAAACAATTCAAAAGTGAGCTTAAGTACCTAAGAGCCCATGGATAACCATGGATGAAAAGGGTGCTAACACCTTCCCTTTTCATAACCTACCCCCCGGACCCAAAATATTCTCTAAGGTCTTTCCTGTTCTTTTATAACCTTTCCTTATGGATAAAATAAAAGTCGGTGGCGACTCTTGCTATCCGCAACAGTGTTTAAAGTCAGTTCTCCCACCGTGTTACAGAACTGGCGACTCTGCTGGGGATCTATTTAAGAGGGGTACCCTTAGGAATTAAGATCACTTTAAATTGTTTGCCTTGTTTGCTTTATTATTATATTGTTGGGGTGCTCTTATGTGTGAAAGGTCCTAACCCGGATCTAGTGTACCTTAGGGAAATGGCCATAGACCAAGGAAACTGTACGACGTATATCGATACGGTTGATCTGGTGGCCATAGTTAGTGCGACTTCTTGGTTGGTGCTTATATTCCTTAAGTCAAGTTGAGGATAATATTGAGGCTGCCATATGTTGTCAATGCACTAACTGACTTTTAGAACCCTAGTTAACTCATCTTGGCCTTTAGAAAGTAGTGAGGTAACCGGCTTTGGTGCAGACTGAAGTTGGTTGACACTCGATACTACGCTCATTGAGATCTTAAACTTGGAGGGTTTTGGTTGGCAAGTAAGTTGCCCTCTGAACAACCACCCTTGTGAAGGATCAATGATATTGAGATCCCTTAGAACCTGGTTACTTTTGTAGGACAGGATGAACCATCTAACTTCAGGGGAGGGTACTTGCCTTTGAACCTCATGCAAGCCTTTAAACCTAGGGCTATGGTGTGACTTGTTTGTGTGTGCCACATGTTTGTGATTGAGCATGACATCATGACATCATCATGCATCATAAGCATATCATTTTCCCTAACCATTTCAAGGACCAAAGGATTTATCTTTGTTCTTTGTTGCAGGTCATGACTTCTGCTCGTAGAAACACCATCAGGATCAACTTTGTAGGGATACCTGCTAAGCTCAAGGAGTTGGTTTCCCTAGTGCCTGATCATTCCCAGTTCAACAAGAGACATGGTCACTTATTGGATCTAGTTACTTCAGGGTTCAGTGAAGACATGATGAGTGTGCTGTTTCAGTTCTTTGACCCTAAGCACCATTGCTTTACATTTCCTGATTATCAGCTGGTTCCAACCATGGAGGAGTTCTCTAAACTTCTGGGTATACCTGTTCTTGATCAGAAGCCATTCACAGGCTTAGAGAAGGAGCTTAAACCGGAAGTTATTGCTGCAGCTCTACATCTGAAGAAGTCTGACATTGTTCTAGAGACGAGAAGTGGAGTTAAAGGTATTCTTGCCAAGGTATTAGTGGATAAAGCTCAAATGTTCTTGAAGGCTATGAGCTACGATGCTGTTGAGGAGATCTTAGCCTTATTGATTTATGGCTTAGTGTTGTTCCCCAAATCCTGATCAGTTCATAGACGTTCATGCCATCAACATATTCCTGAGTCACAATCCAGTGCCTACCTTACTTGGAGACATCCTACATTCTCTTCACACCCGTACTACAAGGGCAAGAGGAACTTTGATGTGCTGCATACCTTTACTTTCTAGGTGGTTTATTACTCACCTTCCTCGCTCAGTAATGAAGAATGAGCAAGGGTTCAGATGGTCCAAGAGGATCATGTCACTATCTCACTCAGACATTCATTGGTGCTCCAGATCTATGGAGAATGTCACCATCATTGACCGTTGTGGGGAATTTCCTAATGTGCCACTTCTAGGCATAAGAGGAGGCATCACCTACAACCCATCTCTAGCTTTACGACAGTTTGGTTACGCCCGGAGCGATGGTCCACATGACATGTTGATTCAGGGCATTGTGTTTGACTACGACAACGATCTTCAGGGTTACCGTCAGAGATTCATACGAGCTTGGGGAAAGGTAAACAGGATTGACAGCAAGACACTGGAGCCTAAGTACACCATTCCTATGGAGGCTTACCTCAGATGGGTACGATCTCGTGCTCAGACACTCATGATGCCATATCCTGCCATCCTACCAGTTACCATGGAACCTGTTGCTGAAGGAGACACAGCTTATACCATCCTTCACCCAGACATGCCTACTGATATGGGAGACTTGCAGAGATCATGGATCCAACTGAAAGAGCAAAGGGATACTTTCGAGGCTCATTACAAAGCAAGCCAAGCAAGGATCCTAGAGTTAACAAAGCTACTTCAAGAGGAACGAAACCTCAACTCATACCTCAACACAAAGAGGAAACGTCCATGGGAGGCTTAAAACCCCATCTTTTGTACTTATTTCGTTTTCATTTTTTGTAAGCCTAAAAGGCAAAACAAGTTATTACTAATAAAAAGTTACTTTCTTGTTTGTTTAAGCAAATTTAAATCCTGCGGTCCTTGAAAACATTGCATATGCATTCCCATATCATTGCATCACAGGTTTATAATTGTGTACAGGTTTCTCATCTTCTCGCTGTTTATTTCAGCAATGGCTCTTGAACAATCAGTTAAGGATCTCCAGGCACAGAATGCACAGTTCCAAGAGCTGATCCTGAACCTATCTAAGGGGCAGGATGAATTGAAGACACTGCTGGCCAAGAAGACTAAGAAGGCTAGAAGGTCTGCTGGGTTGCTCAACATGGGAAGAAGGTTCAAAGGTCCTGTCAGGACCAAGAAACAGGTTGAAGACTATGAATCTGAAGAATCTGAGCAGGAGAGAGGCAGTCTCCACAATACTATGGGGGACTCTGATTCTGAGGCTAACTACTACCATGAGCCTAACGAAGACAAATTCAAGATGCTGGTGGATAGAATGGATGCTATGGAATTACAGAAATCATCTGGGCTGGATTTTGAGGATTTGAGCTTGATATCTGGGGTGGTCATACCCATTGGGTTCAAAGTTCCTACATTTGTTGTCTATGATGGGGTCTCTTGTCCCAAATTACATCTGAGGTCTTATGTCAGAAGAATTCAACCCCACACTGCTGATAAAAAGTTGTGGATCCATTTCTTTCAAGAGAGTTTATCTGGAGCTCAGCTAGAGTGGTATTATCAGTTGGAGAGTGTCAACATCAGAGATTGGAATGACCTTGCTGAAGCTTTCTACAAGCAGTATCAATACAATGCTGACTTAGCCCCCACTCGCATGCAGCTTCAAAGCATGTCTATGGGTGCCAAAGAAAGCTTTAAGGAGTATGCTCAGAAGTGGAGAGACTTAGCTGGAAGAGTTCAACCCCCTTTGACTGATAGGGAGTTGGTTGATATGTTCATGTGTACGCTGAATGGTCCGTTTTACAGTCATCTCATTGGAAGCTCATCATCTGGCTTCACTGAGTTGATCATGACAGGAGAGCGAGTAGAGAATGGTATCAAGAGTGGTAAGATCCAAGTGGGCACTTCTTCATCAGGTGTTGCAAAGAAGCCTCCCACTGGGAAGAGAGAATCTAATGCTGTGTATGGTCAGCCTGATCGTAACAGAAGGCATCAGTCTGTTAGTGCAGTTCATATTTCAAATCCAACTCCTGCAACAACAGAGCAGCCTCAAGGCAACCAACAGAGGGCTAGAAGACAGTTCACGAAGATCAACATGTCAATGGCTCAGGCATTGCAACACTTGTTGAAGGCTGAACTTATTACCCTGAGGGAGGCTCCTCAGAATCCCAATGTTACCTCACCCAAGTACAATCCCAATGCACGATGTGCATATCATTCAAACTGTCCAGGACATGATACTAATAACTGCTGGGTCGTGAAGAACAAAATTCAGGATATGATTGATGCTGGGGAAATTGAGTTTGATCCACCAGGTACTCCAAATGTGATTACAGCTCCAATGCCAAATCACGAGAAGACTGTCAACGCCATTGATGAAGATATTGATGAAGATCTGCATGTCTATTCAGTTGTGGAGTTGAGCACACCATTGTCTGTTATCAAAAAGAGGTTAGTACAAGCTGGGATCTTTCCAGGTTGTCATGAAGATTGTCTATATTGTACCTATAAGCCGGATAGTTGCTTCATTTTGAGAGATGGGATTCAACGTCTCATGGATAAATATACTATAGTGTTTGAAAGAAGACCAGCATCTGTAGAAAGTATGGTGGATCATCTGACTCAGGGTAAGAAGAGTGAAGAGGTTGACATGGTTGACAAAGTACCACTAAGAATCACTTCAAAGGGTCCCATTAAAATCACTCATCAGGGCCCAATCAAGATTACTGCTGAAGGTCCTGTGAAAGTTGTTGCTGAAGCCAGAGTAGCTCCTCTGATCATTACCACTCCTGGTCCTATTCCTTATACATCTGACAAAGCTGTGCCTTGGCACTATGGGTCTGATGTTTACATCCATGGTGTCAAGCAGGAGCCTTTATCTGATATGCCTGTTGACATTGATAATATTGCTGGATCTAGCAAGATCACTCGTAGTGGAAGAGTCTTCTCTCCTCCAGTTGCTTCTAAGAGTGCAGTTACTCCTGCTGTTACTTCCACCACTGATGCTCGGGGCAAGGGTCCTGTTATTGAGCCTGTATCTACTGATGTGCCAGCTGCTGATGACCTCTCTAAGCAGATGGAAGAAGTATTAAAAATCATTCGCAAGAGTGATTATGATATTGTTGATCAGCTGGGGCATACTCCCTCAAAGATTTCTATGCTCTCCCTGTTATTATGTTCTGAGGCTCATGCCAAGTCATTGATCAAGTTTCTAAAGATGGCTCATGTACCCAGTGCAATTTCTGTGGACCAGTTTGAGAATTGTGTTGCTCACCTGACCTATGACAACGGGTTAGGATTTTCTGATGCTGACTTGACCCCTGCCAAGAGGGATCATAACAGGGCCTTGCATATTTCAATTGAATGCAGGGGCACTACCCTGTCTCATGTGCTGATAGACAATGGTTCCTCTCTGAATGTGTTGCCTAAGGAAGTCCTGAACAAGCTGAGTCCTGAAGATACGGTATTGAAGCCCAGTAATATTGTGGTAAAGGCTTTTGATGGTTCTAGAAGAGTAGTGCATGGGGAAATTGATCTTCCAATCAAGGTTGGCTCTCAGGTGTTTACTGCTACATTCTATGTGATGGATATTCGTCCTTCGTACTCATGTCTGCTTGGTCGTCCCTGGATCCATGGGGCAGGTGCGGTGACCTCCACATTACATCAAAAGTTGAGATATCCGGTGAATGGAAAAGTTGTTACTGTCTTTGGAGAGGAAGAATACTTTGTCAGCCATGTAAACACTTTCAAGTATCTGGAAGTAGAAGGTGAATACATTGAAACTCCATGTCAGTCATTTGAAGTGGTTCCCTGGGCTGTTAAGGATTGTGTGACTCCTCCTGCTGTGAAGAAGGTTCCTGTGGTCATCAGAAACCCTCCAACAATGGCAATGGCCTCCCTCAATGATGCAAAAGCTGTGGTGGAAGAAGGTGGTTGTACTATTTGGGGTCAGCTTCCTGATATTCCATACAAGTCTGACAAGTTTGGTTTGGGTTTCACTGCAGAGTCCCAGAAGGCTGTCCGTCGTGCCCGTGCTGTTCGTATCGCCAATCAAGGGGTTATCAATGCTGTGGGAGATCAAGATGAAGACTACAACTTGGAGGCATGGATTTTTCCTACTGTGGGTGCTGGACTCAATAATTGGACAGCTGAAGATGTTATCCCTATCTCCTTTAGTCAGGAGTAAATACTATTACTGTGTTATATTAAAACTTTCAAGCCATATGCCTTACCCGGGGCACAATGGTGTGCTTGTTACGGGTTGTCATTTCATTTGCATACTTCATTCAATAAAATCAGTGGACGTTTCGTTTTCGTAGATATTGTGTTCCTTGTCTTTCTTTTTCTTTTATTTTTGCTTTATCAGCTATGTGTTCTTACACACACCCACGTCACTAAAATGCAGATCCTCATCCACTCTGGATCCAGTTGATAACAGTTCTACTATTGCCAATTACAATTTCGAGAATCCGATCTATCAAACTGAAGACGGAAACGAGGACGATTGTGAAATACCTGTAGAGCTTGCTAGGTTGTTACAACAAGAAGAGAAAGCTATACAGCCACATGAAGAGCCAGTCGAAGTTGTGAATCTGGGAACTGAAGAAAACAGAAAAGAGGTCAAGATAGGGGCTGATTTAGAGGACAGTGTCAAGAGCAGGTTGATTCAGATGCTACGTGACTATGTGGAGATCTTTGCTTGGTCTTATGAAGATATGCCAGGGTTGGATACAGACATTGTGGTTCACCGTTTGCCAGTGAAAGAAGATTGTCGTCCAAAGAAGCAGAAGGTTCGTCGTATGCGTCCTGAAATGTCAGAAAAGATCAAAGCAGAGGTAATGAAACAATTCAATGCAGGGTTCTTGGCCGTAACTTCTTATCCTCAGTGGGTTGCAAATGTGGTACCAGTTCCTAAGAAAGATGGTAAGGTACGTATGTGTGTAGACTACAGAGATCTGAACAAGGCTAGCCCTAAAGATGACTTTCCACTTCCTCATATTGATATTCTGGTAGACAACACGGCTCAACATAAGGTATTCTCTTTTATGGATGGTTTCTCTGGTTACAATCAAATCAAGATGGCACCTGAAGATATGGAGAAGACTACATTTGTGACACAGTGGGGCACCTTTTGCTATAAGGTAATGCCATTTGGTTTGAAGAATGCAGGGGCAACATATCAGCACGCTATGGTGGCTTTGTTTCATGATATGATTCATCATGAGATAGAGGTATATGTGGATGATATGATAGCCAGGTCTCAGAATGAAGAACAACATCTTGATCATCTGCACAAGTTGTTTGAGAGGTTGAAGAAATACAGGTTGAGATTAAATCCAAACAAGTGTACTTTTGGAGTTAAAGCTCCTGGGTTTCATTGTCAGTGGAAAAGGTATTGAAGTGGATCCTGCAAAAGTGAAAGCTATACGAGAGATGCCAGCTCCCCGTACTGAGAAGGAGGTTAGAGGTTTCTTGGGACGATTGAACTACATTGCAAGATTTATTTCCCAATTAACTACCATCTGTGAGCCAATTTTCAAGTTGTTGAAGAAAGATCAGGTGATGGACTGGAATGATGAGTGCCAGACTGCCTTTGATGAAATCAAGAGATATTTGCTAGAACCTCCAATTTTAATGCCACCAGTTGATGGAAGACCCTTGATTATGTATTTAACAGTATTAGACAACTCAATGGGGTGTGTATTGGGGCAACATGACGAGTCTGGTCGAAAAGAGCAGGCAATATACTACCTTAGCAAAAAGTTTACCGACTGTGAAACAAGATACTCACTGCTCGAGAAAACTTGCTGCGCTTTGGCATGGGCTGCTCGCCGACTAAGACAGTATATGTTGACCCATACTACCTTGTTGATTTCGAAGATGGATCCAATCAAGTACATATTTGAGAAACCTGCTCTCTCCGGAAGAATTGCAAGATGGCAAATGATCTTGACGGAATATGATATACAGTATACTACTCAGAAGGCCATTAAGGGGAGTGTTGTTGCTGATCATTTGGCTCATCAAGCAGTAGATGATTACCAGTCAATGAATTTTGAGTTCCCTGATGAAGACATTATGTCTGTTACCAAAGAACCTGGACAATATGACGAACCTGAACAAGGATCCCGATGGACTATGGTTTTTGATGGTGCCTCCAATGCACATGGTAATGGTGTTGGTGTTGTGATTAGTTCCCCTGAAGGTTGTCATACCCCGATTACTGCCAGACTTTGTTTCTATTGTACCAATAACATGGCTGAGTATGAGGCATGTATCATGGGTATGCAAGTTGCTATTGATATGAAGATTCAGTTCCTTGAGGTGTATGGAGATTCAGCTCTGGTAGTAAGTCAGATTAAAGGAGATTGGGATACAAAGCATGATAATCTCATTCCTTACAGAGAACATGTGTTGTCTTTGATCCCACATTTCAAAGAGATTACTTTTGGACATATTCCACGAAGAGAGAATCAGTTGGCAGACGCATTGGCCACCATGGCATCTATGTTTGAGATAAGCTGGGATGATGAAGCTCCCAAGATTACCATTGATAGATTTGAGAAGCCTGCATACTGCAATGAGATTGACACTGAAGGGGCAAGTGGACTCCAACATATGAGGGACCATTTGTAGTCAAGACAGTGTTCTCAGGAAGGTGCCATGATACTGACTACAATGGATGGTGAAGACTTCCCACAACCTGTAAACGCAGACATAGTTAAAAATACTACGCATAAAAAGAGACCCGCTAGGTTGACAGGCCTAGGCAAAAATAAGGGCATCCCGGAAAACCAAAAGGGTTTGGGCAAAAATTAGGGATATATATATAAAAAGATGTACACCCGGCAAGTCGAAAACCTGAAAAGGCGGCTTGGGCAAAAAAGGGTATCCCGGTGGATTGAAAACCTGAAAGGGCAATCCAGGCAAAAGTTAGGGATTAAAGCGTATGACTATGTCTCGTTTGGATCACTCATGAAATTGCAACCAGTTGTACTGCTTACTCAAGCCCAAACAGATAAAGCTCAATCCAATCGTTTCCGTCTCAACAACAAGAAGATGAGATACTTGAGTGGCAATAGTAGAATTGAAACTCAATAGGATTATTTCCCACATAGCTGATTCTTTTTGTAAAACTTCATGACAAAATTCTCTTACTAGGGTTTATGTCTCCTTGTACAAACTTACCCGTGTATGGGTCACTTTTGATATAAATAAATTCCATCTTTTGAATCCAGATTTACTTTTACCCTATTTACATAAGCGAAACGTCCATTGGTTGTGTTTGAATGTATGTATGCCTTTGAATATGATTGATGTTTACCAGAAATGCATGTATGCTTTTAATATGATTGATGTTTACCAGAAATGCATGAAAATGCAGTAATAGTATTTACTAAGGACGAACGAGGGAAGGATTTCAACGAAGCTTCGCCGGTTCATTTTTACAAGACAGTTACAAACCATCAGTAGGGCTAATCCATTTTCACAAAGTCTAATCTCCCCTGGAATTTATATCCATCTCTTTTATCCTCATACGGATATACGGGAAATTACTTTCCAATAAGGGCACGATGAACGAAGACGGGATGTTATACTTATCCTACTATCAAACGAAAATGAAGGTTATCTATACCCTACTATCCCCAACAACGGGAGGTTATCTATACCTTGTTATCCCCAACAACGGGAGGTTATCTATACCTTGTTATCCCCAGCAGACGGAGGGTTATATATTCTTCAACAACGAATCGGGATTTATTTTCCTTGGCCAGCAGTTGTTATACAAGGATATCCAGACACTTCCAGCAGTGTCATATCATACATACATCATTTACATCATACCATAACATATATGTCTATAGTACATTACCTAAGTGCATCATGTCATACATGCATACATAAAGCATAAACTAATGTTGTTATACATAATGCTACCTTGTTTTCAGGTTAATTATCCAACAAACAAGCTTATGATCTTTGGGACTGCTTTATTGTAACCTCAGGGTTACTTTATCCTCCTGATGAGCTTCTTATTACTTTGGGACTGCTTTATTGTAACCTCAGGGTTATTTTATCCTCCTGATAGCCTCTCATGACTTCAAGACTGCTTTAGAGCTACTGATTGCTCTATCCTCCTGAAATCATCCTATTACTTCAAGACTGCTTTAGAGCTATTCATTGCTCTATCCTCATGAGGTCACATTATTATTTCAAGACTGCTTTAGAGCTATTGATTGCTCTATCCTCCTGAAGACCTATCACATTATTATTTCAAGACTGCTTTAGAGCTATTGATTTCTCTATCCTCCTGAAGACATATCACATTATTATTTCAAGACTGCTTTAGAGCTACTGATTGCTCTATCCTCCTGAAATCATCCTACTACTTCAAGACTGCTTTAGAGCTATTCATTGCTCTATCCTCCTGAAGCCATCTAATTATTTCAAGACTGCTTTAGAGTTATCCATTGCTCTATCCTCCTGAAATTACATTATTATTTCAAGACTGCTTTAGAGCTATCCATTGCTCTATCCTCCTGAAATCATTACTTCAAGACTGCTTTAGAGCTATCGATTGCTCTATCCTCCTGAAGACATATCACATTATTATTTCAAGACTGCTTTAGAGCTATTCATTGCTCTATCCTCCTGAAGCCATCTAATTATTTCGAGACTGCTTTAGAGCTATCCATTGCTCTATCCTCCTGAAATTATTACTTCAAGACTGCTTTAGAGCTATTCATTGCTCTATCCTCATGAGGTCATATTACTACTTCAAGACTGCTTTAGAGCTATTCATTGCTCTATCCTCCTGAAGCCATCTAATTATTTCAAGACTGCTTTAGAGTTATCCATTGCTCTATCCTCCTGAAATTACATTATTATTTCAAGACTGCTTTAGAGCTATCCATTGCTCTATCCTCCTGAAATCATTACTTCAAGACTGCTTTAGAGCTATTGATTGCTCTATCCTCCTGAAGACATATCACATTATTATTTCAAGACTGCTTTAGAGCCATTCATTGCTCTATCCTCCTGAAATTACATTATTATTTCAAGACTACTTTAGAGCTATTGATTGCTCTATCCTCCTGAAATCATTACTTCAAGACTGCTTTAGAGCTATTGATTGCTCTATCCTCCTGAAGACATATCACATTATTATTTCAAGACTGCTTTAGAGCTATTCATTGCTCTATCCTCCTGAAGCCATCTAATTATTTCAAGACTGCTTTAGAGTTATCCATTGCTCTATCCTCCTGAAATTACATTATTATTTCAAGACTGCTTTAGAGCTACAGATTGCTCTATCCTCCTGAAATCATCCTATTACTTCAAGACTGCTTTAGAGCTATTCATTGCTCTATCCTCATGAGGTCATATTACTACTTCAAGACTGCTTTAGAGCTATTCATTGCTCTATCCTCCTGAAGCCATCTAATTATTTCAAGACTGCTTTAGAGTTATCCATTGCTCTATCCTCCTGAAATTACATTATTATTTCAAGACTGCTTTAGAGCTATCCATTGCTCTATCCTCCTGAAATCATTACTTCAAGACTGCTTTAGAGCTATTGATTGCTCTATCCTCCTGAAGACATATCACATTATTATTTCAAGACTGCTTTAGAGCCATTCATTGCTCTATCCTCCTGAAATTACATTATTATTTCAAGACTACTTTAGAGCTATTGATTGCTCTATCCTCCTGAAATCATTACTTCAAGACTGCTTTAGAGCTATTGATTGCTCTATCCTCCTGAAGACATATCACATTATTATTTCAAGACTGCTTTAGAGCCATTCATTGTTCTGTCCTCCTGAAATCATCCTATTACTTCAAGACTGCTTTAGAGCTATTCATTGCTCTATCCTCATGAGGTCATATTACTACTTCAAGACTGCTTTAGAGCTATTCATTGCTCTATCCTCCTGAAGCCATCTAATTATTTCAAGACTGCTTTAGAGTTATCCATTGCTCTATCCTCCTGAAATTACATTATTATTTCAAGACTGCTTTAGAGCTATCCATTGCTCTATCCTCCTGAAATCATTACTTCAAGACTGCTTTAGAGCTATTGATTGCTCTATCCTCCTGAAGACATATCACATTATTATTTCAAGACTGCTTTAGAGCCATTCATTGCTCTATCCTCCTGAAATTACATTATTATTTCAAGACTACTTTAGAGCTATTGATTGCTCTATCCTCCTGAAATCATTACTTCAAGACTGCTTTAGAGCTATTGATTGCTCTATCCTCCTGAAGACATATCACATTATTATTTCAAGACTGCTTTAGAGCCATTCATTGTTCTATCCTCCTGAAATCATATCATTGCTTCAAGACTGCTTTAGGGTTATCACTATTGATTGCTCTATCCTCATGAAGACATGCTGTTACATCATTATTATTCCAGACTCCTGACAGCTTTCATCATACACCCATATTTTGAACTGCTCCCCCCCTAGTGGCATCTTTAAGCCCACTCAATCATATTCAACTAGCCATCTGTACCACTCTAGTGCACTGGTGAGTGCAAATTTTTGGGCTTTTGTGTTCAATCCCCTTCAACCTTCCAGGTTACGACTGGCAAATATACCAATCTAACCCCTCAGGTTTCAGAAAATTGAACAGGGGCAGCTGTTGCACCCCAAAATTTTCCCTCACAATACAAGACTTTGTGTTCTAAGAAGGTTCACAAGGTTCACAAGTTTCTCACCTGTTGTTAAATCACCATATTCTTGGAGTATGTGCTGCTGTTATACTTTGGAGATCTCCCATCGATGGTTGTATCCTGTCCCCGTGGAGTCCCACTTCGTTGAGTCTGTTACTCATTTGTTTCTCGCATGCCGTGAATCATGTCTAGTGCATTTTAGTTGCTAAAGGGAAAAATGGTCATTCTCACGTTGTTGCTGATGATTTTTGAAGATGAGCTGTTGCCGTTTTTTTTAGGTCGAGATACGATGGGCCGAGTCTCTGTCACCAGTGGATTTCTGAGACATTCATTCGTCACATGGTTTGATTATATTGAGGTGTCAATTTGGTTTGGTTCATGGTATTGAATTTATTCATCAAAAACACAATTGGATTTTTTGGCACCGAGTATATTTCTGCTTTACTGTCGAGGGATTTTCTCTGTTCTTCCTGTCTATTTTAAGTCGTTCAAGGCCCTTCCCGATTCTATCATCAAGTGCGACTTAATTTAGAATATATTGGGGGAAATTAAGGTTATATCAGTTGTGTGAGCAATATGTATTGGAGTGACAAGGTTCGATTTGAGTGATTGTCGGATTTTTATTTTGAATTTATATGGTGAAATTGAGATTATTGTTCAAGTTGGATCAGATTAATTTCAACCGGTGGATCTTATTAGAGGTTATTTGATCAGTAAGGTTTAATCGGATATTTGATGGAGCAGTCAGGTTGCGACAAAATCAAGATCATGAAAAGAATAATCGGAAAGTAACTAGGATAGAAAATATATTGAACTTTATTCATAATATTTTTTAGTACAAAGAGGAATTAAAATTGGAATATTTTTGAATTTATTCATAAATATTTACAATTTACAAAAGGAGAGTAAAGTACATTTCATCCTAATTTCTAAAGTCCCAATTTCTCTAAAGGTCTTCAATGCTTGATTTCTCGATTAATCTTTCGTACGCGGCTCTTTTCTTCACACCTGCACAAACAAAGCAAAATAGAACAATGGATTAAAGTTAGACGGTTATTTTGACACCCTCAGAAAAGTCACTCATCACCGGGTGTCGGGAGGGCACGACTAATGCCGAAACCAAACTCCCATGTCCATTTCTCGATCCCGGCTACCAACCGGCAGCCTCTGTTCTATAGTTTTAAACGGGACAGCCGAGAAAGAGAAAGAGTAAAAAGAAGCGCGAGCCGAAATGATTTTGCCGAAAAGTGGTGATATGCCGAAATTGGATTCGTGAAGCCTAACTGATTACAATCCGGATTTTCTATCAAGTAAATATCAAATCCAATCCGAATTCAGACCCAGATGCCAATAGATCTGAACCGGTTCCAAAAATATCCAACACCTGAAATACCAGAAGCAGATCAGTATCAAAAAACCAAGTTAGATTATCAAATCCAAACGGTATCAGGAAGATCAGTTCATATCAGAACGAGTCCATCATCAAAACACCAAGGAATCAAACTCAGATTTTTATAACAAACATGAAATCCGAATCCAGTTTAAGTGGGCTCAGTTTGGAAACAACATGGCCCTGAAAGAGAGGGGAAAGTCAGTTAAATTCAAACAAATAACAGCTTAAGATTTCGTCTCGGACAAGCAAAACAACGGCACCAGTTGCAGGCGCGTTTTATACGCCAAAGCAGCAGGCCTTTTCTCAACAGACAGCAAGCAATGCCGCAACATCAACATTTCGCTGGCAGCTCAGCAAACACCAAGTCACATCACAAATTACAAGCAAACGCCAACAGCAACAGGGTTTCTCCATCACCTACAAGCATAACATCATCACTAACACAATAACAGGTAGCAGTAACAGCGGCATGATGGGAAATATTTCAACAAACAAGAGCAACGACTGCATTGGCAAAGGACAACAACCAGCATAGCAGGCAAGCTCGTGCAAACATCAATAACAAGTATTTCAAAAATTCATAACAATCATGACAAAGGAATTTCCACACCATCGGAAACCACCGCAACGGTAGTAAGCCAATGCATCGGTGGCAGCAGCAAATACTTCCATATCAACATCAACATTTCAGCTGCAAACAACAAAAGGTTTTTCTTCGCATCAGCAAGCATCAACGTCTCAGCAGCGGCAAGCAAGTATTTTCGCGTCATCTACAAGCATTTGCAAGTATCAACACCAGTTCAACACCTCCAAGTCAATTGCAAGAAAAACATCCACAACAGCAGTACATCAAATACCAACCTCAAGCACCAAGCATGCCAGCTGCGAACAACAATAGCAAATATCAGTTGCAAGCAAGCTACAGTTAACAATAGAAATATCAATAATCTCGGTTCATCATCTGCAGCAACAACAACATATTGACCACCAAAGCAATTCGAGGTCCAAGAGTAAATATAGGAGAAGGATGTATTCTTAGCCCTCAGGTGGTTCATCATTGGGCAAGGCTCGAGTAGCCAGGAGGACAACGAAAAGATTCGCCGTCAACACCCTACCGAATCAAGAGCATCGACGGACATTCGAAAGCAACAGCGGCAACCGTAATCCTCAGCTCAGACACAATGTCGTCATCGCCAGCTCAACCCTATCTCAACCACAGCATAAGAAAAAGCAAATATCTGAACTCAGGTATGGCATTCTCTGCGAAGAAGAAGAAAAGAAGTGTTAGCATAGTCCCAGAATGGCAAGTTTCTATTTTCAGCGGCAAAAGAAACTAGGTCACAAAGTCAAACGTGAATATTACAAATTAACACGAAAGAGGAAATTCGAAACTTCCCTAATCGAGAGCCAACACCCTTCGACAAAATCAGACAGAAAAGGAAAGATTGGAGCGAATCATCAAATGAGATCAGACAACAATCGCCCAATGAGGAAGTTTTGAAAACATTCATGATTGGAGGCCCAACAAATCCCTCTATAAAAAGGATGATGGGAATCCACTCGAAAGGAGATCACCGAAGGAAGAAGTGCATCCACTCAGATATACGAAAAACCTCGTCACAACGAAAGAGGAACCGACACCGCGAAGCTCAGACCAAAAGAAGATCACCATCCCCGCGAAGCTCAGATCAAAGGAAGATCACCATCGCCGTGAAGCTCAGACGCAAAGGTCATCATCGCCTCGCCACCGCATCCCTCCAGTCGCCGCCGGCTCATGTTCGTGGGTACAATTTCACTTCCAAAACTGTGTAGCATGTTGTTTCTATTTGATTGCAGGTCTTAAGCGAAGGAGATCAAGGAAAGAGATGGAGAAAACCGCGATCGAGATGAAGAGAATGGAAAGCCGTCGTTTTGACCTCTCTTCTGTCTTAGGGTTTCAGCATAACCCTCCCCCTTTGGGGTTTTGTCTCGCGGGCCGGGTTGGGTCCGGAGGTGATGACCGGCCCAAACCCCTTTTTTTTTTATTATTATTATTATTTATTATTTATTTATTTTATTTCTATTATTATAATTATTTTTATTATAGATTTGTTAAAATGTTTTCTAAAATAATATTAAAATCCATTTTTTTTAAATAAATAGTATTAAGACTGTTTTCCAAATGATATAAAAAAAAAACCTACCTTTAAAAAATAATAATGTGGAGTTTTGTTAGATAATTAGATTAAAATAATTTTTGAGGATTTAAGTAATTTAATTTATCAATATTAAAAATCCCATTTTAATTTAAATTGAAGTTTATATCATAAAATACAAACCACAAAAATATGCATAATTTCAATTCCTGGCGTGTCTGATAATTCATCTAATTCTGCCCACTAACGTTGTTTGTTCGTTTTGCAGCTTATTATGTTTACCGTTATTTATTTATAATTGTAACTGTTTCCTGGTTGTAATCTCGCGAACCAATAATCGCATTTACTTTCCGCATTTTACTTCCGCTTGTATGATTTAAATTTCTCACACTTTCATCACTATTATTTATGTCACATTGCACACACCCGAAGGTTAGGTCTAACTGTTTGGCCGCCGCGCCAATAGTCCGTAAAACTTCACACATTCAATCTCAAATCCTCAAAACTACAAATTACAAACCCTAATTTTCACAAATGCCTCGCCGCAGGCAAAATTACAATTTTACCCTTAGCATTAGGTCAAAGAGCCGCCGCGCTCATTTTAGGGTTTCCCGCCGTGGAATCCCTAATTTAACCCTAATTACAACTTAACATTTCAACGTAGAGATTTGGAGTTTCTACACTCCACGTAAGCGTGTCCTTAAGATGCGTTTATTCCCCTTGAGACCTTGACCACAGTCAAGAAGTTTCTAACCTCCCTATTGAGGGGAACTACGATTACTCTGATTCCACTCCCGTAAGGATACGTAGGCACAAGATGCGATGTCTTGCCGAGTAAACTTAGAATTAACCCCCTTTATTATTTATTATTGCTTATTTATATTTTATTTATCTTTGCTATTTAATTATTTTGCTTATTATTTTGTAATTGTTTCTTGGATGTAAAGTTATTTAATTATTATTATGGTTAGTAATTAGGGAGTGTAACAACATGTATGTAATATTAAAATAAATTTAGATCACTTTTAAATAAAGATAATTAAAATAAACACGTCACACACGTAAGTCGATTTTAATCGCCGTCTCACTTCCTAAGGATATCCCTCAAGTTGCCTACGAATAATGGTTAAGTGGGGTGTATAAAGCAAGTCCCTCAAATAAAAAAATCATCAAAGTCCCTTATGGTTGCCTTTACGAATCAAGTCCCTTTCGAAAAATGATGATGGTCCCTTATATGTGCTTATTACATCCCACAATGGCCTTCAAAGTCAAATTGTCCCTCACATACCCCTTAACATCCAAAGTAAGGACTACCTACTCCATTATAGTAGGGATAGTCTTACTAAGGAAAGGATAAAGAATAAGAAAGACCTTAAAACATTAGGGTAGGCTACTCCTAGATACTTGCTCACTTCAAAACTTTTTCACACTTAAACAAATTTCCAACAAAATTTTCAAACAAGTTTTTTTCACATCCATACACGGATTATTATTAAACTATTCTGAAATTTTTTACTATTCACACACTACACTTTCAAAACAATTCAAAAGTGAGCTTAAGTACCTAAGAGCCCATGGATAACCATGGATGAAAAGGGTGCTAACACCTTCCCTTTTCATAACCTACCCCCCGGACCCAAAATATTCTCTAAGGTCTTTCCTGTTCTTTTATAACCTTTCCTTATGGATAAAATAAAAGTCGGTGGCGACTCTTGCTATCCGCAACATTGTTTAAAGTCAGTTCTCCCACCGTGTTACAGCGTTCCAGCCTGTTCCTGTCCCGGCCGGAGCGAACCCGACTGTGGCCGCCCTTTTTCGCGGCCATCAACTAGATGAACCAGTTGTTATTCCAACAGAACACACAGATTGGAGCATTGGAACAAGGGGTACCGCTAAGGTCCCCTCCGCGGGAAGACCAGAACGGGAACTCGAGGAGTCCCTCACCTCAACCCAGAAATCGACGACCTCGGCTAGAGAGGCCCCACCCCGAGGTAGTGCGGGAGCAAACCAGATCCCCGACGAGACAAGTTCATCAGAGACGACAAGCCGGAGTAGGACCCCCGACCGGGCCTCCCCGCATCGACCCTCCAGTCAGGAGATCGAGGACCTAAAACTAGGTGCCCCTGCCAAATGGATCGCCTTCCCCTCGGTCACCCACTCTAAGCGACGAAGATGACTACAGGACTCCCCTGTCCCGCGAAATCATGGCCGCCCCCATTCCCCACGGGATGGAAAAACCCCCGACGCTCTCGACATACGACGGCACCTCCGATCCAGACGATCACCTGGAAGACATCGAGGCCATGCTCGACTACTGAAATGTCCGAGGAGCTATCAAATGTAGACTATTCCCGACGACTCTGAGGAAGGGTGCCATGACGTGGTACAAGAGTCTTGAGCCAGAATCGATTACGTCGTGGAGGGTCCTAAAAGACCTGTTCTCGAAACACTTCACAGCATCACGGCGCCATCCGAAGACAGAAGCCGCGCTCGACGCTATAATCCAAGCTCCCGACGAGCCTCTCTGGAAATACATCGAGAGATTCACACGGGAGGCAGTGCAGGTAACGACGTCAGACGAAATGAAGCGTTACTTAATGGAGCAAGGCCTGCACCGCGATTCCAAGTTCTACGAGGCTGTGGGTATACACCTACCAGCATCTCTACAGGACTTCCTCGACAGAGCCGCGCATTAAATCCGGTTCGAGGAAACTCAAGCAGCCAACTCCGCCCGAGACACGCGAGATAGGGAGATCCCCCGCGGGTACCGAGACGACGGAGCTTCGAGCCACCGGCGCGGAGGTGATCGCCGACGGGAGGATCTCCCAGGCGAACAACGCGAGCAGCGCGGCCCCGCCGGCCGATTCACGGAGTACACGGCCCTAGTCGCTTCTCGCAAGCGCATACTGGTCGAATGCGCCAAGACCGAATTTGTCCAGGGAGGTGTTCGCTTCCCCAGGATGACACCCCCAAGCCCAATGTGGACAAATCGAAGTATTGTCGTTTCCACAGGAGCCACGGGCACGTGACGGAAGACTGCATCCATCTCAAGGACGCGATCAAAATCCTGATTAAGGACGGCCACCTGAAGAGATACACCCGGGGGGGAGAAATCCCGCGGCAAAAACTCGAGGCCAAGAAAGTCGAAGAACTCCCCTCTTTGGACGACGATAACGGACTCCAGGTCGCATTATGCGTCAGCCGCCCCGAGGATTGGTTCGCAGATAGAAAGTTCGGCCTCCCCGACGGCCCTGACCTGCCCGACGAACCGGTACGACCCACCAGTCGGTGGGAGTACTTTCCAAGAGCCATGGTCATCTCCGGCGGCTCCACGAGGAACCTATCCGTAGGATCGGTGAAAAGAAAATTCGAAGAACTTATCACAAGAAACTCCGAAAAAATGAGCACGCTCGAAAAATTTCGTGGCCGATCCAATCCGATCACCTTTTACCTCGAGGAACTCCCCGGCGGCTCCCCCAACTCCAACATTCCCCTGCTAATACGGCTGCAAATGGCGAACTTCGACGTCAGACGTATCCTCGTCGACGGGGGCAGCTCGGTAGACATCATGTACACCCACCTCTTCACGACCCTCCAACTCGACGAATCCAACTTATCCCCCTACGTGGGCTCTGACCTCCAAGGGTTCAACGAGACGACGACGAGACCAAGGGGATACGTGGAGCTGAAATTCACGTTCGGGGAAGAGGAAACGGCCAGGGAGATCAATATCCGCTTCTTAGTCATCGAGTGCCCGTCCTTTTACAACTGTATCCTGGGCAGGACGACGATGGAAGAACTCACCGCGGTGCCTTCCACCGTCCACCTAAAGATGAAATACTACATGAGGTGGGGGGGCCGTGGTAACCCTGAACGGGGACATCGAGGCTTCCTGGAGGTGCTTCGAAGCCGCGCTGAAAGGCTTGAGCACCATCGCTCCAGCAACTAAGAAGGCAGCCTCAACTGTGACGCTGATGAGCGAACCAAAGGAGCTCGTCGGATCCGTGGACCTCGACAGCTGCTTCACTGAGGAGCACGATCACGAGGAAGAGGCCGGCGAAGCCAGCCAATCCAACGGGCAGCCCACCCACCCAGCGCGCCCCATTCCAGACGGTGACTTCGAGATCATAACACTAGGTGCCGACAAGAGTAGAACCGTGAAGATCAGTGCGGGACTCCCCGACTTGGCGAAGAGACAACTGAAGGCCTGCCTCCGCGAGAACGCCGACCTCTTTGCCTGGAGCGCCGCGAAAATGCCCGAACTCGACCCCGAGGTCGCCTGCCACCAACTGTCCATCAGCCCGACCGCCAAGGCCGTAGTGCAACGTAGGCGTAGACAGTCCCCCGAAAAATCGGCGGCGGCCGAAAAAGCTGTAAAAGACCTCCTAGAGGAAAATTTTATTTCGGAAGCCCGGTATTCAACCTGGCTGTCTAATGTTATACTCGTTAAAAAGAATAATGGAAAATGGCGCATGTGTGTTGATTATACCGATCTCAACCGGGCATGTCCTAAGGACGCCTACCCTCTCCCCAACATCGACAAACTTGTTGAAAACTCCGCGGGCTTCAAGCTCTAGTCCTTTATGGACGCATACTCGGGGTACAACCAGATCCCGATGGCCGAGCACGGCCTTCATGACAGCGTCGGGCAACTATTACTGCAACGTAATGCCCTTCGGCCTAAAGAACACCGGCGCCACGTACCAACGAATGATGAACAACGTCTTCCGGGGAGAAATCGGCGACATGCTCGAAGTGTACATGGACGACGTGATCGTCAAGTCCTACACGGAAGTCGACCACACGGCCCATCTCAGAAAGGTCTTCGACACAGCGAGGAACTGTCGGATGCGCTTCAACCCAGAGAAATGCACCTTCGGTGTCCGCGCAGGAAAATTCTTCGACTACTACCTGACAGAGCGCGGGATCGAGGCAAACTCGGACAAGTGCCACGCCTTTTCAGAAATCACCACACCCACCACGAAGAAGTCTATACAATCCCTCAACGGCGTGCTCGCCTCACTTTCTTCATCGCCAAGTCTGCACAGCACACCCTCCCTTTCTTCAAGCTACTCAGAAAGGAGACCACGTTCGAATGGACAGAGGAATGCGAGCAAGCACTCCGCCACCTCAAACGCATCCTATCCGAGCCACCGGTGCTGACACGACCAGTAACGGGCGAAACCCTATACCTATACCTGGTCGCGGCTAACGAGGCCGTCAGCGTCGTTCTAATCAGAGAAACCGAAGAAGGGCAAAAGCCAATCTACTTCACGAGCAAAGCCCTCCACGGTCCCGAAGTCCGATACCAGCTGATCGAAAAAGTCGCCCTAGCCCTCATCACCGCTGCACGACGACTCCGACACTACTTCTTAGCACACACCATCGTGCTCCGAACCGACCAGCCCATCCGACAGCTCCTCGGCCGACCCGACATGGCTGGACGCATGTTAAAATGGTCATTAGAACTATCTGAGTTCGACATCGTCTACGAAGGTAGGAAAACCCTCAAAGCCCAAGCCCTGGCCGACTTTGTCGCCGAGATGACCTCCTCGCCAGATCCTACCACGGGGAGCCACACATGGACTATTTTTGTTGATGGCTCCTCAAACTCCACGGGCAGCGGAGCAGGCATCATCCTCGACAACAACGAAGGCACCATCATAGAGGTTTCCCTCACACTGGCCTTCCCGACGAAAAACAACCAAGCCGAGTACGAAGCGTTCCTGGCGGGACTTCGCCTGGCATCTGACCTCGGGGCCAAAGAGATTAAAATTTACACAGATTCCTAGCTGGTCGCCTCACAAGTACGAGGAGATTATCAGGAGAAAAATGACAACTTCGCCGAATACCTGACACTCATTACCGAAAAACTGCAAAGTTTCGACTCCGCAGAAGTTCAACACGTCCCGCGCGAGCAGAACACCCGAGTCGATATTCTCTCAAAATTGGCGAGCACCAAAAAGTGAGGCGGACACAAATCGGTCATCCAAGAAGTCTTATCACAACCGAGCACCAAAGCGGCCGATGCCCCGCTCGACGTCAATGCAATAGGAGATACCAACTGTTGGATGACACCGCTACACGCCTACCTCAGCGCGGGCCGCCTACCAGCCGACCCTAAAGAGGCCAGCGTGATCAAACGACGAGCCTGCTCGTACGTCCTCCTCGAAGGCAAACTATATCGCAGGGGCTTCGCGGTCCCACTCCTCAAATGCGTCGATAACTCCCAGGCCGCAGCCGTCTTGGAGGAGATCCACGAGGGCATCAACGCGCAGCATCTCGGAGGACGATCCCTGGAGAGAAAGGCCTTACGAGCAGGATACTACTGGCCCTCGATACAAACAGATGCGAGGGAGCATGTTAAGAGATGCGACAGATGCCAAAGGCACGGGGACATGCACCTCGCTCCACCGACCGAACTCAAATCCCTCTCCTCCCCGTGGCCGTTCGTCTGGTGGGGGATGGATATCCTTGGCCCCTTCACCCTAGGTTCCTATCAGAACAAGTATCTCATCATGGGCGTCGACTACTTCACCAAATGGATTGAGGCCGAAGCCCTAGCCAAAATCACGGCCCACAACATACTCCGATTCTATAAAGAAATATCCTCGCAAGATTTGGGGTCCTGCTCGCCATCGTCACCGACAACGGCACGTAGTTCACGGACAAGAACTTCCGTGACTTCGTCACCAAGCTTGGGACCAAGCACCACTTCACCTCGGTCGAACATCCTCAGACGAACGGCCAAGCCGAGTCCGCGAACAGGGTAATACTCAGAGGGCTAAAACCAAGACTTGGAGACGCCAAGAGGGCATGGGTCGAGGAACTACACGGCGTCCTATGGGCATACCGAACTACGCCTCACTCAACCATGGGGGAAACACCATTCTGCCTCACGTACGGAACCGAGGCAGTGATCCCGGTCAAGATACGCGAGTCATCCAGACGAACTGAAGCTCCCCTCGAAACCAAAGACAACGACGACACCTTACGAGAGGAGCTCGACCTAGTCGAGGAGATTCGATCCGGAGCAGCCCTTCGTGAAGCCTGACTAAAGCAGCAAGTCACACTCCGCCACGACAACAAAGTCCTGAAACGCGACTTCCAAACCGACGATTTAGTCTTGCGCAGAAACCAGAAAGACTCCCACGAGGGTAAACTCGCCGCAAATTGGGAAGGTCCCTACCGTGTCCGCGACAAGACGGAGCACGAGGCTTACTACCTCGAAAACCTACACGGGGAACAACTAGCTCGACCATGGAATGCCGAGAAGCTGAAGCGGTACTACAGTTAAATATTTCCTGCGGCGACCAGACATTGCGACCACTGGGGGGTGACATGGTACCACCGCACCTCCTCGCGTCTCCTAACGACCAAAGAAAAAGCAAGCCCTGCCTCTTGTGTGCGCGGGTAGAAGGCCTTGCTCGGCGGGGAACGCCTCGATCGAGATTCCCCGCCGCCGTACCAACACCGGCAGGACACCCAGCTCGCGATGGGACGTCCACGCCGTGGGGAAAACTACCCCAGAACCGGTCAAGCAACAAAGCAGGCCAACCGGCCAGTTCCCCACACCGCCGGTAACAAGTATTGTCGAGCTACCACCCCGGACAGGCCTAAAAACACGAACATACAGTTCAAACATACGAACATACATTCCGAGCATATAAAAGTGCAGAAATAAAACAAGCATAAACAACATGCAAAAACGAGGCGCACACTTAGACAATTCTTAAAAATATATTACTCAAAAGCGGGCACCAGCCCAGTAGTCAATACTACATAAACAGTAAGGGCGCGCAGGCCCGACAAAGAAAACAACAAAATACAAAGTATGACGCGCAGGCCGAAATACGCGGGCACGCAGACCCGGGGCTAATCTATGCTCCCTCCTCTCCCTCAGCTTCAGGCTCGATGACAGGGACGACGGGGCCAGTCTCCTCGGTGCTAGGGTCGACCACCCGACCATCGACTATCTCGTGGAAGGGCCCGATTCCATCCTCGACAAAGGCGACGCCGAAGTTTACCACCCTAAGCTGCGCGACGGCACCGTTGAAGCCCGCGACGAAAGCATCTAGACAATCACCTTCCAACACCCGAATCCTGGCGAGCAGGTCAGCCCGGGTAACCAGCAACCTGTCATCATCAGTCTCGTCGTCGGGAGGAAAAAGATCGCCCTCAAGTTCCACCACACGAGCCTTCGACGCCTGCAGTGCCTCCTCAGCTATCCTCAGCTTCTCCTTGGCGTTGTCTCCCCTCTTGCGCTCAAGAGCCACCTCCCCACGATACTTCTCCAGCTCTTCAGTCAGCTGAGTCACCTTCCCCTGGCTCACCTCCAGATCCTCGATTGTCTTGTTCAGACGGGACTGTGTGAAAGCGAGATCCCCCTGCAGTTTTGACAGCTTGATGGCCGAGCAACTTTCTTCGCTCAGGACCATCTCCGTAGTGAATGTCCGCATCAGCGCGACCAAGTACTCGGTCAGAACCTGCCTCCGCGCAGCACGGTCGACACTCAAAATCGCCTTCGCCTCCCCGGCAGGAATACTGGGCGACCTAGCCCCATGGAAATAGTCGGGGTGCTGGTGACAAGGAGCGATGGCATAACCCTCCTCAGAAGAATTCGCCGATAAGTCAACCACAGGCGCATCCTCCTGAAATCTCGCCCTCTTCGGGGCCCCTTGCGAAGTAGGCGACTGGCTACCGGGTGGGGATGCCGATGACCCTCGTCTGTCCTCTTCTGCGGAAGACTGCCCGACCAACTGGGCGACCCGCGTCTTCGGAGGTACAACAGTCCTTGAGGTGCGCAACTTCTTCACCCGCTCCTCGACGGAAGCCATATTCCCTGCACAACAAAGAAAACTGGTCAATAAAAGACTAAGAGTATCAGGTCGAGAGAAGACGAGGCGTCTACCACCTAGATAGCGTAGAGCATCCTCCTCCGAAGGACACTCGAGCAAAGCCTTGGTATTAATCAACCTTGGCGTCTCGCGAACATTCTCGTAGCTGTCGAGGATGTACCGGCCGTCAGGGGTCACCAGCTTCGACGACGACAAGTTGCGCACGAACGAAACTATCTTCAGATAGCTGGCCATATCTTCTTCGTCAAGCGACCCCGCGCGCACGATGTACCGACCTGTCCCCCGAGAATAGTGCTCCAGAGACCATTCCACATGCACCCGGGGCAACATGACGGCCTCGCGATGACCATCCATGATCCTCTCCCCCTCTGAATATAAAGAACGAACCCCTTCGTGCGTAATCGGGCTGACCACGATGAAACGACCTTTGAAGTCCCGGACAGAATCCATATACGTTCTGAAAAGCCTGTCTGGTTGCTTGAACGACACCCAGCCATGTCGACCACCCACGACTGCCGCTGCAGATGGAAGATACGAAAGAACAGCGGCAGCGTGACGCCGACTTGAAGATATTGACATACAACCTCGAAGGCCCGGATAAAAGCCAGGGCGTTTGGGTGCAACTAGGACGGGGCCAACCTCAGCCAGTCGAAGAGGCCTAGATGGAAGTCCGAAAATGGCAACCTAAGCCTAGCCTCTTTGAAGTAGAACTCATACATTGGGAAGCGCATCCGCCTGTATCTCAAGCAGATACGATGGCCTGGCCGGGGACGATAGACTTGCCAGTTCTGCGGATCCCCTTCTCTCCGGTCCTCCACGGTGGCATAGACCCCGGTCGAGTCCGAAGCGAAGCAGGAGGGCGTAGACAAGGGCTCCTCGGCCACCCAGTCCTCGACCGGAACGACACGCTCGTCGAAATGTGGGACATCCAGCTCATTATCCTCGACCATTGTGCCCAGGACAAACGAAGTCATTAACACCTGAAAAGCAGAAGGCAACGGTGAATTCGATGACGAAGATCAAATTCACCCTTCCACCGCAAGTCAAGTGAAAGGGCGACGAAGACACCCCGAGCATCGTCCCCGGTGGATCTACCCGAAACCTACCACCTCCCCGGTTACCAGCATGGCCCAACCTACAAACTCTCTTCGGGGGCGTCCGTCAGAACAAACGTCGCTCCCTGGGATGTTCATCGGAGTAAGAATCTCTCCCCGGGGCATTCAACGGAACAAGCATCCTTCCCCGGGGCATTCATCGGAATTAGCGTCTCTCCTCGGGACGCTCATATTAAAAACCCTAGAAAACCCTCCTACAACGGCGGAGATCTTTGCCTCTCCCCGGGGCATTCAAACTGCCCTGACCACAGTCGTAAAACAAACAAGAAAAACGGAGGAAAAGAGAAAGAAAACTTATTGCGATATGATCTACGACGGAGTACGTGGCGGCTACAGCGGTGGAGAAATTAGACGACGGCGGGACAACAAACAGGAAACTTGAGAGCAAGAGGGCGAAAAGTGGGGAATGGACGGGGGCTCGCTTACTTATACCCCAGAACGGGACTCGAAGCGTCTCTAGGCACTCGAGTAACCTAGGGTAGCTGCCCTAGCAGCCACCCAGTGCACAACACGTGGCGAAAACAGACAGTCGCGCCCCCTCACATTTCCTCGCCAGCCCATGTCCTCAAGCCCGGGAAATCGACGAGTATGAGGACGCACATGCTCGTACCCCACAGAGCACGGGCTAGAGGGCCTTTCCCTAGGCCAGGTCCCTTCCCCAGAACGACGTCATCAAGTCCTCGCTCCCTCCCTCGGAGCTACGACATGGGGGGCTCCTGTTCTGGCCTGGGCCCCGGCCTGACCAGGCGGGCCCAGCCCGATAATGTTCCACCAGGCTCAGTCCAGTTCGGGCACCACGTCGGGCACGTGGTCCCCGACGAGCAAGAAAGGCCTCCCTACGAGAAAGGCCTGCCCCAACTACGTCGGGCAGGAGACTCCCCACTCGACAAAACACTGCCCTCCGCGGGCAAGACCTGCCCCTCGCGGGCAGAACCCGCATCTTGTCGGGCTGGACGGCGTCCTTCACACGTTCTCCATGTGCCCCCCTCCGCGGGGACACGTCACCAACCAACTGCCCACCTCCGAAAGAGCAGGTCAAACCCACTTTCCGGAGATCAAGGGACAATTGGACTAGGGCGAAGACCACGTTCTAGTCTTCACTACGCCACGTAAGCCCTAGCAGTCACCTGGGTTGGGCCTGGAAATCTAGCCCAATACAAGTGACCATTGGCCCAACGCTGGGGTCTCTCTATAAATACCCTCTTTCACAAGAGGGTCAGGTAATTCACTTCTTACCCCTTTTCTGTATTTGCTTTCACTCTGCCCAATTCCTTACTTTGGCATCGGAGTGTCTTGCAGGTACACCCCCTTTCTCCTCCTCATCACCGGTGAACAGGTAGCAGTCCAACAGAGTGTGGCCAGCCAACGATCCCTCCTGATCAGGTCAGATCAGTAATCATATTGCGGTATTTGTTATATGTTATAGTAACGTATATTATTATAGAGTGTTACTTTCATATAAACCATTTAACTTATTACAAATATTGTATAAGTTTTTTATTTATTTATTTTTCAAAATCTCTATCTTAGATTATCTTGCAAGATTAGCTTCCCTGTTTTGTACGTATTATATGTCATTTGAGTTTTATTATTAAGCTTAATTTCCATTGTTTTGGGTGCAGACAACTTACTTGACATCGCAAGAGAGTGTGGTATTCACAAAGGTACATTCTATATTTTAGTTGTTGTTTTAAGTTGCAAATTTTTTTATTTAGGACAAATATATGACAATATCATGAAGGGAAATGCTTATTCTCACGAAAGATTATACAACATCAAACTTGCGATTGACAATATAAACAAGTGTATAGGGCATGCTTTCTTTAGTTGAATTCTACATATTTTAACTTTATGATATTCATAATATTTATAAAAAAATTAGGAAGAATTATTTCTTTGGAATTTTGTATTTAGAGAGAGGATGAAGTAGATGGAATCACATAAATTCAAGTTTTGGTGGGTCAAAATGATGATGTCGTGTTTTTAGACAACACAAGTGGGTGGTAATATATATAAAAAGATCCATATAATAATAATTGATTTGGAATATATGGGAGAAATGTTTTTAAGAAGTAGAAGAATGATTAGATGGAGAGTGAATTTATAATTAAACATTGTTGGGTAATTGTGAATTGCATTATGTCATATCGTATCTATAGTACACGACACATTCATTTTTGTACACGACACATTCATTTTTGTATTATAAAATTTTTAAATATTACATTTAATTTTACAGATAAAATAATATAATGGAAAATATATGTAGTCAAGATTTAAGAGAGCGTCAAAGGGAAATACGAGCACAAAATGCAAGAGATCGAAGACAATGGATGAGTGTTGAGCAAAGACAACAAGAATTAGCTAGAAGGCGTTCGAATTACAGACAAAATAAAGACAAAGGGAAACAAGTTCAAACATATAATACTTCTAATATGAGAACCATAATGCCATTTCAAGACTTGACGAATGTCAATCTTGCATCTCGATTGTTTCTGATGGCACATGACAGTGAAGCTGGACCGAGTAATGCACATGTCAGTCGCATTTGATCCCCGGGTTAGAAACTTTAATTTTTGTTATACATTATACTTTAACACATTAAATTTAAAAAATATTAATTAATTATGCAAAAATGATTGTCTGGTCTATTAATTCAAAACTAATTTACAGATCAAAATTTTCCATGCCCAATTTTTCAACAAACTGATGACAACGAAGCAAGACCATCTATAAGAAATATTGATGACAATGATTGTGGTAATTATAATTTTGTCAATAATAATCACATTAATAGTAGTACATATTTAGATTTATGCATTATTGTTATTTTTAAACTATAACTGTATATTGAAGTTAATACTTTATTTTGTAGAATCACCTTCGCAAAATATGAATCCAGCGGTTGAAACTCACCAAACACAATCAGTTTTTGATCCAGGTACGGTTATGTATTTCTAATCTATAATATATATTGTATGTTTTTATTTAAATTATACTAGCGTCTAGACGGGCACTCGCGTGCCTGTGTGCCCGCTTTTTAAATGCACACGTAAAAGTTTAAATGACATTTTTTTAATATTAATTATAAATTTCATATTAGTAAGCATGTATATAATAAGTATACTTTTTTTTAATGGATGTTTTAAATGTAATAAAACACAGACTCACGGTATGTTTTTCAAGCAAGACATAACATTGCTAGAAATTTTCAAAATACTGTTATGACAATCAAATCCCTACTGCCTACTTCAAGTGAGTGTAGACGATGCACTGCAAAATTGTTTCATAAAGAATCTCAAGACATGTGTTGCAAGGGTGACAATTACACAGGTGCCTGCTCTTGACGAGTTGTTACAGTTATTTTCAGACACTTCTACTGAAGGACGACATTTTAGACAGCATATTAGAAGTTACAACCATGTAATATCGTTTACTTCACTTGGTGTCCATGTCGACGAAAGTTTGGTTACAACTGGTCGTGGTATTTACACATTTCGTGCTCAAGGCATAATTTATCACAAAATAGGAGGTTTTCATCCGAACCAAGGTTCAAGGCCACGCTACTTGCAGAATTGGCAGTTCAATAAACCTTGGCAACATGAGCGCTCTTATAGATTTTCATTTGTAAAATTAGAATCTATCCGTACAATCCATTAAATTGTATGAGAAAAATTATTGATGATAATGATCAGTAATTATTTAAATATTTAAAAGATAATATATAATTGTGATTATTTTAAATATGTAATTTATAAAAACTTAGAGTATACAGACTTTATAATCATTATCATTCAGTTTTATACATCCATATTCACCCAGTTTTTACAAATAAAAATTTATAAGAGCACTCATGTTGCCAAGGTTTATTGAACTGCCAATTCTTCTCACATCTCTTTTTTTGCTCAATTTTTTATGTCTTCCATATTATGGTTGTAATCTCTATCATCGCTTTCGTTATTCTTATGTCAGGGTATTTTATCTTCTATTTAGAAAAATGGGATCACTAAACCTTCTTCTGTATTCCGGGTATGAGTCATTTCCCTGACGCGTTTCTTCGCAAAATTCTTTTGGGTATCTTTTTTTACAATGACCATTCTTCATACATGGAGATTTTGGATTCAATACTCCACATGGACCATGGATCATGTGTTTTAACACCGCTTCATACAATTCTGGCTCAGACTCATATCGTGGTATTTCTGCTTTCACCACACTATCGTACTCTTCAGGTTCCCGTAACTTGTCATCAGTATCCAAGATGAGTAGCATATGCACATGTGGTAGTCCATGTTTCTGAAATTCCGTTACATACATATAACTTCTAACTCTCCCTAAGACTCCTTTATTAATGACATCATCCTTTAACTGCTCAAATTTTGATCGAAAAATTCTTGTTAGCAAATCAGGTTGATCTTGTGGAGTTTGATGGATGCCTAATTCGGAAGTTATCTCAATCCAGGAAGGATTGCATGTCATTGTAAGGAATATATCCAGTTTACCATCATTAAGAACAATAGTCATACCATCTTGATATCTTTGTGTCATGTCTCGCTTACTTCCAATAAACGATGATGGTAATATTGTCCTTTGTCCAACATTATCTAGAGAAATATATGAAAATTTTAAAAAAATGATAGTGGTAAACATAAAGTGGATGTTCTTCATGTATAAATCTAACATGTTATATTAAATACCTGCTTTATTCTCCCCATCGTGCAATACATCTTGTAACCCCTGATATACCTCAGACCGAATATTATTTTGATTTCTTTGAATCTATCTCAACCTTCTTGTTTCAATCTTTACATAATTGTCTACAACATACTGTTGTAAAAGTCGACCCAATTTTAACAATATAAATTGATCATTATGTCGAATCTACATTGAAAAAAATAATCAATCATGACCTATTTTTTTACACTTTTAGAAGTAAATTTCTTTTAAAAAAAAGTTTAGCATGTACGTGAAGCACATAACTGTAGTACTCTCGGCATGTAACATTTTTTCCAACATTATTTTTTGTTTCTATGTCCCAACCGTATGTTCCGAACGGAAACAATATAGGATATTGTAAAGGATCATAATACCCAATTGTTTCTTGAACCTTTGTTAGATTTCCATCACAGCTGATGACATTTATATCTCTTCCACGTTCTATTGTATCTTCATCACCACCACCAATAACAATTGATGTAACTTGAGAAGCTGAAGGGAGACTATATTGTGGCTGATTTGACGGACGTTCTTTAATGAGTAACCTACATTCTTCAACATTTGGCTCTAGTGCAAGCTGCCTAAACATGATGACAAACGGGTTGCATTGATGGAGTATATTTTGTAATTTATACACTATGGCTTGGTTAAGTATTGGGTTTTCCCTCATCCTATTTTGAAGCTCATGATCAGTATCATAAATGTATAGCTGCAAGTAGCGTGGCCTTGAACCTTGATTCGGATGAAAACCTCCTATTTTTTGATAAATTGTGCCTTGAGCACGAAATGTGTAAATACCACGACCAGTTGTAACCAAACTTTCGTCGACGTGGACACCAAGTGAAGTAAACGACATTACATGGTTGTAACTTCTAATATGTTGTCTAAAATGCCGTCCTTCAGTAGAAGTGTCTGAAAATAACTGTAACAACTCGTCAGGAGCAGGCACCTGTGTAATTGTCACCTTTCCACCTTGTAGCGGTAAAAATTGTGAGTGTAAGCTATTGATTAGCTTAACTCAAAAGAACAAGAGTCGCCACCGCACTTTTATTTTATCCAAATCAAGGAAAGGAAAAAGAGCGAACAAAACCAAAGAGTTCTAAAACGAGAACAAGAAACAGAGATCGGGGTAAGGGGGTTGGTTACGCAATGGGAAGGTGTTAGCACCCAAAACGTCTATAGTACTCTATAGGAGCCCTTTGAAATATTTACGTTTTTTGGTTTGAAAATGGTTTGTTTGAAAAGAGATTGGGGAGATGAGAAGAGAATTATTTTTTAGATTTTTGTGTTTGGAGAGACTTATCGTCTCATGCCTACGTACCCACAGAGTGCAATATAGGATCAAAACCCCGTAGTTCGTGGTACACATAACAAAAGTTTGTTGGTTTTGATTGATTTTAAATGTAAAGACAAGTCGTCATTTTAAGGAGAAAACTGCGACTAGTCGCCCACAAGTATTAAGACAACATCTGCGTCACATAAAGATGGAGGATTTGCTTGGATTATCAACAAGACTATCACTCAACATCAACGTGGAAAATGTCAAAGTCTTAATAATATGGGGAATAGGAGAATTACATCTCAACTATAAAAATGAATCATGTCTAAACTTTATGAAAAGTTTTAAAGTGAAAAAGTGCATAAAGGCACAAAAAGAGTTGATGAGTTTTTGTATTTTTTATGTCTTTTGAAATTGGTCAAAGCATGATTAACATTGATTGACTTTTATTAAGAAGAACAAAGTTTGAAAAAAAAAATCACTTGACAAAAGTCAAGGTTTTATTGTGAAAGCGGTTTTGAAGTTTGAAACCAAGAAGGTTTTGAAAGAGGGAGAAAGTTTTGAAAATTTAAGAAGGGGAGGAGATGAAGTGACTATCCTAGAAACCAAAATAAAAGATAGAGGTAAGAAAGATCTAACCGACTTGTAGCACACTCCATAGCAAGCAAAAAAAATTCCATCTGATTTAAAGCATAAGTTAATGAGCGAGCCAAATAAAGGCTAAGATCCACAATACTCCAAGCATAGGAATGAGAGTCCTAATTCTAAGTCTAAAGGTCCATGAAGTCCAAGGTCTAAGAGTAGTCCAAGAGCATAACCACAAAGTTAATAGCACCAAGTTTTTTATAGATTTTTATCCTTTATTAGTATTTTGAACAAGGTATGGCCCAAGTGGACAAAAGAGAAATGACATAAACATAAACAAAGATATGATATGAAATGATAACATGGAAGCATAGAAGTAAATAAATAAGGAGTAAGAAGAGAATATAAATAAAATTAAACAAGGATATTGTTAGTGAATTAGTAATTAGTGGTTAGAACATATGATCAATGATGATTAATTTTTGCACTTAGACCAAGGTTAATGAAAACTCATTAGAGGATTGATAGAATCAAAGCCTCCTAACAATGATTTTCATAGGTAATGGACTTAAGACAAGCAACTAATCATACTTGGACTTTCAAACATAAGTTTGAGCCACGAATGATCATTTTCCGATTACGGGACACTTTAGTGCTATGTTAAGCAATCATAATCAGGTTTATGTAGAAACCACGACTATCTGAGGCCGGTCAATAAAATGTTAGTGTTAACACATGTTAGAGAAGTGATATGTAAATCACTTTCCTAAAACATGCCACACAAAAAGAAAAGAGGTAGTGATCTCATCATAATCAAGATTTTTAATCAATTAATCAAAGGTAATCTATCACTATTCCAAAGTACGGAGAATTATCTCAATGATTATTCGTCCATAGATTTGAAATAATGAAGATTAAACAACATTGATAATCAATAATCCATGATCCATAGATTTCATCGATCAAAATAAAAAAAGAAGAAGAAAGAGAACTAAAGAGAAACCACAATTTGAATCTTAAATCGATTAAATTATCATCAATATCAATCACCTCTCTTGTTGGATAAAATCGACACCCAAAGTCCATTGATATTGATGAAATTTTATCAAAATTTAAGATCCAAAACAACCAACAATTAATCCAAAAAAATTAAAATATTTTCAAATAACTTTTTAAGAGCTTTTTCAAAAATGAGATTTAGATCACAAACTAAAAGAAATATAGAAAAGGCCCACACGGCCCAAGTCCTTTTAAAAGAAAGAAAAAAAACAATTGAAGAGGAAAAAGAGAAAGAAAAACAATAGCATCATCTTCTCCAATGGTGTGTCACGACTACTGTTCACAAAGCCATGGATGCTTCGGTGCTCTCTCAAATCAGAGCGGCGGGACACGAAAAGTACGCGGTTGCAATCGAAATGCAAAGTGGATTCCAAATATGTTCTCGATTTCAAATGAAACTCAAATATAGAGGCACATTCAGAAGACGAAGTTTCGACGAAAACCGGTAACTACCTTCAATTTGAAGTGAATGATGATTGGATTTCTCTTCTTCTTCACGTTTTTGAAGATTTGTTGTATTGATGAAGATTTGCAGCAATCTGTGAGATGCGAAAATGAAATGCGGTTTTGATGGTGATGGTTAAAGAAAAAAAATGAAGGACAATGTTGATGAATTTTCAACGATTATGAAGGTTAAGTGAATGAAGCTTGAAGGTGATTTTGAAGACAATTTGGATTGAAGTTTGGTTTGATTTTTGCAGAGTGATGATGGGCTATTCAAGCTTGAAAAATTGTGAATGAAGCGTTCTCTATTTATAGAAGAGGTGAGTGATTTCAATTTGAATATTGCTACTGCCGTTTTGATCTTTGTTTTTGCGTTTTCATTTGATGCGTTGTGTGAACCGTGCGTGACCCATGTGCATCTTTCACGTCATTTTGATTTTTCATTTTTAGCTCTTGTGTGACGTGGATTTTCTGGTTTATTGATTTCAGCTCAGATTATATATCGTTGATTGGCTTTCATGGCTCACTTACGGTTTGCACGGCTTGGTCTATGTGATGTTTAATCAAATCATGTTGCCTCATCCCAGCCAAGTTTTTCAATTCTACAGCAGCAACTGAGGCCAGTTCTTTGGCATAAGAAGCTTCTTCAGAGAATTTTCTGATTCTATACATGCAATCCACTATTCTTTTCTGACAATTGTACTTGTTATAGCTTCAAATTTTCATTTTCAATCTCATGGGACTGTATTTTCCTCACAAAGTTATTCCACTCATCATCATAAATAGTATGCAAATAGTACAGGGTTGAAACCTCATCTTCATTCTCAGTTCTGAGTTGTTCTTTGTTGTTTGATACATCTTCACTATAATAAGGTGTTAGAACACTGAAAGCCATCATTTTCTCAACTTGAGGAGCATGTGGCATATTCATAAAAAGTGAGTTACTGAAAAAGACAACCCTCTGTCTTGCCTCTAGATTTACCAAAATGTCTTGCATTGAATCCCCAGAGGTAAGAATTGTGTGCAAGCGCTGAACCTGGCTGTAGAAGTTCTCACAGCATTCTGAAAATGTAGACCTGAAGAAAGATTACGTGGAGCAAAGCCATCATCCTCTAGCTACTTAGGATTTCTCCTATCCTTGAAAAGGTCTCTGATAGCAATCTCATAAAGGGTCTGAAGGGTATTCACCGCTTGGTTATAATCTTTGACAGTCTTGTTCAATAACTCAACAAGTTTTATCAACTTGTTGTGTAGCTGGGAGTGATCGCATGTCGACCTGCTTTAGTTCGGATTGTCGTGTCGATCGTGAATCAATTGCTTGACCTCCCAATGATGGCTCCATACTCATAATTCCAACCACATATCATTACAATTTGAGGGTTCATCTAGAGATGCTAATTGTTCAGCATCAACATTATCATCATCGACATCGTCATCAAGAATCTCACCAACTTAAATCTCTATGAAACGGTCGCGAAATGCCCGTAATTCATTTGTTCTTTCATAGTCATCCATGACTTTGGGATATTGGAATTGCCATTGCGGTGTATCAATTGTTGGACCGGCAAAAAAATAGATGTAGATGGAAGCAACTCAGACCTTACAAGTTTGAAATTTAGTGTTGACGCAATGAGTGATGGTAAATCTGCTACATGGTCGACAGAAACAATAACTGCTTTAAGTAGATGCTTGAGGGCTCGAGTTATCATCTCGTGAATACAAAGGGATTGTATGTGTGGAAGATTCTCTGCAAGTTTAACCACTTCACCCAAAGATCCCAGCTTAAGTCCCCTTAAAATGCATGAAGTCAGTTAAAGTACAACCATCAACAGGAGAAAGTTCAAGTGATGCAAAATCTGTAACCGGCTTTGGCAAGGCAGCTTCATCATAAAACTTGTGTGCCATGTTGATACTGAGTAATCTTGTTGTAGTAATAGCTTCTCTCATCTGGTTAATGTTGCACAGTTACCCAAGCCAATTCAGAGGAGTTTCTATTAGCTACTCATTTGTTCAATACCTTTATCAGGGTCTGTATGCAAAGAGTGCACTTTAATGCATGGAAAACAATCAACCCTCTTATCCTCTGCCCTGAAAGAGTTGAGAACTATCAGAGCTACAAATGCAGTAACTTGTAGTAGAAAGTCCAAGAGTACGGCCAACGCTGCAAACATGGTGAAGACACGACACGCGGGCATGGAAATAAAGCTTCCGGCTGCAAATGCTAAAACCTCTGATAAACTAGCCAACATTATCGATGGTCCAACTTCCACAAGTGCATTGCTTATCCGTCTTTCTAAAGGCAAATCCAATTGTTGCCTTTTCACAACATGAACTAGTATACACAAATTATCCACCCCAACAGCTAGAACAAGAAATGGAATAACTTCCATGATAATCAGAGTAGATTTTACACCAAGAGCACTAAAAATTCCAACAGATCCAAGGACAGAGAGCATAACAAGAATTACTCCAGTATAGTAATAACATCCGCAGTGCTTTCTCTTTTCAGTTCTTCCTCAATAGAGCTTTCAAATGAAAAAGCAAGTGTCAAATTTTTTGATTGTGCCATTGGTAACAGCTCATTCTTCACTAACTGTATAAAGGTCTTCTCCCAAGCAATTGCATTTGCAGTTTCATTGCCTTCTTTATCAACTTCATTATTTACTGGGTAAGTTATAATAAATGCAGAAGCCCCAGAATAGTCATTCCCAGAAAAGCCTCCTAATACAGTGCTTGGATCAAGAGGGCCTTTAAATGCACTCATACATTGATCTGCTGAGGAATAATGCTCAAAACAATAATTGAGATGCTCAACTCCACCATAATTGTCGAAATTGTCGGGATCCATTTTGAAGTACTGCAGGATGCTTTGAGTGGCACAATCTGTGTCGAGTGGCTTCATACAAATGTCTTGTAGAGATACCATCAAGCCAGAATGATTAGCACGAATTGCATCAACCTTCTTTTGTACTTCAAACAGAAACTTAATGTTGTCCTCTGACACAATTCTTGGTGATGTACTATTCACATCATCTGGAATTGTTCCCAATATGAGCTGTTCAATTCTGTAAAACGGAGCGAGATGGCTGTCAAAAAACTGCTTCTCTTCCGCTGCTTTACTCCCAGGTCCCACCCAGAGCTTCTCAGGCCGTGTCTCAACCTTTAATTTGATTAGACCTAAACAAAGTAAAATAACTATGGCCAAAGATGAAGCCAAGACCACATTTGGGTTTCTAACTACATACAATCCATACTTCCTGTAAAAATTTGACATGTATCCTTGCACGACAGAGAGTCGTACTTCGTTTCTGTTTTGTGAAACATCTTCAATAATCGGGTGCATTGGGAGGTTCTCCTCCTTCTCCTGATTATGAGAGTACTGTGTGCCGCCATTAGTGACATTAGACACTGATTTCATTCTATATACCGGCTTTCTTTCCCTTACTCGATGATACAACCCCCAACTTAAGAACACACATATCAGTATGATGTATAAGACTGTTAAAGCTAAGTCAACACACTTAACCGTTAAAGTCCCAACTTTCAAGGAGCACGAATCCTTCTTTTGGGTTGTAGCTGAAGATGAACTAGAGCATACTGAAGATGAAGGACAGTCACCACAAGAACAACCAAGAGAAATATCACCGCAGGAATAAGCTGAAACATTCATAGGTTCCATCCTAGATGACTTAATTGCATTTGGTGGGAACGTAATTGCATATGGTGAACCAAGACCATTAGGGGCTGCTTTTTTGCCAATAAAAGCAAACCACTCTTTAACATTTCGAGCACCGCCGCCAACAAATTGTATAGCCTTAGAATTTGTGGTGCCAAACTTTACATCCTTGCAGGAGTCATATAATCCATCCCCAAATGCATCACTTACAAAATAATCGATGCCACCCTTGAACCACTGATAACTCTTAATCATGATAATTTGGACCAAACTTCTCATAGAACACTGCTTGATAAACCAATGGATTTCAACACAAGACAATTTGACCTTGAATAATCATCTCTTGAGAAAATAGACCACTGATGCAAATACTTGCAAATGAAGTAATCCCTTGATAGTTTGACCTTAACCGCACATGAATAGCCACACTCAATTCCAAGTCATTCCTTTGCCATGAATCTTCCTGCAAAACCTTAATCACATAGAGAAGAAGAAACAAACAAATTGAAAAATATTTTTGGTATTTTGGTTAGAGGTTAGTAAACATAAACAACAAAAAGCAAGTAAGAAATAAATAAGGGTGAGAGAACCAAAAGGTACGATCTTGTTTGTGTATGTAATGATGCAAATGAAATGTGGGATCTTAGGGGTAAAAATTAGGGTATTACAGCTGCCCCTATTTAAGATTCTTCTATCCCGAGATATAAAGATTCACATCTTTGTCTCGACTAGATAGAAGAGACTTAACTATAACAATTAACCCAATTTTTGGCCCTAAGAGACCACAAAATGATATGATTATGCTAATGTTATGGTATGCAAATACAAGACCACCGTGGGAAGAAAATGCCACACGAAAAAGAAAACACTGGAGCAAAAGAAGAAAAGAGACTCCATAGGGGAAAGCAAAAAAAAAAGATCTCATTCCGATAAAAGAAAGGAAATGACTCAACAGGGAAAGAGATACCAACTGCCAGTTACTGGGCGAAGATATTCGAACCGAAGAGAATAGGTAAAATACTTTCTACTGGTTACTGAGTAGAAAATAAGTGCAAAAAACACAAGAGAATTGTTATCTACCAGTTACTGGGTAGAAAACAAAGAGATGTATTACTTACTACCAGTTACTGGGTAAAAAGTAATCCACTCATTGAGATATAGTCAACTACCTGTTATTGGGTAGGAAAAGAAGCAACGCCAACTACTAGTTACTGAGTAGTTTAGCGAGAATAATAAACTTGAATGAATGGGGTTACCAACTATCGGTTACTGGATAGGGTAAACAACATGTCAACTACCTGTTACTGGGTAGGACAGACTCGACTACCTATCACTGGGTAGGAGAAGAAAATAAAGGTCAACTACCTGGAACTGGGTAGGACAGACATACTCGACTACTTGTCACTGGGTAGGAGAAAAAGATATATCATCAGCTACCTGTTACTGAGCAGCTCCAATCACACAACAAACTTCTCAAATAAAGAGACAACCATATATTGGAAAAAAAATATTAATAACTCTGTCGGGGATCTTTAAAAGAGATACGAGCAGGTTAGACCATGAAATAGACTTATCGTCGGGAATTATTCCACAAAAATTACATCTGATAGAAAAGCTGGTCGAATAAGGATCCATCATTTCACAATAAACTTCTCTGTTGAGGATGAGCCAGAGAAATGTTATTTATTGAGAAGGTAAATTTCTAGAGATTACACAAGCAGCTCAAATAAAGAAGCTTCCACATGAAGTTGCATAAGTAATTACCAAGAGAGTGTTATCAAAACACTACCGGGGAAATCAAATCCTCATCTTCTGATGGGGATCAATAACAGATTCCTGCCGAGGAAAATAAATTCTCAAAACTACCTTCTCGACATCCAGGTTTCACAGCCCAGGGAAAACCAAAGTAATTGCTGCAAGAGACCAAAGTTCAATCCAGGAACAAACTGGAAAGAAACGGTCAAACAAGACTCGTCCCAATGAGGAAATAACTCAACTGGGGAACAATTCCATCCAGATAAAAGCAGGGGAAGAAAGCTAAACAAACATCTTCCATGAGGCATAAACTCAGTGGGGAATTAAAAAGGATAGGTATTTTCTGCTTAGGGGTCGACACTCTAATGAAGAGAGGACACACGCACTCCGCGGGATAACAACACCGGGGAAAGGGAAACACCAAAAAAACAGGATGCACAATGCAACAAAAACATGCTATGCTCAACCAAAATGAATGTGCATGCAATGCATATGAATATGAATATGCTGACAAATCAGACAAAAAGGGCAAACAGAGGGTGAACAAAACACCACAACACCACTGAAATACTCGACTAATCTTCGGAAGTTAGAGATATCATTGGAGATCGTGCTGGGGATCATCAACAGAAACCCGCTTGGGGAGAAGATCCCAAAGATCAATCTTCAACCATCAATAATTCAACAAGAGGGAACAACAAAATGAACTCCGCTTTGAGGAAAAAACTGTTGGAGAAAACATAGCAACACAAATCTTCCAAACCTGCCAGGGGAATAAGAAGTTAACATCATAGCAAAAAGCCAAACTGTGGGGGATTTTAAATCAACACCCAATCGCAAGGTGAGAGAAAACCCGACAGGTGACTGCTATGTCAACACTTCTTAGAAGTAAACAACATTTTTCTACTTGGGGAATAATCCAAAGCAAATATGCATAACCTCTGCTAGGAATCATCAAAGACAAATCTCCGCATGGGCAAAAACATCAAGGAGAAGTGGTCTTCAAATTTCTCAACTGTCCGATCATAACCTGGTTGAATGAGTAAAACCTATTCATCATTTGAATCAAGACTTTGTTGTGGAAAACCATTCAATACTCGTTTGGTTTATCCAAAGAAATAAAACTTTGCTAAGGGAATATCAGCAAACTCTACTGAAGAGACCTCAATATAGCTCAAATGGGGAAACATCAACACAACTCTACTGGGGAGCTGCCAATAAATTCTACCAGAGAGGCAAGAAAGAACCCTGCTGAGGAAAACACTTAAGCTTTTCACTTCAAGATTCTACCATTCTTGGGATTACTATTGACATCCTTTCTTCTATTTTCACAAATCAAAGAAAAATGTTTTTATAATTTTCAAAATTTGAATCAATTATTCACATTTGTTTCAAAAATCAACATAAAAAATAAAATGAAATTCTATAAACAGAAACAAAATAAGAATTGCAAAGAAAGGGATAAAGGCCCAAATTCTATTGATAGAATGGTAGTCCGCAAATGGCGTAACTCCATGGATCATTACAAAGTTTGAAAAATGGTAAGTACAATGGAAAGTTCTACATTGAAATACAATGACCATTATTCTCCCTAACAACTTTGAATTCCAACTGTGCTTGAGACTTCAGCGGGGAATAATTGAAGTAAAACCTTTGATAGGAAATGTTGCTTCAAACGATCAAGACTGGCCAGATGCAGTTACTTGCCATGATCCCTAACTTTTGCCTAGATTTCCCTCTCGGGTTTTCAATCTACCGGGATGATTATTTCTGTTTTGTTTCTAATTTTTTCCTAGACTTCCCTTTCGGGTTTTCAATCCACCGAGACGCTCATTTTTGCCTAAGCCGCCCTTTCAGGTTTTCAACTTAGCGAGTTGTTCTTTTATTTTTTTAGGCGAAGTATTTCTTGACTGCATCGGCATTCACAGGACGAGTGAACTCTTCTCCATCCATAGTTGTAAGAATTAATGCACCGCCATAGAAGGCTCTCTTAACAACATATGGGCCTTCATAATTAGGAGTCCACTTGCCCCTAGAATCAGTAGTAAAAGTCGAGATCTTTTTGAGCACGAGGTCACCTTCTCTGAACACACGGGGTCGAACCTTCTTATCAAATGCTTTCTTCATTCTTTATTGATATAATTGGCCATGACACAAGGCCGTCATTCTTTTCTCTTCAATCAGATTCAACTGGTCGTATCTACTTTGACACCATTCAGCCTCAGACAATTCAGTTTCCATCAAAACTCTCATAGAAGGAATTTCAACTTCTATCGGGAGCACTGCTTCCATGCCATAAACAAGAGAAAAAGGGGTTTCCCCTGTTGAAGTGCGAACGGATGTACGATACCCATGCAGAGCGAAAGGATGCATATCATGCCAATCCTTGTATGTAACAACCATCTTTTGAATAATCTTCTTAATGTTCTTATTAGCAGCTTCAACAACCCCATTCATCTTGGGTCTATAAGGAGAAGAATTATGATGCTCAATCTTAAACACATTGCATAATTCCTTCATCATATTGTTATTTAAATTCGACCCATTATTAGTGATGATCTTGCTCGAAACACCATACCGACAGATGATTTTATTCTTGATAAACCGGACCACTACTTGCTTAGTCACATTTGCATATGATGTCGCTTCAACCCATTTGGTAAAATAGTCAATAGCCACCAATATGAAACGGTGTCCATTCGACGCTTTAGGATCAATCATTCCAATCATATCAATGCCCCACATTGAAAAAGGCCATGGAGAAGAGATAACATTGAGAGGAGTTGGAGGCACATGAATCTTGTCAGCATAAATCTGGCATTTATGGCACTTTTTCACATATTTACAACAGTCAGATTCCATTGTCAGCCAATAGTAACCTGCCCTTAACATCTTCTTAGCCATCGCGTGTCCATTAGCATGGGTGCCAAAGGATCCTTCATGGATTTCTTTCATCAACATATCTGCTTCGTGTCTATCCACGCATCTGAGCAAGATCATGTCATAATTTCTCTTATACATCACATCATCATTCAAGAAGAAACTACCAGCCAATCTTCTCAAAGTTTTCTTATCCTTCTTGGATGCCCCAAGTGGGTACTCTTGATTTTGAAGAAAGCATTTAATATCATAATACCATGGTTTATCATCAACAACCTCTTCAACTACAAACACATGAGCTGGTCTATCAAGACGCATCATACTAATCTTTGGCACATCATTCCAACGATTTACCACAATCATGGAGGATAAAGTCGCTAAAGCATCTGCCATTCGATTCTCTGCTCTTGGCATATGGTGAAACTCAACTTTATTGAAGAAAGTTGACAACCTTCTTGCATAATCACGATAAGGAATCAAATCAGGTTGACGTGTCTCCCACTTCCCTTTAATCTGATTAATCACTAAAGTTGAATCTCCATACACATCAAGGATCTTGATTCTTAAATCGATAGCTTCTTCCAAGCCCATAATACACGCTTCATACTCAGCCGCATTATTTGTGCAAGTGAAAACCAACCTTGCAGTGAAAGGAATATGAGAACCATGAGGAGTAACAATAATTGCACCAATACCTCTGCCATATTCATTAACAGTTCCATCAAAAATCAAACCCCAACGGGATCCAGGCTCAGGTCCTTCTTCAGGTAATGGTTCCTTATAATCTTTAACCTTTAGATACATCACATCCTCATCAGGAAAGTCAAACCGAATAGGTTGATAATCATCAATTGGCTGGTGTGCCAAATGATCAGCCAAAACACTTCCTATTATCGCCTTTTGAGTTCGGTACTCGATATCATATTCTGATAACAACATTTGCCAACGAGCAATCCTCCCAGTTAAAGCAGGCTTTTCAAAGATATACTTGATTGGATCCATTTTAGATATCAACCAAGTTGTACAATTCAACATATACTGGCGGAGGCGCTTGGCAGCCCAAGCTAGAGCACAACATGTCTTTTCAAGCATCGTGTACCGAGACTCACAATCAGTGAACTTCTTGCTCAAATAATAAATGGCAAATTCTTTTCTCCCGGATTCATCTTGTTGACCTAGAACACAACCCATAGACTCTTCTAGCATGGTCAAATACATGATCAAAGGTCTTCCTTCTACGGGAGGAGACAAAATAGGAGGTTCAAGAAGATACTCTTTAATTCTTTCGAAAGCTTTCTGACAGTCTTCTGTCCAGACACAACCCTGATCTTTGCGGAGAAGTTTGAAAATCGGTGCACATGTGGCAGTCATATTGGATATAAATCGGGAGATATAGTTCAAACGTCCCAAGAATCCTCTTACTTGTTTTTCTGTTCTGGGTGCAGGCATCTCCTGGATAGCTTTAACTTTACCAGGATCAACTTCAATTCCTTTCTGACTGACAATAAAGCCTAACAATTTTCCAAAACGAACACCAAAAGTGCATTTATTAGGATTCAGACGGAGCTTAAACTTTCTCAAACGTTGAAACAACTTCAATAAATTTTTAATATGATCTTCTTCAGTCTTCGACTTACAAATCATATCATCCACATAGACCTCAATTTCTTTATGCATCATATCATGGAACAGAGTGGTCATAGCTCTCTGGTACGTTGCACCAGCATTTTTTAAACCGAAGGGCATCACTCTGTAACAGAATGTTCCCCAGGGTGTAATGAATGTTGTTTTTTCCATATCCTCAGGTGCCATCTTTATTTGATTATAACCGGAAAATCCATCCATAAATGAAAAGATATTGAACTTAGCAGTATTATCTACCAACAAATCAATGTGTGGTAGTGGAAAATCATCTTTTGGACTTGCTTTATTCAAATCTCTATAGTCAACAAACATTCGGACTTTTCCGTCTTTCTTTGGAACAGGCACGATATTGGCCACCCATTGAGGATATTCGACGGTCAGAAGAAAACCAGCATCAATCTGCTTTTGAACCTCTTCTTTAATCTTCACAGCCATGTCAGGATGAGTTCTTCTCAATTTCTGCTTCACGGGTGAACATTCAGGCTTTAATGGCAAATGGTGCTCCACAATACCAGTATCAAGACCAGGCATGTCTTGATAGGACCAAGCAAACACGTCAACATATTCTCTAAGAAGCTCTATCATCCTCTTCTTAACATCTGATTGAAGCAGTGCCCCAATCTTGACTTCTTTCTTATCATCATCGGAACCTAGATTAACCAATTCCATCGGCTCTTCATGAGGCTGAATGGCCTTTTCCTCGTGCTCAAGCAATCGATAAATCTCATCAGGAATTTCTTCAATATCCTCCTTTTCCGCTTCATGCACAGGGAACTCAAAGTTGGGAGAGGGCATATGGTCATTGTTTCCAATGGGTTTAACAATCAATCTGCACAATGATTTATGTTTGATTTTAGAATATGAACAAAAAAATGAAAATATTATGCAGACAAGAGTGATTATGACATTATTATACTTTTTTTTTCGGTTTTTTATGTTACCATTTTTCAGAAATAAAGCAAAAAAGGAAAACAACATATGGATAAACAGAAAAACATTTTATTGATGATGATAAAAGTTGAAACAAAGCCTTCACAAATTCACTTTCACCTTGGGCAGAGTGAAAGGATTTTTGAAAGAAACAAAAACAAATTACTTTGAAACATGATCAACAGTAGGAACGTCAACAGCGATCCAATTCTGGCATATCAATCCACGTGTCACAAAGTTGGGCATTTCTTCCTCTTGGTCATCTTCAAGAATTGCAGCTGTAGAATGGTCTTTGCAATGGATGAACCCAGCACTTCAAAAAACTTCATGAATACTCTTCAGCTCATTTCGGGTTGAACCAGATGTAAAACACAAACCAGCTCTATCTTTTTTCTCAGCGATTTCAATGATTCGGCCCCATCCATTAGCTTGGCTATTATCCACTACATGTTGTGCATCTTTTAGAGAAGACATGGACACCCCATCCTTTTTAACAGCTTTATCAACCATAGAAAGAGCCTGAAACGGAGTTCCAATATCCTCTTCCGCATCGATATAAGAAAAAGACGACAAACTGCTTACCAACATAGCTTGTTCTCCACCAACAACAACACGTTTACCATTCTGCATGAATTTTAACTTTTGGTGCAGTGTCGAAGTAACAGCTCCAGCTTCATGGATCCATGGGCGTCCTAGAAGACAACTGTAAGCAGGACGAATATCCATGACTTGAAAAGTGATATGGAAAAAACACGGACCAATCTTGATAGGGAGATCAACCTCTCCAATCACAGGTTTCCTCGATCCATCAAAGGCTTTCACAATGACCCCACTGAACCTCATAGGAGTACCTTGATAAGATAATCTGGACAATGTAGATTTTGGCATCACATTCAACGATGACCCAGTATCAACCAGCACATTGGATAGAGCGTCTTCCTGGCAATTCATGGAAATATGGAGAGCCAAATTATGATTTCTTCCATGCTCGGTCAACTCTTGATCACAAAAACTCAGATTATTACACGCAGTGATATTGGCAACAATGCTATCAAACTGGTTAATAGTCACATCATGATCTACATAAGCTTGTTCCAATATTTTCTGCAACGATTCACGATGAGCCTCAGAGCTCATTAACAGAGATAAAACAAATATTTTTAACGGTGTACGTAACAGTTGATCCACCACATTATATTCACTCTTCTTGATCAATTTCAATACCTCATCATTATCTGACTTCTGACTTACATCACTTGATTGACCAGACTCCACAGAAGTCTTCAACTGAATTTGCTTACCCACAATATCTTCACTTGTCTTTGAGGGTACATTAGCAAATACTCGACCACTTCTGGTTACACGTCCAACATCAACAATAGTCACAACTGAGGGAAGAGAAGGAATGGGAACCTCTTTTCCGTCCTCCAACATAGTAGCATTGTATTTGTAGGGAACGACTTTATCGGATTCATACGGTGTCGGGCCAGGCAAACGGATAACCAAAGGCGTCACAGCAGATTTCTGACTATTGTAAGAAATTACAACTCGCTCAGGAATATTGAAACGTGGGACTATGACATTCACCTCGTTCTCAACTTCATTTCTGTTTGCAGTAACCTGAATCAAATTCTCGTCAATCATCTTTTGTAAGTCCCTTTTTACAATCACACACCCACGAGGGTTCACAGAACAAATACAACAGGCAGCATAATCATGCTCAATATCATGGAACTCAATCAAAGTAGCATGCATTTCAACAAGCGACCTCCGAATCTAGCGAATATCGAAAATACGGTAAGTGCCAGGACAACCATATACCATATTGACAGTTGCATTACCATGATTAGGAAACGGATTTGATTGCACATTAGGGTTGGTATCTTCAAAAGTCAGAATACCACTTTTTACGAGCTTTGCAACTTCATGTTTCAGAGGATAGCAATTTTCGATATCATGTCCAAGGGCACCTTGATGAAATGCGCAATGAGCATCTGACTTATAGCACCATGGAATTTCAGTTGGAACAACCGGCGGATCACGAGGTTGAACCAAATTCTTCTTTATTAAAGCCGGAAATAGCTCGGTATACGTCATTGGAATTGGATCAAATTGTGTTTTCCTCTGTGTACGACCTTGTTGAGTTGTCTTCTCTTGGAAACGTGGGTGATAACTTGAAGTAGCTTGAGCGGTAGGGGTGTTACTGATAACAGGCGTAACAGATGCTACTTGTTGCTGACGACGACTACCATCGTTGTTCACAACTCTGCGTCTTCTAGACCTTTCCTGAGATATAGCATTAGTTTCTCCCTCTTTTTTCTTAGGGAACCCAACACCAGGCTTTTTCGTACTTCCAGAATTTCCTTCTTTTATCAGACGTCCCTCACGGACAGCTTCCTCTAATCTCATCCCCATATTAACCATTTCCGTGAAATCACTAGGAGCGCTCGCAACCATCCTTTCATAGTAAAATGGACCCAGAGTCTTCAGAAAAATCTTGGTCATTTCTTTCTCTTCCAGCGGAGGGCTTATCTGAGCTGCAATTTCACGCCATCTCTGCGCATATTCTTTAAAAGTTTCTTTCTCTTTTTGAGACATTGCGCGGAGCTGATCATGGTCTGGCTCCATATCAAGATTATACTTATACTGACGAACAAAAGCTTCACAAAGATCATTGAATGTCTTGATTTGCATACTATCGAGTCCCATATACCACTTCAGTGCAGCACCAGTAAGACTATCTTGAAAATAGTGGATCAACAACTGATGGTTGTCAGTATAGGTAGACATCTTTCTAGCATACATGATCAAATGACTTTGCGGACAAGTGTTCCCTTTGTATTTCTCAAAATCCGGAACTTTGAACTTGGCGGGAATCTTCACATATGGAACAAGGCAAAGCTCATGAGCATTCTTTCCAAATAACTCCTTTCCCCTTAAAGCCCTGATTTCTCTCTGCATTTCAGCAAACTGATCTTGAAAGTCATCTATTCTATCCATAACATCTAAACTATCGCTCGGAGCAGTGTGGAAAATTTGTTCTTCTGTATAAGGCATAGCGTGAGTTACAGGCGGTGGCACAGGTATGACAGTAGGAACAACCGGAATTTCAGCATTAGGAACAACATTAACCACAGGAGGTGGTACAGCCATGACGGCAGGAATTCTAGGACCTTCGGAAACAGGAGGTCGATATCCCTCTGGCACATAATTGGTAGGCATGCCCCAAGGGAAACCAACAGGCATTTGATATTGAGAAGTATTAATCGGGGCCACAGAAATGGGCGTTGATCCGATCTCAGAAATTACAGTCATCTGCACAGGAGAAAGAGGAGGTGGTGGTGGCTGATTCTGAGCAGCCACCATAGCTTCCATTGCAGCAGTAAGTCTCTCCAAACCATCTTTCAGAGTTGATACCTCTTCACGGAGCTCGCGGTTCTCTTGTTGCAACTGATCCATCTTTTTCTTAGAGTTAGCCTGAGTGTTGTAGTGATGCGACAGCTTGACTGAAGGAAGGCCAAAAGATACAAATAAGACATCTGGAAAAGACAACACCCAATGCACAATGATGCGAATGCAAATGCAAAATGCAGGTGTTTCAACCAGTTTTCAAGGATCTTTAAGATATAAAGCAATTACAAACATCATAATAACACTTTTTGAAATACTGATAAACATCTCATTTCATTGAATATTGGAAAGAGTTACACTTGGAAGTACAAGATACAATAATATAAAAATAAGAAAAAGCTAGGTCCTAAGGAACATCTGATGACGATTCGTGCTAATACTTCCTTCGGAGTCTCTTAATCTCTTTCTCATAGTTGTGCTTCATGGTGATCTTTTCTAACACAAGCTGATCCACAATACCCTTCCAAGCACCAGAAGTAGGAGGATGTGATGATGGAGTAGTAGAGGAAAATAAATCCTCTGCATGCCTCTTCACAGCACGCCGCTCAAGTAACTCTATCAAGTCATCTTTCTCCTTCATCTGTTTTTGCAATTCCATCTTCTCTTTGTTAGAAGCTTGAAACTTACTTTCCCACATCTCTTTCTCTTCCTTCACCTTAGCCAAAGCATCTTGAAGAGTCTTCACCTCATCAGAAGAAACAGGAAGTGGCGTAGAGATCACTGTAGTCAGGGGTTTCTCAATAGGATAAGGCATCTTAAGCTCCATAGCCCTCTTCTTCACCCAAAGCGTGTAAGGTTCCAAGGCAATGCAAACTTGTCTTCTAAGCTCCCCTCTATCCAACCTGTGAATCTTAGTCCAAGCCTGAGCCATTCTTCTTCTCAAACCAAGAGAATCATCCCCTCCTTGAAAAATAAACCCTCTAATAAAATATTCTTAGGCCTATCTTTCAACATATAACCCAGCTGACGGCGAGCTAAACTCGGGTTGTAGTTAATTCCGCCTTGTATTCCAAGAAGAGGAACATTGGCGAATTCTCCACAACTATCAATAATCTGGACATTATCATAAACCGAAGAAGACCAAGTGATATCAACATGCGTAAGAGACATAATCCTTTAAGACCACCTTAAGCAATCCTTGTTTTTCCTAAAAGCAGATGTCTGGGGTAAGTGTGAAACGAACCAATTATACAGCAGAGGTAGACAGCAAACAATGGTACCGTTTCCCTTAGAAGTCCTACTATGGATGGAGAAATAAGTGTCACCAAGCAAAGTTGGAACATGGTTCCCAATCAAGAAAATTCTAATAGCATTAACATCCACAAAGTTATCAATATTAGGAAACAAGACTAGTCCATAGATGAGTAAAGCAAATATAGCCTCAAACGCCAATGTGCGACCAATGTCAGCAAATAAAGTGACCTTCTCAATCAAGAACTTAGAAGTCAAACCCTTGAGGCCTCCCTTAGTCTTTAGATTTGCATCAATATCCGATTTCGTCAAATGGGTAGCTGCAGCAATATCTTGAGGCTTAAGAGCTTCCTCCAAACCAGTATACGGAACTTTATCAGAAACCGGTACACCCAAAAAATAAGCATATTCTTCCAAGGTCGGCATGAGCTGATAATCGGGAAAAGTGAAGCATCGGTAAATAGGATCATAGAACTGCATAAGGGTATTCAGAATTCCGTCTTCAATGTTGGTAGAAAGAACAAATAAAAGTCTCCCATAACGAGATAAGAAGCCTGAACGATCATCTACCAAGGACACTAGCTTTCTCAACTCTGTAAGATCAGGAGCCCGAAAACTGTACTTCTGAGTGTTTCTCCTTCCAATGTCCATAATCAACAATATCTACGATGTTTGCAAAAGAAAATCTCTGAGATCCTTAAAAACCAACTGAAACACAATGCTTATGAATGCATGAGTGCAAGATGCAACACCCACAAACAAGACATACAAAGTACACATGTTTAAAGGTTCGGCACGAGCATGGAGCCAAAGGTAAGAACCAACCAAACCACAATGGTATGTACTATGGTTATATCATCACCTGTAGAACAAGGTTCTAAAAAAGTTCCCAGAGTCATAATTCCATCTTTTGGATATTATCGGCTTAAACGACTACTCGTCGGCCAACAATATTCTCAAGAGAAACTCATCTGAGTATGGTATCGCGTAACGACTAATTCAAGTCTACACCTGAACAGCTACCGCACCATGTCCTAATAAGGCCAAGATGGGTTAAAGGATTCTAAGGTCCTCAGCTTCTCAGGCTCCCAGTCGGAAAAAGTAATATCAATTAGGACTACTCATAAGACATCAGTAATTCCAAAGGGGCCTCCACCGAGCGGGGGATCTCAAGTCAGCTTAGTAAGGACTACTCCACGTAAGCCAACAAGACTATACCACCCTCATATCATAAGTGCATTCAAGTTCGGGTATAGGACTTATCTCACCACATAGATTACCAGGCACCAAAACAGAACAATCAATAACAAACAAGTCAAACAAAAAAAAACAATAAATAAATCAAAGTAGGCGAAACCCATTAGGAACCTAAATGTCCCCAGCAGAGTCGCCACTTTTCTGTAGCGGTAAAAATTGTGAGTGTAAGCTATTGATTAGCTTAACTCAAAAGAACAAGAGTCGCCACCGCACTTTTATTTTATCCAAATCAAGGGAAGGAAAAAGAGCGAACAAAACCAAAGAGTTCTAAAACGAGAACAAGAAACAGAGATCGGGGTAAGGGGGTTGGTTACGCAATGGGAAGGTGATAGCACCCAAAACGTCTATAGTATATGAGCCCTTTGAAATATTTACGTTTTTTGGTTTGAAAATGGTTTGTTTGAAAAGAGATTGGGGAGATGAGAAGAGAATTATTTTTTAGATTTTTGTGTTTGGAGAGACTTATCGTCTCATGCCTACGTACCCACAGAGTACAATATAGGATCAAAACCCCGTAGTTCGTGGTACAAATAACAAAAGTTTGTTGGTTTTGATTGATTTTAAATGTAAAGACAAGTCGTCATTTTAAGGAGAAAACTGCGACTAGTCGCCCACAAGTATTAAGACAACATCTGCGTCACATAAAGATGGAGGATTTGCTTGGATTATCAACAAGACTATCACTCAACATCAACGTGGAAAATGTCAAAGTCTTAATAATATGGGGAATAGGAGAATTACATCTCAACTATAAAAATGAATCATGTCTAAACTTTATGAAAAGTTTTAAAGTGAAAAAGTGCATAAAGGCACAAAAAGAGTTGATGAGTTTTTGTATTTTTTATGTCTTTTGAAATTGGTCAAAGCATGATTAACATTGATTGACTTTTATTAAGAAGAACAAAGTTTGAAAAAAAAAATCACTTGACAAAAGTCAAGGTTTTATTGTGAAAGCGGTTTTGAAGTTGGAAACCAAGAAGGTTTTGAAAGAGGGAGAAAGTTTTGAAAATTTAAGAAGGGGAGGAGATGAAGTGACTATCCTAGAAACCAAAATAAAAGTTAGAGGTAAGAAAGATCTAACCGACTTGTAGCACACTCCATAGCAAGCAAAAAAAATTCCATCCGATTTAAAGCATAAGCTAATGAGCGAGCCAAATAAAGGCTAAGATCCACAATACTCCAAGCATAGGAATGAGAGTCCTAATTCTAAGTCCAAAGGTCCATGAAGTCCAAGGTCTAAGAGTAGTCCAAGAGCATAACCACAAAGTTAATAGCACCAAGTTTTTTAAAGATTTTTATCCTTTATTAGTGTTTCGAACAAGGTATGGTCCAAGTGGACAAAAGAGAAATGACATAAACATAAACAAAGATATGATATGAAATGATAACATGGAAGCATAGAAGTAAAGAAATAAGGAGTAAGAAGAGAATATAAATAAAATTAAACAAGGATATTGTTAGTGAATTAGTCATTAGTGGTTAGAACATATGATCAATGATGATTAATTTTTGCACTTAGACCAAGGTTAATGAAAACTCATTAGAGGATTGATAGAATCAAAGCCTCCTAACAATGATTTTCATAGGTAATGGACTTAAGACAAGCAACTAATCATACTTGGACTTTCAAACATAAGTTTAAGCCACGAATGATAATTTTCCGATTACGGGACACTTTAGCGCTATGTTAAGCAATCGTAATCGGGTTTATGTAGAAACCACGACTATCTGAGGCCGGTCAATAAAATGTTAGTGTTAACACATGTTAGAGAAGTGATATGTAAATCATTATCCTAAAACATGCCACACAAAAAGAAAAGAGGTAGTGATCTCATCATAATCAAGATTTTTAATCAATTAATCAAAGGTAATCTATCACTATTCCAAAGTACGGAGAATTATCTCAATGATTATTCGTCCATAGATTTGAAATAATGAAGATTAAACAACATTGATAATCAATAATCCATGATCCATAGATTTCATCGATCAAAATAAAAAAAGAAGAAGAAAGAGAACTAAAGAGAAACCACAATTTGAATCTTAAATCGATTAAATTATCATCAATATCAATCACCTCTCTTGGTGGATAAAATCGACACCCAAAGTCCATTGATATTGATGAAATTTTATCAAAATTTAAGATCCAAAAAAATTAAAATATTTTCAAATAACTTTTTAAGAGCTTTTTCAAAAATGAGATTTAGATCACAAACTAAAAGAAATATAGAAAAGGCCCACACGGCCCAAGTCCTTTTAAAAGAAAGAAAAAAAAAACAATTGAAGAGGAAAAAGAGAAAGAAAAACAATAACATCATCTTCTCCAATGGTGTGTCACGACTACTGTTCACAAAGCCAGGGATGCTTCAGTGCTCTCTCAAATCGGAGCGGCGGGACACGAAAAGTACGCGGTTGCAATCGAAATGCAAAGTGGACTCCAAATATGTTCTCGATTTCAAATGAAACTCAAATATAGAGGCACATTCAGAAGACGGAGTTTCGACGAAAACCGGTAACTACCTTCAATTTGAAATGAATGATGATTGGATTTCTCTTCTTCTTCATGTTTCTGAAGATTTGTTGTATTGATGAAGATTTGCAGCAATCTGTGAGATGCGAAAATGAAATGCGGTTTTGATGGTGATGGTTAAAGAAAAAAAATGAAGGACAATGTTGATGAATTTTCAACGATTATGAAGGTTAAGTGAATGAAGCTTGAAGGTGATTTTGAAGACAATTTGGATTGAAGTTTGGTTTGATTTTTGCAGAGTGATGAGGGGCTATTCAAGCTTGAAAAATTGTGAATCAAGCGCTCTCTATTTATAGAAGAGGTGAGTGATTTCAATTTGAATATTGCTGCTGCCGTTTTGATCTTTGTTTTTGCGTTTTCATTTGATGCGTTGTGTGAACCGTGCGTGACCCATGTGCATCTTTCACGTCATTTTGATTTTTCATTTTTAGCTCTTGTGTGACGTGGATTTTCTGGTTTATTGATTTCAGCTCAGATTATATATCGTTGATTGGCTTTCATGGCTCACTTACGGTTCGCACAGCTTGGTCTATGTGATGTTTAATCAAATCTCGTTGCCTCATCCCAGCCAAGTTTTTCAATTCTACAGTAGCAGCTGAGGCCAATTCTTTGGCATAAGAAGCTTCTTCAGAGAATTTTCTGATTCTATACATGCAATCCACTATTCTCTTCTGACAATTGTACTTGTTATAGCTTCAAATTTTCATTTTCAATCTCCTGGGACTGTATTTTCCTCACAAAGTTATTCCACTCATCATCATAGATAGTATGCAAATAGTACAGGGTTGAAACCTCATCTTCATTATCAGTTCTGAGTTGTTCTTTGCTGTTTGATACATCTTCACTATAATAAGGTGTTAGAACACTGAAAGCCATCATTTTCTCAACTTGAGGAGCATGTGGCATATTCATAAAAAGTGAGTTACTGAAAAAGACAACCCTCTGTCTTGCCTCTAGATTTACCAAAATGTATTAAATTGAATCCCCGGAGGTAAGAATTGTGTGCAAGCGCCGAACCTAGCTGTAGAAGTTCTCACAGCATTCTGAAAATGTAGACCTGAAGAAAGATTACGTGGAGCCAAGCCATCATCCTCTAGCCACTTAGGATTTCTCCTATCCTTGAAAAGGTCTCTGATAGCAATCTCATAAAGGGTCTAAAGGGTATTCACCGCTTGGTTATAATCTTTGACAGTCTTGTTCAATAACTCAACAAGTTTTATCAACTTGTTGTGTAGCTGGGAATGATGGCTTGTCGACCTGCTTTAGTTCGGATTGTCGTGTCGATCGTGAATCAATTGCTTGACCTCCCAATGATGGCTCCATACTCAGAATTCCAACCACATATCATTATAATTTGAGTGTTCATCTAGAGATGCTAATTGTTCAGCATCAACATTATCATCACCGACATCGTCATCAAGAATCTCACCAACTTGAATCTCTATGAAACGGTCGCGAAATGCCCGTAATTCATTTGTTCTTTCATAGTCATCCATGACTTTGGGATATTGGAATTGCCATTGCGGTGTATCAATTGTTGGACCGGCAAAAAAAATAGATGTAGATGGAAGCAACTCAGACCTTACAAGTTTGAAATTTAGTGTTGACGCAATGACTGATGGTAAATCTGCTACATGGTCGACAGAAACAATAACTGCTTTAAGTAGATGCTTGAGGGCTCGAGTTATCATCTCGTGAATACAAAGGGATTGTATGTGTGGAAGATTCTCTGTAAGTTTAACCACTTCATCCAAAGATCCCAGGTTAAGTCCCCTTAAAATGCATGAAGTCAGTTAAAGTACAACCATCAACAGGAGAAAGTTCAAGTGATGCAAAATCTGTAACCGGCTTTGGCAAGGCAGCTTCATCATAAAACTTGTGTGCCATGTTGATACTGATTAATCTTGTTGTAGTAATAGCTTCTCTAATCTGGTTAATGTTGCACAGTCACCCAAGCCAATTCAGAGGAGTTTCCATTAGCTACTCATTTGTTCAATACCTTTATCAGGGTCTGTATGCAAATAGTGCACTTTAATGCATGGAAAACAATCAACCCTCTTATCCTCTGCCTTAAAGAGTCGAGAACTATCAGAGCTACAAATGCAGTAACTTGCAGTAGAAAGTCCAAGAGTACGACCAACGTTGCAAACATGGTGAAGACACGATACGCGGGCATGGAAATAAAGCTTCCGGCTGCAAATGCTAAAACCTCTGATAAACTAGCCAACATTATCGATGGTCCAACTTCCACGAGTGCATTGCTTATCCGTCTTTCTAAAGGAAAATCCAGTTGTTGCCTTTTCACAGCATGAACTAGTATACACAAATTATCCACCCCAACAGCTAGAACAAGAAATGGAATAACTTCCATGATGATCAGGGTAGATTTTACACCAAGAGCACTAAAAATTCCAACAGATCCAAGGACAGAGAGCATAACAAGAATTACTCCAGTATAGTAATAACATCCGCAGTGATTTCTCTTTTCATTTCTTCCTCAATAGAGCTTTCAGATGAAAAAGCAAGTGTCAAATTTTTTGATTGTGCCATCGGTAACAGCTCATTCTTCACTAACTGTATAAAGGTCTTCTCCCAAGCAATTGCCTTTGCAGTTTCATTGCCTTCTTTATCAACTTCATTATTTACTGGGTAAGTTATAATAAATGCAGAAACCCCAGAATAGTCATTCCCAGAAAAGCCTCCTAATACAGTGCTTGGATCAAGAGGGCCTTTAAATGCACTCATACATTGATCTGCTGAGGAATAATGCTCAAAACAGTAATTGAGATGCTTAACTCCACCATAATTGTCAAAATTGTCGGGATCCATTTTGAAGTACTGCAGGATGCTTTGAGTGGCACAATCTGTGTCGAGTGGCTTCATACAAATGTCTTGTAGAGATACCATCAAGCCAGAATGATTAGCACGAATTGCATCAACCTTCTTTTGTACTTCAAACAGAAACTTAATGTTGTCCTCTGACACAATTCTTGGTGATGTACTATTCACATCATCTGGAATTGTTCCCAATATGAGTTGTTCAATTCTGTAAAACGGAGCGAGATGGCTGTCAAAAAACTGCTTCTCTTCCGCTGCTTTACTCCCAGGTCCCACCCAGAGCTTCTCAGGCCGCGTCTCAACCTTTAATTTGATTAGACCTAAACAAAGTAAAATAACTATGGCCAACGATGAAGCCAAGACCACATTTGGGTTTCTAACTACATACAATCCATACTTCCTGTAAAAATTTGACATGTATCCTTGCACGACAGAGAGTCGTACTTCGTTTCTGTTTTGTGAAACATCTTCAATAATCTGGTGCATTGGGAGGTTCTCCTCCTTCTCCTGATTATGAGAGTACTGTGTGCCGCCATTAGTGTCATTAGACACTGATTTCATTCTATATACCGACTTTCTTTCCCTTACTCGATGATACAACCCCCAACCCAAGAACACACATATCAGTATGATGTATAAGACTGTTAAAGCTAAGTCAACACACTTAACCGTTAAAGTCCCAACTTTCAAGGAGCACGAATCCTTCTTTTGGGTTGTAGCTGAAGATGAACTAGAGCATACTGAAGATGAAGGACAGTTACCACAAGAAAAGCCAAGAGAAATATCACCGCAGGAATAAGCTGAAACATTCATAGGTTCCATCCTAGATGACTTAATTGCATTTGGTGGGAACGTAATTGCATATGGTGAACCAAGACCATTAGGGGCTGCTTTTTTGCCAATAAAAGCAAACCACTCTTTAACATTTCGAGCACCGCCGCCAACAAATTGTATAGCCTTAGAATTTGTGGTGCCAAACTTTACATCCTTGCAGGAGTCATATAATCCATCCCCAAATGCATCACTTACAAAATAATCGATGCCACCCTTGAACCACTGATAACTCTTAATCATGATAATTTGGACCAAACTTCTCATAGAACACTGCTTGATAAACTAATGGATTTCAACACAAGACAATTTGACCTTGAATAATCATCTCTTGAGAAAATAGACCACTGATGCAAATACTTGCAAATGAAGTAATCCCTTGATAGTTTGACCTTAACCGCACATGAATAGCCACACTCAATTCCAAGTCATTCCTTTGCCATGAATCTTCCTGCAAAAGCTTAATCACACACAGAAGAAGAAACAAACAAATTGAAAAATATTTTTGGTATTTTGGTTAGAGGTTAGTAAACATAAACAACAAAAAGCAAGTAAGAAATAAATAAGGGTGAGAGAACCAAAAGGTACGATCTTGTTTGTGTATGTAATGATGCAAATGAAATGTGGGATCTTAGCACGAATCAGAATATCTGCAGGAAAAGGGGTTCCATCTGCTTTGCACGCATCAATATACCTAAGAATAATATCCCTTAGTTCTTCAGCACCAAAGAGTGGAAAATCTTGAATTGGAATCCTTCTCTGACTAACTTCAGAAACATTCAGCTTCTTAGGAGAAGCTGTGAGTTCATCCACAACTTTTAGCCTCTGAAGACTCTTCCCATTCAAGGGTTTTCCAACTATTGTTTCAATCTCTTCTTTAACTCCAGCTTCATAAAGAGCAGCTACCAGACCATTCTCTGTCAGAATGTCTAAGATCAATCTTCCATAAGGAATCCACGTCCTGATCTTCTGTCCCTTATCCTTTATGGATTCTCTGGATGCATTGATGTGATTCCACAGATGCATAAAGAGAATGTATGGCAGATCTACCTTTGTACTCTGACTTAAGCAGTACATGAAATAGAGTTGCTCATTATTCACATAATCTGGAGAATTAGTAGATTTTCTGTGATTGATGCATCCCAGAAAGATCTTTGCCCAGATTTTGTAGTCAGGTTTCAGATCCTTAAATTTGTTAGAAGCCTGTCCAGATGCAACCACTTCCTCATACACTTCTTCCATGTCAACACGCCCAGCTAGCAGATGACAAACTCCATCAGTTTCCTCATACCATATGAGTTTTCTGATGAGATCTTCAGTGATTATGATCTCTTTTCCCAGAATAGAAGAGAGGATGAACTTTGGGAAAACAGATGCATGAATCCAAAATTCTTTCACCAAGTGTGGATACACTGGACCAAACAACCTATCAAAATACTTAACTGATCGCGACTTTCTATGTCTAATACAACTAACTGCAAGTGCACAGTCTATCGCGTAGTAATAATAGATATCGATCCCACAGGGACTCGTAATCAAACTAGTGTTCTCGGGAGTTACTATGTTTAGCTAGGTAGAATATGTTTAAGGGAATAAGATTGTCACTAAAAAGGGAACTAAGATTACTATTTAGATTATAATTAATTGAATCGATACGTAGTAATTGTGTTCTTCAAGGACTTGATAAATTACTGGTGTATGAAATAGTTTTCAAAGTTTATTTAAGCAGAAAATGGAGATTTGAAAACTCTCGCCTCACGATGGTTATTGACGCTAATCATAATCCTAAGGGCCAAACGTACACTTTCGTATCCCGTTCGGGGTTAAAATTATTTTTTGGAAATCTCTAAGTTCTAATTCATTTTAAAGTGCTTTCGCTGTTATTAAAACAAATGCCTAGTGTTTACTATCTGACCTTACCGCAGCTTTCGCTTGTTGGTTTGTATCTTAATTAATTTCCCACTTTCGTGGCAAAACTACTTTTAAATAAGTTCTCGCTTTCGCGACGAAGTTTATTCAGTGAATCAATTTTAAACACTCAGACCATAAATTACTTTTTGAAAAGAAAGTTTTTCAACCAGTTGTTATCAAATCCCATTCGAATTATTACTACATATCGATTACCTAAGTTTAGCTAGACATGGATTTGGGAAAGACAAAATATAAATAAGAATAATAAATAATAATTTGCATTATAATAAAACTGAAATCGATCAAAATGAAAACCTGTAAATATGCCAATTGGCCTTTGGGCAGATCCCCTACAGATGTTGGCAGGATTCTGGTCTTTAGTGCCAATTTGATCGTACAGTACAATAGAAATTACAGAAGAGCGGAAATGGGAATAAGGAAAGGTAAAGAGAAACGAATACAAATAAAACTGGAAAATAATGCTCTGGAAAGTAAATTCGGCAGCACTTCGTGGTATGAATGCAGCCTCCTTTCTGAAGTCCTCTGCTTCCCTTTTTATAGAAGTGGAATCCCAACGGTTATCACTGAAGATGATGGACCTTGAGGCAGATAATTTAGGGAGTAGTGGTCCACTCTGTGGGAATTGGAACTGCTCTTTTGACGTGTAATCTGAGTGGGGCGTTTTTGCCTGCATGACGGTCGTCACAAGGTGTGACGGTCGTCACCCGTGTGACGGTCGTCATGAAGCTGTGACGGTCGTCACATCAGCAAAAACAGCTTGCTGCGCTTTTCATTGTATTTTCACTCCTTTTTCGTCCATATTTCATCTGAGATTGCTTCTTTTCTTCATGTTGCCTTGTTTAGACGTGATCGTTGAATACCTGCAAAACATCAGACAAATACACGAAAATAACCCGAAATCGGATCGAAAACGGTTAGATTTTAGTTGAATTATGCATGAAAATATCTATATGATTTCGTGTTATCATTAACCCAGCTTATGCATCAATAATAGAACGCAATTCATATCCATTGTCAGCCAGAGAGTCAAATACCACCATGGATTCATAAAGAACTTCAAGCTTGTCCACAGGGGTTAACAATGTTCTCTTAGGTTCCTTAAAAGGAGTAACATCCATGTTTGATGATGCAACTGCAACCATAGATGATTGAAACTGAGCTGATGTTGAGGATGATGTTGCCATTGTTGAAGATGAAAAAGATTTGGATGAGGGTTTAGGGTTTTGATGAAGAGCAAATAGCAAACAGAAATGCATATAATGTTTGTGAAGTGAAAAGTGTGAAATGGTGTGATTTGTGGTATTTATAGAGAAAGAAATTAGGGCAATCAAAAAGACACATTCAGCACGTTCCACTTAGCAATTAATAGCATTTAATGAAAAGAATAAAAAAATCATTTCAAAGCATTAATTGATTCTGACAAATTGGGGGGAAAACCAAGATTTTAACTATTCAAACAATACCTCAAATGTCTCTTCAATAGTGTGCATGCCATCTTTTCAGATTCAGAGTGACACGTGTTTGCTTGCATGTGCTTCTGAATTCTCTTGAGAAATGAAACATTAGCCAACGTTCAGATCCTCTAAGATTGGTTAGTTCAGATACACACAAATAATAATAATTCAATAAATCAAATAAATGACAGATGAAATACTTCAGAGTTTTAAACATTTTGCATCTGAGAAGTTTGCTTCTGATAAATATCATTTTGGACAAAAATCCATACCAATATTTTTCAGAATAAACTTGAACCTATCTTCAGCAAGGGGTTTTGTGAAAATATCAGCCCACTGATGATCTGTATCAACAAAGGCTAAGTTTATAATACCCTTCTGAACATAGTCTCTGATGAAGTGATGTTTAATTTCTATATGTTTTGCCTTAGAGTGTAAAATAGGGTTTTTAGACAAACATATAGCAGAAGTATTATCACAGAATATAGAAATATTACTCTCAAAGATCTGATAGTCTTATAGCTGACTTTTCATCCAGAGCATCTGTGTGCTACATCCAGCAGCAGCAATATATTCTGCCTCTATAGTTGATAGCGCAATTGTAGGTTGCTTCTTGCTGTACCAGGAGATTAAATTTCTTCCTAGAAATTGACAACTTCCAGAAGTACTTTTTCTTTCCACTCTGTCTCCAGCGTAATCAGCGTCACAGAATCCAACTAATTTGAAATCATCAGATTTTCTGTAACACAAACCCACATTAGAAGTACCTTTCAGATACCTTAGAATCCTCTTAACAGCTGTTAAGTGTGATTCTCTAGGATCTGATTGGAATCTTGCACACAAGCATACACTGAATAAAATGGCAGGTCTAGAAGCAGTTAAGTAGAGAAGAGATCCTATCATACCTCTGTAGAGTTTCTGATCTACTTTCTTACTTACCTCTTCCTTACCAAGAGTACTTGTTGGATGCATAGGAGTCTTTGCCATCTTACTATCAGTCATGTTAAACTTATTCAGAAGCTCTTTAACATATTTGGTCTGATGAATGTAAGTGCAATCTGGAGTTTTGTTGACTTGAATTCCCAGAAAGAATCTCAAGTCTCCCATCATGCTCATCTCAAATTCAGCCTGCATACATTGAGCAAACTCCTTTCCCAGCATAACTTTGGTAGATACAAATATAATATCATCCACATATATTTGGCAAATTAAAAAATCTTTCTTAAATGTCTTACAAAAGAGTTTTGTGTCCACTTTGCCTCTGATAAAATTTTTCTCTAGAAGAAAATTGCTTAATCTCTCATACCAAGCTCTGGGAGCTTGTTTTAAACCATAAAGAGATTTCTTTAGTTTAAAAACATGTTCTGGAAATTTTTCACTTTCAAAACCAGGAGGTTGGTGAACATAAACTTCTTCTATAATTCCATTTAGAAAGGCACTCTTAACATCCATCTGATATAGAGTGATGTTATTTTGTGCAGCAAAAGAAATGAGTAAACGAATAGACTATAACCTGGCTACAGGAGAATAAGTATCTGTATAATCAATTCCTTCTTGCTGGCTATAACCTTGAGCAATAAGCCTTGCTTTGTTTCTTTCAACTTCTCCTTTTTCATTCTACTTATTTCTGAAGACCCATTTAGTTCCAATTATGTTGAATCCTTTTGGTCTTGGAACCAAATCCCAAACATCATTTCTTGTGAATTGATTGAGCTCTTCTTGCATGGAAATTATCCAGTCATTGTCTTGCAGAGCTTCATCCACAGAAGTTGGTTCAATAACTGACACCAACCCAAATAATGATGCTTCAGATGATCTGAGGAAGGATCTTGTTCTTATAGGGTCATCCTTCTTTCCAATGATCACATCCTCTGGGTGAGAGGCCTTGATTCTGGAAGATGATCCTCTAACAGTTGATTCTTCAGAAATGTTTAAGTTATTCATTTGAGAAGCTAAAGGAATTGCATCTGGCGTTGCTTCTGGTTCCTTCACTTGAGCTTTGTCTGCCTCTGAGCCTTCAGAGTCTGTGAGAATTACTTCTCTATCTGCAGAACTTTCAAACTGCTTTGGCTTTTCAATCCCAAGCTTATCATCAAATCTAACATGTATAGATTCTTCCACAATCTGTGTTTCAGTATTGTATACTCTGTAGCCTTTAGAGCGTTCAGAATAGCCAAGCATGAAACCCTTCTGTGCTTTAGAATCAAACTTGTTAAGATTCTCTTTAGTGTTCAACATATAGCAAATACATCCAAAAGGATGAAAATATGAAATGTTGGGCTTTCTGTTCCTCCACAATTCATAGGGAGTCTTTTCCAGAAGAGGTCTTACAGACACTCTGTTCTGAATGTAACAAGCTGTGTTTATTGCTTCTGCCAAAAAATGCTTTGCCAGATTAGTCTCGTTGATCATGGTTCTGGCCATTTCTTGCAGAGTTCTATTTTTTCTCTCTACAACCCCATTCTGTTGTGGAGTTCTAGGACAGGAAAAATCATGAGCAATGCCATTTTCATTAAAATATTTTTCAAAATATTTATTTTCAAACTCACCACCATGATCACTTCTGACTTTAACAGTTTTAAAATCTTTTTCATTCTGGACTTGTTTGCAGAAGTCAAAGAACACAGAATGTGACTCATCCTTGTGTTTTAGGAACTTTACCCATGTCCATCTGCGGTAGTCATCAACAATGACTAATCCATACTTCTTGCCTCTGATGGATGCAATTTTCACTGGTCCAAACAGATCAATGTGAAGTAATTCTAATGGTCTTGAGGTTGAAACAACATTCTTAGATTTAAAAGAAGATTTTGAAAATTTTCCTTTTTGACATGCTTCACAAAGAGCATCTGAGTTGAACTTCAGCTTAGGAAGTCCTCTGACCAGATTGAGTTTATTAATCTGAGATATACGTCTCATATTAATATGCCCAAATCTTCTGTGCCAGACCCATTGCTCATCATTAATAGACAAGAGGCATTTAACATTTTGAACCTTAAGTTCTAAAAGATTGATTTTATAAATGTTGTTCTTCCTCTTTCCATTAAATAGGATTGAGCCATCCTTCTGACTAACAGCTTTACAACATTGTTGATTAAAGATTATATCATAACCATTGTCACTTAATTGACTTATGGACAATAGATTATGCTTTAATCCTTCTACAAGTAAAACATTAGATATAGAGGGAAGGTTACCATTGCCAATAGTACCAAAGCCAATAATCTTGCCCTTCTGATTCCCTCCAAACTTCACTTTTCCTCCAGATTTAAGCTCCAGGCTTTGGAACATAAACCCTTCTCCCGTCATGTGACGTGAGCAGCCAGAGTCCAGGTACCATGACTGGCGTCTTGACGTTTATGCTAAATACATCTGCAACAGGGATTATCTTATCCTTAGGTACCCAGATCTTTTTGGGTCCTTTTGGGTTAGTTGCCTTGAAAGTTGGTCTGAACTTCTGTCTTTTTACAACGGTTTTGTTCTGACTGACTTTTGGCTTAAACACATGAACATTCTGATCAGAACGTGTGTGTTTGATATCATTCAGATGACCAAACTTGAAATGAGAGTATAAGGGATTTTTCTTAATAACAAGTTTATCAACAGGCATTGGATTTAAATCCTTTCCAGAGGAAGATTCATATCCAATTCCTTTCCTGTTGTTTCTGCTAACTCCATAGATCATTGAAGCCATCTTGCTTCTATCTATGCTTTTAGCAAGAAACTTCTGAAAGCTGAAGTCATATTCTTCTAAAATGTTTTTGCATTTAGACTTAGTTTCAGACTCAGAGTCTTGTTGAGCTTTTTCAAAATTAGTTTTCATTTTTAAATTATTTTCTTTTAGCTCAGCAACTTCTGATTTTAACAGATTATTCTCATATTCAAGTTTGCATTTAAGCTTCTTGCATTTGAGCTTAATTTGATTATAGTTTTTTAGGACTTCTGATAAAACTTTAATAAGCTCTTCCCTAGTGAGATTAGAAAGTACCTCTTCTGAATCAGATTCAGAATCAGACTCAGATCCAGATGATCCTTCATTCTGATCTTCAATGCCTGCCATCAGAGCCATATTGGCACATTCTTCTTCAGAATCTGATGAAGATTCAGAGTCATCTGAATCATCCCAGGTTGCCATTAGAACCTTCTTCTTATGCTCAGGCTTTCTTCTAGGCTTTTCTTTCTGAAGCTTTGGACACTCATTCTTGTAGTGGCCAGGTTGTTTGCATTCAAAACAAACAACTTCCTTCTTTCCAGATCTTTTTGGTCCAGAGGACTCCTTGCGCTGATCTGGCTTCTTGAAGTTCTTGAACTTCCTCTGCTTGTGCTTCCAGAGTCTGTTGATTCTTCTGGACAGCAAGGACAGTTCATCTTCTTCTTCAGAAGAAGACTCTTCAGAACTCTCTTCTAACACCTGCAGAGCTTTCACAGATTTGTTAGATTTTAAGGCAATTGACTTACCTTTCTTTTGAGGCTCATCTTCCTCAAGTTCAATTTCATGGCTCCTTAGTGAGCTGATTAGCTCCTCCAAAGTGATCTTGTTCAGATCCTTAGCAAGCTTCAGGGCAGTGACCATAGGTCTCCATCTGATAGGCAAGCTTCTGATGATCTTCTTCATATGATCAACTGTTGAGTAGCCTTTGTCCAGAACTTTTAGACCAGCTGTGAGGATCTGGAATCTAGAGAACATAGTTTCTATAGACTCAAATTCTTCCATTTTGAACGCTTCATACTTCTGTATTAGCGTCAGAGTCTTGGTCTCTTTAACTTGAAGGTTTCCTTCATGTGTCATCTTCAAAGACTCAAACAAGTCAAATGCAGTTTCTCTGTTTGTGATCTTCTCATACTCAGTATGAGATATTGCATTTAACAAGATTGTTCTAGCTTTGTGATGATTTCTGAACTCCTTCTTTTGAGCTTCAGTCATTGATTATCTATCAACTTTCTTGCCATCCCCATCAGTGGGATGAACATACCCATCAATGACCAAGTCCCATAAATCAGCATCATAACCAAGGAAGAAACTTTCTATCCTGTCCTTCCAATAATCAAATTTCTCCCCCATCAAACATAAGGGGTTTTGTGCTGATTCTTTCCCTTTCTTCATATCTGTTGTTGCTGTTAGATGTTGAAGTTTCAGCCATAATAACAACCAAATATATATCAAAGTTTTCTCACTGGATCTTTTCTGTCACGGTGAAGTGGTAGCACACACAGAACCGGAGCTCTGATGCCGACTGAAGGTGAGAAAATACTTAGAAGGGGGGTTGAATAAGTATATAGAAAAACTTATGGCAATAAAAACTCAAGGATTTTTATCCTGGTTCGTTGAACTCAACTACTCCAGTCCATCCTATCAAGAGTGATTTTCCTTTCTCAACAAGGACTTAATCCACTATTAATCAACTGATTACAATAGCAAGCACTAAGAACAACTGTTATTAGTCTTCTTAAGAACAACTGATCCCAACTGGATCTTCTTAAGGACTTTTACAATCCAATGTAAGAATAAAACAAGTGTTTAAATGCTTCTAAGTAAGCTATATCACAACTGTGACTTTACACTTAAGTTTAAGAACAATGAAATAAATTCAGCAATGAGAATAAGTTGTATGAGAGCTTTCTTTGAATTTCTTTCAATAATTTCGTCAACTGAAGAAGAGTGATGAAGTCTAGCTTTTATAGGCACAGAGGTCCAAGCAGTTTTCACGTTGAAGGCTGTGTACTGAAAAGGGATGAGCCTTTTTGTCTTCACATCACATGACCTTTCCTAGAAGTAGAATGCACAGATAAATCCTTTTTGTCTGTGTTCTTGTGTCTAGCATAAATAGGGAAAGAGTCGTTTGGCCAAACCAACGGACATAACTTTGAATTCTTCTTCAACAAGTTTCAGCAAATAACATCAGAGCCTTGAGTGATCAGAGCCTTCTGATGTTCATCAGAGTTTGCTGAATCAGAGCAATGCAGCAAGTGTGTTTTCAGCGTGTAATTCTTCAGAGCAGAGTTTGGGATCAGATCCTCAATACTGGCAACGTAGTACTATCAGAGTCTTCTGAAATAAACTGAGCTTGAAACTCTTCATACATAAATCTTCAATGCTTCAGATGCTTCTGTAGCTTCTGCTTCAGATGCTTCTGTGGCTTCAGCTTCAGAATCTTCTGTAGACAGCACTCAGAATCTTCTGTAGGCAGCGTTCAGATTCTTCTAGGAGATACTTCTGACGCTTCAGAGCCTTGCATAATTCCATGTTCAGATCTAATTTTCTTTCAGAATAATATTCACTTTAATATCTACAACAAACATACTTAACCAAATTTTAGAGTATATAATTCTTTAATACAAAATTTCATAAGAGTTATCATCAAAACATAGAGATATAATTAAGAACCAATTTGTGTTCTAACACAATGCATCTTGTAACCCCTGATACACCTCAGACCGAATATTATTTTGATTTCTTCGAATCCATCTCAACCTTCCTGTTTCAATCTTTACATAATTGTCGACAACATACTGTTGTAAAAGTCGACCCGATTTTAACAATACAAATTGATCATTATGTCGAATCTACATTGAAAAAAATAATCAATCATGACCTATTTTTTTACACTTTTAGAAGTAAATTTCTTTAAAAAAAAGTTTAGCATGTACCTGAAGCACATAACTGTAGTACTCTCGGCATGTAACATTTTTTCCAACATTATTTTTTGTTTCTATGTCCCAACCGTATGTTCCGAACGGAAACAATATAGGATATTGTAAAGGATCATAATACCCAATTGTTTCTTGAACCTTTATTAGATTTCCATCACAGCTGATGACATTTATATCTCTTCCATGTTCTATTGTATCTCCATCACCACCACCAATAACAATTGCTGCAACTTGAGAAGCTGAAGGGAGACTATATTGTGGCTGATTTGACGGACGTTCTTTAATGAGTAACCTACATTCTTCAACATTTGGCTCTAGTGCAAGCTGCCTAAACATGATGACAAACGGGTTGCATTGATGGAGTATTTTTTTGCAATTTATACACTATGGCTTGGTTAAGTATTGGGTTTTCCCTCATCCTATTTTGAAGCTCATGATCAGTATCATAAATGTATAGCTGCAAGTAGCGTGGCCTTGAACCTTGATTCGGATGAAAACCTCCTATTTTGTGATAAATTGTGCCTTGAGCACGAAATGTGTAAAAACCACGACCAGTTGTAACCAAACTTTCGTCGACGTGGACACCAAGTGAAGTAAACGACATTACATGGTTGTAACTTCTAATATGCTGTCTAAAATGTCGTCCTTCAGTAGAAGTGTCTGAAAATAACTGTAACAACTCGTCAGGAGCAGACACCTGTGTAATTGTCACCTTTCCACCCTTGCAACACATGTCTTGAGATTCTTTATGAAACAATTTTGCAGTGCATCGTCTACACTCACTTGAAGTAGGCAGTAGGGATTTGATTGTCATAACAGTATTTCGAAAATTTCTAGCAATGTTATGTCTTGCTTGAAAAACATACCGTGATTCTTTGTTTTATTACATTTAAAACATCCATTAAAAAGTATACTTATTATATACATGCTTACTAACATGAAATTTATAATTTAATATTAAAAAAGACGACATTTAAACTTTTACGTGTGCATTTAAAAAGCGGGAACACAGGCACGCGAGTGCCCGTCTGGACGCTAGTATAATTTAAATAAAAACATACAATATATATTATAGATTAAAAATATATAATCGTACCTTGATCAAAAACTGACTGTGTTTCGTGAGTTTCAACAGCTGGATTCATATTTTGCGAAGGTGATTCTATAAAATAAAGCATTAACTTCAATATAGAGTTATAGTTTAAAAATAACAATAATGTATAAATCTAAATATGTATTACTATTAATGTGATTATTATTGACAGAATTATACTTACCACAACCATTGTCATCAATATTTCTTATAGATGGTCTTGCTTCGTTGTTATCAGTTTGTTGAAAAATTGGGCATGGAAAATTTTGATCTGTAAATTACTTTTGAATTAATAGACCAGACAATCATTTTTGCATAATTAATTAATATTTTTTAAATTTAATGTGTTAAAGCATAATGTATAACAAAAATTAAAGTTTCTAACCCGGGGATGGAATGCGACTGACATGTGCATTACTCGGTCCAGCTTCACTGTCATGTGCCATCGGAAACAATCGAGAAGCAAGATTGTCATTCGTCAAGTCTTGAAATTGCATTATGGTTCTCACATTAGAAGTATTATATGTTTGAACTTGTTTCCCTTTGTCTTCATTTTGTCTGTAATTCGAACGCCTTCTAGCTAATTCTTGTTTTCTTTGCTCAACACTCATCCGTTGTCTTCGATCTCTTGCATTTTGTGCTCGTATTTCCCTTTGACGCTCTCTTAAATATTGACTACGGATATTTTCCATTATATTATTTTATTTGTAAAATTAAATGTAATATTTAAAAAAATTATAATACAAAAATGAATGGGTCGTGTACAAAAATGAATGTGTCGTGTACTATAGATACGATATGACATAATGCAATTCACAATTACCCAACAATGTTTAATTATTAATTCACTCTCCATCCAATCATTCTTCTACTTCTTAAAAAAATTTCTCCCATAAATTCCAAATCAATTAATATTATACGGCTCCTTTTATATATATATATATTACCACCCACTTGTGTTGTCTAAAAACACGGCATCATCATTTTGACCCACCAAAACTTGAATTCACGTGATTCCATCTACTTCATCCTCTCTCTAAATACAAAATTCCAAAGAAATAATTCTTCCTAATTTTTTATAAATATTATGAATATCATAAAAGTTGTAATATGTAGAATTCAACTAAAAAAAGCATGCCCTATACACTTGTTTATATTGTCAATCGCAAGTTTGTCGTGAAATAATCTTTCGTGAGAATAAGCATTTCCCTTCATGATATTGTCATATATTTGTACTAAATAAAAAAATTTCCAACTTAAAACAACAACTAAAATATAGAATATACCTTTGTGAATACCACACTCTCTTGCAATGTCAAGTAAGTTGTCTGCACCCAAAATAATGGAAATTAAGCTTAATAATAAAACTCAAATGATATTAATAATATAATACGTACAAAATAGGGAAGCTAATCTTGCAAGATAATCTAAGATAGAGATTTTGAAAAATAAATAAATAAAAAACTAATCCTGCTCTATAAACTATAATATACTACATAATATCCAAATATCATATATAGTCTAACACCCATATTATTAAAGAAGATTAGGCTAACTCTAGTCATAAAGTTATAGCATGCACTACGCCAGAAATGAGTTTTAGCAGCGAACCCTTTAGCAGCGCTTCTTAAAAAAGCGCTGCTAAAGGGTGGGTAAAAAAAAAAGAAAAAAAATTCCTACCTAAGACAGTGCTTTTGAAAAAGCGATGCTAAAGGGGGCCCTAAGAAAGCGCTTTTTAAAAAGCGCTGCTAAAGGGGTGGCCTAAGAAAGCGCTTTTAAAAAGCGCTGCTAAAGGGGGACCTAAGAAAGCGCTTTTAAAAAGCGCTGCTAAAGGGATCCCCTTTAGCAGCGCTTATTCTATAAAGCGTTGCTATATGGCATTTCTAAGGCACCCTAAGAAAGCGCTTTTAAAAGCGCTGCTAAAGGCATTTAAAAGCGCTGCTAAAGGGGGGCCTAAGAAAGCGCTTTTAAAAGCGCTGCTAAAGGGGGCCCTTTAGCAGCGCTTTTTCTATAAAGCGCTGCTATATGGCATTGCTAAGGCACCCTAAGAAAGCGCTTTTAAAAGCGCTGCTAAAGGCCTTTAAAAGCGTTGCTATAGGTATTAGTATTATAATTTTAAAATACCCTCTAGAATTTTAAGAGAAACAGAACAGTCGCGTACATTTCTTTTCTTCTGTCTTTCTCCTCTAGCGAACGAACTTGCCCTATTCAAACTTTCTGTTGCCGTCATCCGCCGTCCGACCGTCACCCTCCGTCCGTTCACCGTCCATTCACCGTCCTTTTTCGAGTGCATCCGTCCGTCTGCATTGCATTTCCACCATTGTTAAGGTATGTGAAGTTTTAATATGGTTTTCTTGTTTTTTTTTCTTTTCACCACTGTTGGTATTTGAAGACATTAAAGGTTTTGAAGGTTTTTTTTAATACTGTTATCTAAATATTGATGGTTTTTCTTTTCACCATTGTTGGTATTTGATGGTTTTTCTAAATATTTGTTTTCACCATTGTTGGTATACTATTGTTTTTGTTATCTAAATATTTGTTATCTAAATATTGATGGTTTTTCTTTTCACCATTGTTGGTATACTATTGTTTTTGTTGTTGTGTAGATATGTTACGTTTGAGGATATGCAAGTAAATTTTAGTGTTGATAACGTATACTGTTGTTGAGTAATTGTTTTTGTTGTTGCGTTCAAGTATGATACGTATATTGTTGTTTTGTATTGAAGGTTTGAGGACATGCAAGTAAATTTTAGTGTTGTTGTTGTGTAGAAATGACTTATTGAAGGTTTAGTGAAGGTTTTATATGTTGATATGTTATTATGTTATTATGATGGATTTCTCAATGTTTATATGATATATATGTTATTATGGTTTTATATGTTTAGTTAGGATTTCTCAATGTTTAGTAAGGGTGTCATTTTGGTTTAAGGATTATCTAGTAATTTTAATATGATTTGTCTTGGTTAATTATTAATATGATTTTAATAAAATTTATATTTTGTCTGCTATAGGGGTTACCTGTGAAGAGCAAAGTTGTGATCGTTTCCAAGCATCCTATTGCATAGCATTCTTAGAAGTTAGTGATTTCCTTACAGGTATTCTCTGTTTTGTTTAACTTTTATAGTTTAGTGTAGATTACTCAATTAGTATGGATAAAAAATGGATGTCTGGTAATCGATTGTCAAAAGAGTACGAGAATGGGGTATCGAAGTTCGTTAAGTTTGCTGTTGAACACGCCAAAGACCCCAGTAGGATCACATGTCCTTGCTTAGGATGTTGTTATGAGAGTCGAGTTGACGCCGTTCAGTTGGAATCTCATTTAATGAGACATGGAATTGATCGAAGTTACACATGTTGGACATTACATGGTGAGATAAGTAACGAGAATGTTGAACCCCGGAATAATACGACATGTGCTTCAAAGGACAATGGCAGAGATACATATGATTGTGATCGAGTCGAAGAGATTGCAGAAGCACTTGAAGAAGATCTTCAAGATTGTCCCAAGATGTTTGAGAGGTTGGTAAGCGATGCAGAGAAACCGTTGTATAAAGGTTGCACTACTTTCACAAGATTGTCCGCGGTATTAAAGTTGTACAATTTAAAGGTGGGTAATGGATGGTCGGATAAAAGTTTCACAGAGTTGTTAGCCCTACTTCAAGAGATGCTTCCGGAGGATAATGTTCTTCCCAATCGAACCTACGAAGCTAAAAAAATGTTATGCTCTATTGGCATGAGCTATGATAAGATACATGTTTGTCCAAATGATTGCATTTTGTTTCGAAATGAATATGCATCATTAAACGAGTGTACTAAATGCGGTGTATCTCGGTATAAGAAAAAATTATCACCAGCAAAAGTATTATGGTATTTTCCTATAATTCCGAGATTCAGACGCATGTTTCGTAGTGAAACAGATGCAAAACACCTGACTTAGCATGCAGATGATAGAATTGTAGATGGGAAGTATCGACATCCGGCAGATTCACCATAGTGGATGAAAATTGATAATGATTATCCTGATTTTGGAGAAGAAGCTAGAAACCTTCGCTTGGCATTATCGACTGATGGAATGAATCCGCATGGTCTGCAGAGTATCTCACATTCTACCTGGCCTGTAATTATTATGATTTATAACCTACCTCCATGGCTATGTATGAAGCGTAAGTACATGATGTTATCTATGTTAATTTCTGGCCCTAAACAACCAGGGAATGACATAGACGTATACCTGACACCTCTAATCGAAGACTTAAAGAGTTTGTGGGAGAACGGTGTGGAGGTTTATGATGGATATATGAAAGAAAGTTTCAATTTGAGGGCGATGTTGTTTGGCACAATTAATGATTTCCCAGCATACGGAAATCTATCGGGGTATAGCATTAAAGGTCAATGTGCGTGTCCTATCTGTGAAGAAAACACAGATTGGACGCGGTTGGAATTTGGTCAGAAGAATGTCTTTCTTGGTCATCGTAGATTCTTAAATTCTAGTCATCACTACCGTGGGTGGAGAAAAGCATTCAATGGAGATTCAGAACAACGTAAAGCTCCACCTACATTGACCGGCGAACAAATTTTTGAAAAGGTGAAAGATGTGAGTACTAAGTTTGGCAAGCCTTTTGCCCATATGCTTGTCACGCGTGGGTGGAAGAAGAGGTCAATTTTGTTTGAGTTGTCGTATTGGAAGTCGTTGTATGTAAGACATTTTCTTGATGTTATGCATATTGAAAAAAATGTATTTGAAAGTGTTATTGGTATGTTACTCAATATACAAGGAAAGTCTAAGGATGGCCTTAAAGCAAGAAAGGACTTGGTAGCAATGGGAATAAGGAATGAATTAGGACCCTTGAAGAAAGGAAACCGCACATATCTACCCCCTGCTGCTTATACTCTATCTAGAAAGGAGAAAAAGATACTGTGTAAGTTTCTGAGTGAAGTTAAAGTTCCAGAAGGATACTCTTCAGATATTAGAAGACTTGTTTCTATGAAAGACCTCAAGTTAAAAAGTTTAAAGACACATGACTGCCATGTTATAATGGAACACTTTCTACCAATAGGTATACATTCTATTTTGCCAGAAAAAGTGAGAGGCGCAATAACTAAATTGTGTTTTTTCTTTAGGTCAATCTGTAGTAAGGTGATAGATCCTGCGATCTTACCAACATTGCAAAGAGAAATAGTTATTACTTTGTGCGAGCTTGAAATGTATTTTCCTCCATCATTTTTTGACATAATGGTACATCTAGTTGTTCATCTTGTGAAAGAGACACAACTGTGTGGACCTGCTGTTGCGGTTAGAATACAATATCAAATTATTAATTAATTTGAATTGCATCTTTAGTTCACAACCGCTCTTTGATTTATCCGAAGGAAAAGGTCAAAAGAGGAAAACCTAATTTTGCATCGTAAAGACAATGCGGTGAGAGATCTAGGTAAGGGGTTGGTTAAGCTTAGGGAAGGTACTAGCACCCTAAACTTCTGTAGTACTCTACAGGAACCTTTTGTTTATTGTATGCTTTTTTTTTTATTATCTGTTTTAATATATATTGAGCTAAGGGATAGAGTGACCTAAAGACCTAAGGGTTAGTCCTAAGTTTACTCGGTAAGACATTGCATCTTGTGCCTACATATCCTGACGGGAATGGAATCAGAGTAATTGTAGTTCCCCTCGAAAGGGAAGTTAGAAACGTCTTGACTGTGGTCAAGGTTTCAAGGGGTGTAAACGTCTCTTAAGGATACGCTTACGTGGAGTCTTAAAACTCCTATTTCTAGGTTGAATTTGTTAATTGAAATTAGGTTTGAAATTAGGGATTCCACGGCAGGAAACCCTAAACAGAGTACGGCGACTCTTTGACCTAATGCTAGGGTAAAAGGGTAAACTTGTCCACGGCGGGACACCTAGTCAAATAGGGTTTTGAAATGGTCAAAGATTATGGTTATTGACTCGGCGGTCAAACTATTATACCTAACCCTTCGGAGGGGATTTTAACTGCAAATCATGCAAGATATAGCAAATTATTATACGGCAGAAATAAAGTACGGAAAATAATGAAAGCAATAAAGAAAGCATCGCGACGATCACTCGCGTAAATTACAAATCCCCAAAAAATGTGAAATAAAAAATAAACCGCGACCATGGCCTCGCGTAAATTACATCCACGGGACAAAGACGAACAACTAAAATAATAATAAGCTGAAACAAACAAATTAAGGTGTGTTAGACGAAAAAGAAAAAGGACGGGAACGTTAGGAACTTCTTATTTTTTTTATTTTTATTTAAAAGAGAATAATGGATTTCGAATTTTTACTAAAAACAAATGTGTTAATTTCATGGCTATTTTAAGATCTAAATTTAGAAGAGTTCATAACTTTTTGTGAAAAATAGAGTCTTAAATTTTATTATAAAAAAAAAAGAGTTTAAATTTTTATTATGAGAAAAAATAAAGATTTTTTATTATAAAAACATAGTTTTTATTTTATTATGAGAAAAAATAAAGTTTTTTTAACGAAAAACAGAGTTTTTATTTTAGATTTATTAAAGGAAAATGATTAATTAAGAAAACTGTTATATTAATTATTACTATTATTAAATCATAAACTAATAAAATAATAAAATAATTAATAATTAATAAAAAAAAAAGAAAAGGAACCTAATTAAAAGGGGAGGGGGAAACAAATCATTTGTTATTATAAGAGGTTTCTCATCTTCTTCATTCTCTTTGTCCCACGCGGCGGCCATTAAAGCTCCAAAGAGCTTTTCGCTCCATTTTCCAAAGCTTCTCTCATCTCTTTCGTGTTGCATGTGCGGTTCCTCTCCCGCTGAATGTGTCCCTAAAAAAAAACCATGAAAACAAAACCATAAATCAATTTTGATAAATTTCTTACGGAATAACGGCCGGATTCGAAGCTTCTATCGGACGATGGTGGTGAATCTTTGATCTTGATGATGAAGCCTTGAAGTTTTTTCAAAAATCTCCCCGCTTCTAATAAATCGTGAGGACGGCCGCCGTTTTTTCTTTTGTCTCCTTCTCCCTTTATCAAATGCAACTCATGTTTATATAGGTAACAAAGTAGGGTTAACTCTAACCTAATGCCTATTTTAAAGCCCAACTTAAATAATTAGTCAAAACTAAAAAAAAACAAACTAAAACAAACTTAAAAGAATAAAATCTTTTCTAATATTTTTAATTTTATGATTTTTTGATGTTTTTATGAATAATATGGAAAAAAGTGAAAAAATAATATTTTTTAAAAAATAATTTAAATAAAATACGAAAATAATAATTAAATAATAAAAAAAAACTATTTTTTTTATTTTTTTTTATAAAAATAGAAAAGTTAGAATAAAAATAAAAGAAAAACAAAAAGTGAAGAAGGTGGGATTCGAACTCTCGACCTCTCACACTCAAAACTCCTTACACACGGTCTCTTGCCAATTGTGCCATTTTATTCATTCAAAATAAAGTGGCACTAGAAACTATGTAAAGGTAGGACAAATTTGGGGTGCAACACCTGCCTATATGAGATGAATGTACCATGTTGAACGTTATATGAAAATATTGAAAGGGTATGTGAAAAACCGAAGTCGACCAGAGGGATGTATTGTTGAACGATACATTGTTGAAGAAGCTATTGAGTTTTGTACTGAATATTTGTCCAACGTTCAATCCATTGGCCTCCCAAAATCTCATGTTGTTGAAAAAATAGATGGTAAACAGTTAATTGGAAATAAAGTTGTGACAGTTTCAAGGGATGAACAGGAGCAAGTGCATTTGTATGTTCTGCACAATGACATTGAGGTTGAGCCGTATGTTGAAATGCACAAGGACGTTCTCCGAGGTTTAAATCTGAATAGAAATGAAAATTGGATAGTACGTGAGCACAATCGAAGTTTTATAACATGGTTCAAGGAGCATATTTTTTCAAAGTTTTATTCTGATCCCGCTTCAATAACAGAAAGGTTGAGATGTTTAGCATATGGTCCAAGTTTGCATGTGTTTTCTTATAGAGCATACGCAATTAATGGATACACATTTTATACCAAGGAACAAAATGATAAAAGTACAATGCAAAATAGTGGTGTCACCGTGCTTGCCGAAGAAATGCACATTTCCTCGTATTATGGGGTTATCGAGCTCATTTGGGTGTTTGATTATGAGAAGTTTCAGATTCCTATCTTTGGATGCAAGTGGGTTGAAAATAATAGTGGCATACAAATGGATAAATCAGGTTTTTTGAAAGTGGATCTTAATAAGGTGGGGTACAAAGATGAGCCTTTTATTCTAGCCACGCAAGCTAAACAAGTGTTCTATGTCACTGATCCGACATGTACGAAATGGTCTATAGTTCTTTTTTCCAACAAAGTAATCGATGATAACATTGGAGAAAAGGGGGATGTTTATGTTGAGAATGAATCTTATATTATAGATGATCCAGATGAGAATATTAGAGCGGACGAATCATATATTAGAAATGATCATAACGAGGGAATTTGGATCAATCCATCTGTCCGTGTTGTTAAGAGACAAGTAAACCCCGTTACAACGAAAAAAAGAAAGAGATGTTAAAGGTACTTGTAACATGTTTTTCTTATTTACACATGTCTTATTTATACCATGTTTTTCTTATTTCTTATTTATACCATGTTTTTCTTATTTGCACATTTCTTATGTATATATTTGTTATTTACATATTTGCATGTCATTCATTTGATACTTTGCTTTTTCTGAATTACAGGTATATATATTATGGCCAGCAACGAGGAAACATCACATGATGGAAAACAAACAACAAAAGACGTGGAAGGCGATATTAAAAGAGGCATAACAATTATGAAAAAAATCATCCGTGCGAGAGATAAAGGAGTAAAGTATGATGTCCATTGGAATGAAAGAGATCAGTTAGTTGAGCCTAATGGTGCGTTGCTAACAAGTTACATTAGAGCACTTGTACGTTCGCAAGTTCCGATTACTTGCGATAATTGGAGAATTGTTTCATTACAACCGGCTAAAGATAAGATTTGGACCGAGATTCAGGTATAATATTGGAATTGTTTAATTATTGTTGACATTTACGTCTTTAAATTAAATATACTAACATGTTATATGTATGTGTGTTTGTTTGCAGAGATCTTTCAATATTGAAGATCGTAGGAGAAAATATTGTATACAATTGGACGGAAAACGCTTGAGGGGATTTAGAGCATTTTTAACAAACAAGTTTCTAAAAGATTCTGAAGGAAACTTTGTTGACTCAGAGCGTCCGATGAAGTACGCGGATTTGATTTCGGTGGAAGAATGGGAGACGTTTGTTGCAAAGCGAAGATCAAAAGAATTTGAAGTAAGTACAACTTATCATGAACTATGTATAGTATATATACTTCTTCCATGTACAGGAGTTCTGATAAACTTGTTTTTTCAGGTTGTTAGTGGCGTAAATCGTCAACGGGCATCAAATCCCGCATATCCATACAGAAAGGGCCGGTTGGGATATGCACGATTAGAACAAAAAATAGTAAGTACATATAAATGCTTTAATATGATATATTTACAAAAAATAGTAAGTATATATAATAGGATACAATGCTTTATTATCCGTCTTAATGCGTAGTTGGAAGAGGAGAAGAGTGATGTGACATCTCTTCCGGACCATGTTGTATGGAAGGCTGCCGTGTGGGACGAGATGGAGTCGTTCAGGAAGAAGTTCAACAAGTCTTTGAACAATGTGTAAGTACAACATTATCTTTGTCAGTAACTGATCAAAAGTGTGTAATATATTTATATATGTTTTTATCTATATTTCAGGAGACTCTGTCCCAGACCATAACTCCCGCCGAGGATAATGATTGCAGGAGCTTACTGAGCCGGGTGCTGAATATTCCTGAGTATTCTGGGCGTGTGAGGGGTAAGGGATTTGGTGTCACTCCATCCAAACTGTATAAGCAGCCAAAGAAAAAAAATCCAACCAATAAAGAAGTGATGAAGACTTTGGAGGATTTGAAAGCGCAAATTCGTGAATTACAGAAGGATAAGGAGAGATACATGGAGGAAAGACGCGCTCCAGAGGGTAGAGCTACTAGTGACAAAGATAGTACCGGTTGTCCGCAGAAGCTTCCAGAGGTAATTGTATATATTACATTGAAATTAATTTAGCACACTTTACTTAATTGACACATTAACTAATCATTATTTGTTTAGGGCATTTCACTTTGCTGGCTATATTTATCGTCACCTACTCATCGAATGGTTGGCAAGGGAAAGGTGCATAACTTTCTGGGAGACTTACTTCACCACAAACCGCTCCCTTCTGGATTTTTGAAAGTATCTATTGATATTGCATTAGAGGGGAGTGCGTTGTTGCCTATACCAGATGATATTTCAGGCGCAACAGTGGTGGGAGACGCAGTAGGATCGTATGTGGCATGGCCAGCAAATTTGATTTGCATAGATGATGAGGTAGGTTGAACCTTTTAATACTCAAATGTTTTATGATTCATACATGAAAGTTATTCTTACATCTACATTTTCTTATTTACATGATGATCTTAGACTCCTACAAAATCCAAATCAAAAGATGATAGAATTATTGTGCGGGATACCGATTCAGCTGCATCAAAGAAACAGGTACTACTACAGTTACATGACTATCTTGTTATACAATATTAATTACTGAACTTATATATGACTTTTAGGTTCATGATCAACAGTCGCAACAAGTCAGCAAGGGTAAGATGCCTGAAACTTCCAAGGTTTCCAGAATTGTTCCTCGATTTAGGATGTGCCTTGAAACATATGTCGGAACATCAGATGTGCCTGAGGGTGACGTCCGTCAAATACACATGGAGGCAGGTATTTTCGGTTTTGAATATCCCGAAACAATTGCTAAGGAGGATTTTGATCAGGTTTTCAACCATTCTGAACTGGGCGTCGGTGTTATGCATTCATACATTAGGTACTTTGATCCATTTTAATTAAATAATTGAACATTTTAAAATTTGCTCGTTTAACTTAATATTCTAATGTTGATTATGTTTTTTTAGGTTCTTGTATGACAAGTTATTGGTCCCGAATGAATTGACTTCAGTATTCGCATTCTTATCTGCTAGCTGTGTCAACTCACGTATAATAGACCAGTCACCAGATACAGTCAAAGAGTACACAGTGCAGAGATTTATGCGTGCGACTACGGAGAAGTTGTTCTTGTTGCCATATAACACTAGCCATGGGTTAGATTTTATTCTAAATTCATTTATTATAATTGTTCGATTTTTCCCTTTCTATATATATAACATTTCCGTCTAAACTGTTGTCTTATTTTATAGTGGACATTGGTTGTTGATCGCAATTAATCCGACGAAAGAAATAGTGTATTATATAGATTCATTGGATGGCAATACAACAAAATATGAAAATCTGAGGAACTTTGTTGATACGTAAGTGATGAGATATATTGTTGTCTTTAATTATATATCTTTATTTATTATGTGACATTGTTCTAAATATGCGTTTATATTATGTTAGAGTTATACAAATATTCAGAGCACAAAGAGATGCAACGGTGCCAAAAAGTAAGGCTAACAACATCAACTGGATCAGAGTGGAGGTATATTCTCGCATGTTTCTACTTGATAAAACTATTTAAACTATATATCCGGATAAATGTTCGTTTGTTTTTTCCATTTACAGTGTCCTCGGCAGCGCAATGGTATTGACTGTGGATATTTTGTATTGCGCTTTATGAGGGAAATTATTCTTTCTAGTCAACTTGAGATTCCAGTCCTGGTATAGATCAATTCATTCTATAAGTTATATGATTCATTTTGATAATTATCCGATACTTCATCTGAGTAATTAGTTTTAAACTTAAATCTTATTCGATCTGTTATATTATGTAGTATTATGATGAATTCAAGTGCGCTACTTACACGAAAGCAAAATTGGAAGAAATTAAAGAGGAATGGTGTCAATTTATTCTTGGGTTGAGAATTGTATAGAGTTACCGGATTGGAAGACTTGTAATTATATGTGAATTGAATGTATTTGTGTTGTTGTAATTCTGAGGATCGAATTTTGTTGTAACATATTTAAACATGTTAATGTGTATATTAAAATGTTTATGAACAAAGTCATGAGTTACAATGTATCCAAAGTTTTGAATTGTACATATAAGGCCAAAGTTTGAATTGTATATTTAAGGCCAAAGTTTGAATTTTATTTATAAGCCCAAAGTGTTGAAATAAAGGCCTGAATTATAAGCAGGTTGTTGGTAAAATATACAAAACAGGGTGAATATTTTTTTTAAAAAAAAATTTTAAAATCTGGGACATTAGACAGCGCTTTTACATAAAAGCGCTGCTAAAGGTCACAAATATTACGCTACAAAAGCGCTGCTATTGGTTTGGAAGGGGGGGTCTAAGACAGCGCTTGTAAAAAGCGCTGCTAAAGGGTGGGTTATGGCAGCGCTTTTGCAAAAGCGCTGCTAAAGGGGGGGGTCTAAGACAACGCTTTTTGAAAGCGCTGCTAAAGGGGGGGATGGTTGGGAGAATTATGCAGCGCTTACAAAAGCGCTGCTAAAGGGCTAAAAAAGCGCTGCTAAAGGTGCTGCTGAAGGGAACTTTTAGCAGCGCTTTTTCATTGAAAAAAAGCGCTGCCTTTACCTTTAGCAGCGCTTTAAAGCGCTGCTAAAGGTCTTTTTTGGCATAGTGATGGGATATGATCAATATTAGTGTCAAAACTATCCTAGGCACGCTTGTACCAGAAACAGAGAATAACTTCCTACATGATGTAATTTTATGAGAAACTATCACATTCTTCCGTTCAAGCATACCAAATTTTTATGAAATTGGTACCAGATAGGTCAAAATCTAGTAGAGTAGATTATAGTTTTATAAGTTGGAAAACAATATGCAAGGTTAATGGTTTGCTAATAAAACACAGATTACAATTAATAACATAATGCATTTTTAACATGACTTATATCATATCCAATTGAGTTCTTTAAATGAATCATATTTAATTTTTTATATTATTTTAAACAATTCAACTTTATTTTCCAAATATCTATACAATCCATCAAAAATGTTAAAATAAATCCTATCAAATCCCACAATTAGTGTTGCAATTACAGCTGGCAATTAAACTACGCTCTCTCATGTAATAACGTTTGCGAAAGGCAATTCAACTACACTGTTTAATGTAACAATGTTTGCGAATGTAGTAACGTTGTTTTTGTTCAATTACCCATTGAAATTGGCACAGTAGGTTTGATTGTTGTGTATAAACTTTATAAACAACAGGCGATATTTATGCTCTAATAGGGAGTGTTTTAGGTTTAATTGTTATGTCTTATATAAAATTTTCATGCCTTTTAGGTTTAATTTTCTTCTTTTTTTTTCTAAGTTAATGTGTATGAAATACAAATAGTGATTTTTTGTATAACAAATTCAAGTGCAAGATAGAAATGTCAAACAACTTATCACCAAATGGTTACTACTTTTTAATTTCACTCGAATTATGATAGATTCTGTAACTGTTTCCACCAGCCAAACATACAATAGAGCTTCCATACAACAATGGTATAAATCAGGAAACATGCAGGGTTCAAAATTTGGAGAAAAACTTGTTTCTGTGGAGGTTTTCCCTAACACGACCCTCAAAATACTTATACAACGATTATGTTACCATAAGGAGAATCCTACGTCAAACAACTTATGAGTAATTTTGTTTCCATAACTGTAACCACGGTTAATCCCAACTTAAAGCCTGGAAACAATGTTGAATGGTTCAACAAAATACATTATCAATAACACTTATTAGAAAGTTGAGTCGCATTTACAATTTTTTACATTGTAAATATTGCAGTTCATCTCAATAAAAGTAAAGTAATAACAATTAATTTACAAATATTCAGTAGATCTCTTCCTTTTCTATTTTTTACTTCAAAGACAACAAATCTTTATTTAAAAAGGGATTTTATTCAAAATGAGTGTGAAAATTGCAACGTAACTACATTTAAATGGAAAAAAAAAATCAACAAATGCAATTGCCTCCACCTAATGTTGTGTCAACAAAAAAAAAGAAGAATATGAGGCAAAAGAAATAAAAAGGAAATGCGAGAGTGATAAAAAAATAGAAATAATAATAATAAAGATAGTACCGGTTGCCTCTGGAAGCTTCTGCGGACAACCGGTAGTAATATATTCAACTTCTATGTCATTTAATCTAATTGTAGAAAACATTCATCAAGAACAAAAGAGAAAAGAGAGAAGAAAGTCGAGATAAATGGTGGACATGAGGATATTGATATTTGGTATGTTTGTAACAACTTCTCTAATTTTCTCTAATTTAACTTTAATTTTCTTTAATTTTGATTTCTTTTATTTAAAGGTTATCTCATGTAACATGACAAAATTGGGAAAAATACATGGAGTTGTTCAATTGCGTGAAGTTAGAAGAATTGGGTGCTGTAAGGTTAAAGGTATACTTATTTAATAGAAAAATTCAACCCAACTCATCAAATTTTGGATCTAGATTAGACAAGAAAAATTTGTATTAATTTTTTTTTTATAATTTAGAGCAATTTGATGTGTTAACATCTCTGAGGTAAACAAAAATGAAACAGTTTATTTTTTTGACTTATCTCATATTTTTAGTTGCTTAATTATCAAAAGAAAGAATATGGATATATAGAATGATGGAAATTTGTGATTATCGTGGAACAAGGAACAAAGAAGAAAGAATACGTCATTTATTATTATTATTTCTATTTTTTATCACTCTCGCATTTCCTTTTTATTTCTTTTGCCTCATATTCTTCTTCTTTTTTGTTGACACAACATTAGGTGGAGGCAATTGCATTTGTTGATTTTTTTTCCATTTAAATGTAGTTACGTTGCAATTTTCACACTCATTTTGAATAAAATCCCTTTTTAAATAAAGATTTGTTGTCTTTGAAGTAAAAATAGAAAAGGAAGAGATCTACTGAATATTTGTAAATTAATTGTTATTACTTTACTTTTATTGAGATGAACTGCAATATTTACAATGTAAAAAATTGTAAATGCGACTCAACTTTCTAATAAGTGTTATTGATAATGTATTTTGTTGAACCATTCAACATTGTTTCCAGGCTTTAAGTTGGGATTAACCGTGGTTACAGTTATGGAAACAAAATTACTCATAAGTTGTTTGACGTAGGATTCTCCTTATGGTAACATAATCGTTGTATAAGTATTTTGAGGGTCGTGTTAGGGAAAACCTCCACAGAAACAAGTTTTTCTCCAAATTTTGAACCCTGCATGTTTCCTGATTTAAACCATTGTTGTATGGAAGCTCTATTGTATGTTTGGCTGGTGGAAACAGTTACAGAATCTATCATAATTCGAGTGAAATTAAAAAGTAGTAACCATTTGGTGATAAGTTGTTTGACATTTCTATCTTGCACTTGAATTTGTTATACAAAAAATCACTATTTATATTTCATACACATTAACTTAAAAAAAAAAAGAAGAAAATTAAACCTAAAAGGCATGAAAATTTTATATAAGACATAACAATTAAACCTAAAACACTCCCTATTAGAGCATAAATATCGCCTGTTGTTTATAAAGTTTATACACAACAATCAAACCTACTGTGCCAATTTCAATGGGTAATTGAACAAAAACAACGTTACTACATTCGCAAACATTGTTACATTAAACAGTGTAGTTGAATTGCCTTTCGCAAACGTTATTACATGAGAGAGCGTAGTTTAATTGCCAGCTGTAATTGCAACACTAATTGTGGGATTTGATAGGATTTATTTTAACATTTTTGATGGATTGTATAGATATTTGGAAAATAAAGTTGAATTGTTTAAAATAATATAAAAAATTAAATATGATTCATTTAAAGAACTCAATTGGATATGATATAAGTCATGTTAAAAATGCATTATGTTATTAATTGTAATCTGTGTTTTATTAGCAAACCATTAACCTTGCATATTGTTTTCCAACTTATAAAACTATAATCTACTCTACTAGATTTTGACCTATCTGGTACCAATTTCATAAAAATTTGGTATGCTTGAACGGAAGAATGTGATAGTTTCTCATAAAATTACATCATGTAGGAAGTTATTCTCTGTTTCTGGTACAAGCGTGCCTAGGATAGTCTTGACACTAATATTGATCATACCCCATCACTATGCCAAAAAAGACCTTTAGCAGCGCTTTTTTTGGCCTTTAGCAGCGCTTTAAAGCGCTGCTAAAGGTAAAGGCAGCGCTTTTTTTCAATGAAAAAGCGCTGCTAAAAGTTCCCTTCAGCAGCACCTTTAGCAGCGCTTTTTTAGCCCTTTAGCAGCGCTTTTGTAAGCGCTGCATAATTCCCCCAACCATCCCCCCCTTTAGCAGCGCTTTCAAAAAGCGCTGTCTTAGACCCCCCCCCCCCCCCCCTTTAGCAGCGCTTTTGCAAAAGCGCTGCCATAACCCACCCTTTAGCAGCGCTTTTTACAAGCGCTGTCTTAGACCCCCCCTTCCAAACCAATAGCAGCGCTTTTGTAGCGTAATATTTGTGACCTTTAGCAGCGCTTTTATGTAAAAGCGCTGTCTAATGTCCTAGATTTTAAAATTTTTAAAAAAAAAAAATATTCACCCTGTTTTGTATATTTTACCAACAACCTGCTTATAATTCAGGCCTTTATTTCAACACTTTGGGCTTATAAATAAAATTCAAACTTTGGCCTTAAATATACAATTCAAACTTTGGCCTTATATGTACAATTCAAAACTTTGGATACATTGTAACTCATGACTTTGTTCATAAACATTTTAATATACACATTAACATGTTTAAATATGTTACAACAAAATTCGATCCTCAGAATTACAACAACACAAATACATTCAATTCACATATAATTACAAGTCTTCCAATCCGATAACTCTATACAATTCTCAACCCAAGAATAAATTGACACCATTCCTCTTTAATTTCTTCCAATTTTGCTTTCGTGTAAGTAGCGCACTTGAATTCATCATAATACTACATAATATAACAGATCGAATAAGATTTAAGTTTAAAACTAATTACTCAGATGAAGTATCGGATAATTATCAAAATGAATCATATAACTTATAGAATGAATTGATCCATACCAGGACTGGAATCTCAAGTTGACTAGAAAGAATAATTTCCCTCATAAAGCGCAATACAAAATATCCACAGTCAATACCATTGCGCTGCCGAGGACACTGTAAATGGAAAAAACAAACGAACATTTATCCAGATATATAGTTTAAATAGTTTTATCAAGTAGAAACATGCGAGAATATACCTCCACTCTGATCCAGTTGATGTTGTTAGCCTTACTTTTTGGCACCGTTGCATCTCTTTGTGCTCTGAATATTTGTATAACTCTAACATAATATAAACGCATATTTAGAACAATGTCACATAATAAATAAAGATATATAATTAAAGACAACAGTATATCTCATCACTTACGTATCAACAAAGTTCCTCAGATTTTCATATTTTGTTGTATTGCCATCCAATGAATCTATATAATACACTATTTCTTTCGTCGGATTAATTGCGATCAACAACCAATGTCCACTATAAAATAAGACAACAGTTTAGACGGAAATGTTATATATATAGAAAGGGAAAAATCGAACAATTATAATAAATGAATTTAGAATAAAATCTAACCCATGGCTAGTGTTATATGGCAACAAGAACAACTTCTCCGTAGTCGCACGCATAAATCTCTGCACTGTGTACTCTTTGACTGTATCTGGTGACTGGTCTATTATACGTGAGTTGACACAGCTAGCAGATAAGAATGCGAATACTGAAGTCAATTCATTCGGGACCAATAACTTGTCATACAAGAACCTAAAAAAACATAATCAACATTAGAATATTAAGTTAAACGAGCAAATTTTAAAATGTTCAATTATTTAATTAAAATGGATCAAAGTACCTAATGTATGAATGCATAACACCGACGCCCAGTTCAGAATGGTTGAAAACCTGATCAAAATCCTCCTTAGCAATTGTTTCGGGATATTCAAAACCGAAAATACCTGCCTCCATGTGTATTTGACGGACGTCACCCTCAGGCACATCTGATGTTCCGACATATGTTTCAAGGCACATCCTAAATCGAGGAACAATTGCTTTTCTGGAAACCTTGGAAGTTTCAGGCATCTTACCCTTGCTGACTTGTTGCGACTGTTGATCATGAACCTAAAAGTCATATATAAGTTCAGTAATTAATATTGTATAACAAGATAGTCATGTAACTGTAGTAGTACCTGTTTCTTTGATGCAGCTGAATCGGTATCCTGCACAATAATTCTATCATCTTTTGATTTGGATTTTGTAGGAGTCTAAGATCATCATGTAAATAAGAAAATGTAGATGTAAGAATAACTTTCATGTATGAATCATAAAACATTTGAGTATTAAAAGGTTCAACCTACCTCATCATCTATGCAAATCAGATTTGCCGGCCATGCCACATACGATCCTACTGCATCTCCCACCACTGTTGCGCCTGAAATATCATCTGGTATAGGCAACAACGCACTACCCTCTAATGCAATATCAATAGATACTTTCAAAAATCCAGAAGGGAGCGGTTTGTGGTGAAGTAAGTCTCCCAGAAAGTTATGCACCTTTCCCTTGCCAACCATTCGATGAGTAGGTGACGATAAATATAGCCGGCAAAGTGAAATGCCCTAAACAAATAATGATTAGTTAATGTGTCAATTAAGTAAAGTGTGCTAAATTAATTTCAATGTAATATATACAATTACCTTTGGAAGCTTCTGCGGACAACCGGTACTAATCTAGATGAAAAAATAATGCTAACCAAATTAATGATTTTTTAATATGAAAAAACACAAAACATCTCCAAATATAATTAAATTATCACACAAATAGATAGTTACAATAGCAAATACCAAATCAAAAGTAAGATAGAAATAAAAATTTAAAACAAAAGAACTAACACCATTAAAAACCACGCCATTTCAAAAAATAATACTGATGAAATAGTTGTTTGTATTATGAAAATCTAAATTACATATTTTATGATGTATTTATACTCACAAAATACAAATAAGTATCATTAAGAAATAAAACATAATAACAACAAAAGCAAAAAGTTAAAACTATAGTATTAATGAATAATGTTTTGCAACAAAAGTAAGATATAATTGTAAGAAAATAATAATGCAGTAGAAAACCACTCATACCCATTGTGGTTGCATTAAATACTTGAATTTTATTGTATTTTAGAGTATGAAATTTTTTCAAGTATCACATGATCTTTTTTTACTCCATAGTTAATAACTCTGCTTTGAAAAAAAGAAAAGTTTCGTAAATGGTAAAATTCTAAAAAAGACTCAATTACAAAAGTCATACAAAAACTATTACTATAAAAGCAATTACAAAAAAAAAAATCTACATACAACAATCAATTTTCAGTCATAATGAGAACGACTTCTTCTATCGGGGGTGATGGTGTGATCTTGACTGAAAATAAGTTTCATCTATTTTTCAAAAATAAAAAGATCACTAATTAAAATTGAATAAATAAAAATATTATAGAATGAAAAAAATTATAAAAAAAAAAGTATATTCATTGAGAAAGAGATGAAATTTACATAAAAAAATAGAAGATAATTTTTAACTTCTGTCACAACTTAGTAGTTAATGAAAGTTATAGGTGTGAGATATTCTTTGTGAGACATGGAAGTTACTTTTTCAATTGGTAACCAACAAAAGTTATTAATCACTCAAGATTTTAAATTAAACTATTTTCATGTTGATAAAAAAGATGAAGGGTAATTTTGGAACAAAAATAAGCCACACCAAAAACTTGTATCCCCTTTATATATAGTTATAGACTAGCGTCCAGACGGGCACTCGCGTGCCCGTCTGTCCGCTTTTTTAATGCACATAAAAAGATAAATGATATTTTTTTGTTAAAACAAATTTTTAAAAAAATATAATATTATGTGGAAGTTAATAATAAGAAATTATGTGGAAGTTAATAATAATAAGTTATATGGAAGTTAATAATAGAAATTTATTAAGGAAATTACACAATAATATAAGGGTAAAAATGGTAGAAAAATAGGTCACACCAAAACAAAGTATTCCCTTTATATATTGTATAGACTAGCGCCCAAACGGGCATGTCCGTACCCGTTTGTCCGCTTTTTTTATTGCGCTAACGCGCAAAAATATTAACAGTGTATTTTTTTAAATTTAATTTTACTATAAACTATTTATATTAATTTTAATATAAATTATTTATATGATGAAACATTAAGTTTTGTATTTATATATTGCTATAGATTAGTCAAAACCATAAGAAGATTTAGATAGAAGAAGAACAAAAATCTTTCTCACAATTTATTAAGCAACTAAACATAATCATTAATACGGATATTAAGTTACATTATTGCTTAATAGGAAGGTCAACCATGGAATCAAAATCAGAAATATCTCTCGTTTCACTGCAAAACAAATGAAGTAATTCATTAATATATTTTTTATTTGATTTTGGTTTTAATTTAAATTATTTATCATATATATATATATATATATATATATATATATATATATATATATATATATATATATATATATATATATATATATATGTTTATTAATTTAATTTTTTATTAAGTATATGGTCAATGAAATGCTTCCAAAGATTGTTGCAACAAAACTCTTCCATTTATTGAAGCAATACTTTAATAAATGTTTTAACATTTGATTCTCATTTCCCTGCATTATCTTGGAGGTGTGTGTAATCTTTAATATTTATTGTTTGTTTTCTATTATATTATTAGTATTGTATTAAATACAGATGAACCAATTCATAAATAAACAATTCATATATTTCTTATCTTTAAGACCAATGGGTTTAAAAAGAAAGACACTTAAAAATAATGTTTCATTGTTTTTAATAATATTCTCTAACCAAATCAATATAATTTGATATTTAGTTGCAACAACCAAATGCAAAATCAACAAAATAAATTCTAAAATAAAAGCAAATTATCTCTTAAAGAAATAATCATAACATTGTAAAGGAAAAGAAACTCCATATCAATTAACAATGAAGTATGATAAAGAATTAGAGAAGGAATTAGAGACTGGTGATCAAATAAGAGATGAAGATGAAATTTTTTTTCTCTATTTATCTTTCACAAACCATAAATAGTGGAGTATGATGATGTATTTTTTTTTATGTTGCCAATGAATGAATGAATTTCCATTTTCTATTCATTTATAAGTGTGTTTTGCACTTCCATCATTTTTGTAAGAGATGCATAACTATCAAAATTGGTTTTTTTTTCCATTAAAAAAACCAACTTTGATAGTTATGCTCATCTTATAAAAAAAACCGTATCATTTTGTTAGCACTTTATTTTTAAAAATTAAATAAATTGCGTACAACTTAAAGGATAAAATGGGAATGAAATAGGTCTGTCCAAAATCATCTATCTTCTTTATCTTTATCTATAGTTATAGAATAGATAATAGTTATTGAATAAATAATAGTTATAGAATATATTAAGTAGAGTTTAGAGAAACCATAATAAATATTATAAAAAGAAATTTTTTTTATGAGAATAAAAAGAAATCATAAATAAAAGTTAGGGAGATAAATACAAATAAAACCCACAAATAAATTAATCTCACATAAAGTGAAATAAACAAAATTTTGAGAGATTAAAAGTTTCATGTTCTTGTTAGACAAAAAAAACATATAAATTATTCTTCAAAAACTAAGTAAAATAGACAACGTATAAAGAGAAAAATATATAATAAACAAAATTTAAGAAATGTGAATAAATTAGAATATATGTACAATTCCATAGAAGTATCTTCTGTACACTCATTTCAATAGTTGCATGGAAAATATATATTTGTGTAAAAAAGATCATTTGAAATCCCTTCAAGTTTTGCCGCATATATGTAGCATTCTGCCTCTTTTGAAATTAATAGTTTCTTCAATTTTCTTTAAAAACATAACATAAATATTAAAACAAATAAAAATAAAAATGAGAGAGATGAGTTTTTTCTTTAGTTTTAAATGAAGAATTTAAGAGAGAAAAGAAGAGAGATAATCAATCAACATTGCAAAACCAAATACATAAGACATTTTTCAGTATTACGTATCTACTTCGGTGGAGTGTTCGCGGATATTAATAAATTTATTAGAATTGTGATATAATAAATAGAATTTATATAATAATTAATAACTTTAATAATAATTTTACATAGAGTTGGTTCAAAAATACAAAAAACTAAAAAGTAATATAATTAAAATGAATAACTTTTAATAACTAATCAAACCTATAGAAATAATTATAAGTGAATGATTTATATTTGTTACATTTTGAAAGATTATGCCTCTGTGTTCTTCCCATTGTCTTGCACATTCTTCTATCTTGCTTGATTTATCCATTAAAAACTAAAAAGAAATTTAAGAATCATTATTAAATATATAAAAATAGTGATAAGAAAGTATGTGTAAGAAAATTAAAGTTATTAGGTATTCTCAAATATTTAAGAATCTTTAAATTTTGAAGAAGAAAAATTGAAAAAATGAAAATATTGAAGATAAAAATGCAGGTAGTATGTGATAAAGAAAGGAAATGGTAGAATACTTAAAACAAAAGGAATGATACGTGAATAAAAAAACGGCATTATGTTGTTGATACTCAAAGAAACTACACCAAAAATATGAATTTATCATTAAGACTTAATTACACATTAAAAATAATAAGAACACAAAGAAATTTGACTTCTTTCTTTCTTATGCATTACCGATGATACTAAATAATTTTCAATAATATTCATCTATTAATCAAACAATAGAATGAAATGAATAAAATTAAAAATAGGTAAAGGAATCGATCAAAATAGTTAAACTTTAAAAGTTAGTGAGAATATTAAAATTAAAAAAAGATAGTATGAAAATTGGAAAAATAACCTCTTCTCCATAAAAAAAAAATCTCTATGTTTATGTTAACAACAACTTTTTTCTACTTCACTGTCTTCAAACTAATTAAAAACAAAAACTTAATAAAAGTTGCCAAAAGAACATAACAGAAAAATTAAAGTTAATTTAGAGAAATACTACCAAAAAGATAGCAGTTACCATTATTATCTTTCTCTTTCATTTTCATCTTTGTTTTCTTTCTTCCATATCTTTAATTTGCTTCTCCAACATTTTTTCTCTCTCTTAATATATCTAATGGGAAGAATATAAAATGGAGAGAGAAGATGAATTGGTTTAGAAACCGCATAGAAGTTATGAAAGATGAAGAATAATAACTAACTAATAAAAGAATGTAATAAAATCAATTTATTAGGGACAAAATTGGAAATAAAAAAGCTACACCAGTCTTAGTCTTCTTAAGAAATCTGACCACACTTGGTCTCTTAAGGAACTTTATAACAAGTAAAAATACAATGTATGTTTAAAAGTTGCTTCTAAAAAGCTATAACACAACTGTGATTTTACACAATTGAAGAACGAATTAAATCTAGAATGAAGTTGAGAGATGTTTGGATATTGTTCTTTGATTGTTCAATAATTCGTCAACTTAGAAATGATGTAGAAGTCTTGTTTAAATAGAACTTCACTTTCATTTCTTAAAGGGCGTGCAACTGGCATTCTGTCTTCTTTGACTTTTCTTTCCCAGAAGAGGAATGTTTAGACAAATCCTTTTTGTCTGAATTCTTGTGTCAAGCACGAATGAGGAAAGAGCCGTTTGGATAAGGACAAGGAAAACGCCAACGGATTTTTATTTGAACATAATCTTCTTCAACAAATCTAGAACAGTCTTGCATTAGATCCTCTGATGATGTTCCTTGTTCTTCAGATCAGAGTTACTCTATTTAGAGTATTTGCAGCCATGTGCTTTAGCATGAACAATCTTTATCAGAGCATACTTGAATATCAGAGCCTCTGTACTTGCAACGTTAAGTACTTCTAGAGTCTTTTGATTCGTTACATATGCTTTCGCGCTCAGAGTCTTCTGCAGCTTCGCTCACAGTCTTTTGCAGCTTCGCTCAAAGTCTCTTTCAGACAGCGTTCAGAGTCTTCTGATTCTTAACTTTCAGAGGAGTTTTTGCTTCCAGAGGAATATTAATTTTAATATCTGAAACAAAAACACTTGAATACGATTAGAGTATATATTTACTTCATACAAAATTTCATTAATGTTATCATTAAAACATAGAGATATATTAAGAACCAATCTGTGTTCTAACAATCTCCCCCTTTTTGATGATGACAAAAGCAATAGGAAATTTTGTTCAAAACAAAGAAAGATATATATCTCCCCCTGAGATTATGAATCTCCCCCTGAATTGAATACTGATAGAAAAAATGATTACTTCCCTTTCAGCACAAGTATTCTTTCCAGATTCAGAGCAAACTTTGGAGACTCTCAGAGTTTGTTCAGAGTTACCCTATGAAATTTATCTGATGAAAAATTTGAGCTCTGAAATACTGAGTTCAAAGTTAGTTAAATTTAAACATGTCTGAGTTCCATTTTAGTAACTGTTTATGTGAACAATTAGAATTTCCATTTTCTCCCCCTTTTTGTCATATCAAAAAGAAAAACTTTTGAAGACATGAAACAATAACAGAGGAAAACATAAAGCATATCATATAATCAGATGGAAAAACCAAACAGTCACAGATGCATTGATAAGAAATTCAGAAGATAAACAAGATAAGCAAAACAACACAAAAGCGCACAAATAACAAAACAACTAAGAAGAAGAACGAGAAGCCAAAATCTTCAGAAGATTCGTTATCTCAGAGGTTGACACTTCTTGCTTTGCCATCCAAGTCTTGATCTCAGATGTTGATTCCTCTTGCTTAGCCATCCAGTCTTTTATTGCATCTGTTGTTTTCTCTTGTTTGATCATCCATGTCTTGAACTCAGCGTTTTTAGCTTCTTGCTTTTCAACTTTAATCTTCATATCTATAACTTCTTCCTTCTTCAACTTAGAAGAGTCTGGAACACTCACAGAAGCAGATGCATTATCAATAACCATTGCAGATTCATTCTCTATTTCCATAGGAGAAGGTTGAGTAGATGCAGAAACGTCTTCAGGAATGGAAGCCTCTGTGCTGACTTTCTCAGTCTGAGAATCCTCAGTCATCTGAAGTGTAGCAGCTTCTTCAGAAGAAGAACACACAACCTTTGGAGGTGTATTTTCCAGAAGTAGAGTTAGAGTTCTGCTAACTCTTAGAAGAGTGAGTCTGACAGCTTCAGCAAATCTCACCTTCGCATCGTCAGAGCAAATATCTTGAAGGTTTGAAGTCACAGAGTTGAATCTAGTTCTAAATCTTGTCCAGATGGCTTCAAAATCAGCAGGGTTTATGCTTGTGAGGCACTCCTTCTTAACAGAAGACAACCACATATTCATCTCTTTTTCAAAACCAGAAAACAGTGCACCAACATCTAGCCTAGGTTTGGGTTTCAGGTAGGCTTCTAAAGGTGATGTTTTAATGGGAGCAGAGGTTGACGGTATAGAAAAAGTTGGAATAATGATTATAGGAGGATATGGTGAAGATGGAATACGGACAGATGAGGTAGTAACAACCTTAGATTCAGAGGGAATATCTGGTTGGGTTGTTTCAGGGATATCAAAAGAATGGATTGTAGAGTTGTGTGTGAGTGATATAGCGTCTGATTTACCAGAAGATGCATCAGATGAATCAGATGATGGACATGATCCAGATGAAACAGGAAACACTGTTTTAAGGGGTTGGAGATCAAGAATCTCAGGTTCAGGATCAGATGGTATTGTTTCAGATTGTTGTGGTTCAGATGGTTGTTGTTCAGATGGTTGGTTTACAAAAGGGTTTGGTTCAGAAGTGGTGTGTTGATCAGATGAAGGTGCTTGGTTCTGTTGAGGGGAGTTATTTTGAGGTTGAGGTGGAGAAGAGGGAACAAATTCATGAACATTTTCAAAAGAAAAGTGTTCAGAGGTAATGTGTGTTGGAGAGGGAGTAGGTATGGGGTCAAAGGGAGGAGGAGATCTAGATGTTGGTGGTTCTGTTACTTGTTCCAAAATAGAAGATAAATTTGCAGAAGGTTTACCTGACTTTTTTAAGCGTTTGGTCTTTGCAGAAGATGCTTCTCCAGAAGCTTTCCTCTTAGTCTTTATAGATCCTTCCTCTGAGACCTTTCTCTTCTTTCTATTGTTCTCCTCAAAGAAATCTGGTCCAGGTTCATTTGCTCTTTTTAGCAAGTCTGGTGGCATGGGGGTTCCATCTGCTATGCATGCAGCAATGTAGTTCAGAAGAACATCCCTTGGTTCTTCAGCAGTGAAGAGAGGAAAATCTGCCACAGGAATTCTTCTTCTGTGTACAGCTGCAGAGTCCATCTTGACTGGCTCTGGTTGAAGTTCCTCTACAAGTCTCATCCTCTGCAGACTTTTCCCATCCAGAGGCTTTCCCAGAATTGGAACCAATTCTTCTATCTGACCTGCCTCTGTCAGATGTGCAACTGAACTATTTTTTGTCAGAATATCAGAAATCAATCTGCCCATTGGGATCCAGTTTCTGATCTTCTAATGCTTTGTTCTGATTTCCTCTCTGGACTGTTTTACATGGCTCCACAGATGAGCAAATAACAAGTGTGGCAGATCCACCTTGATGTTATTTCCCAAGCAGTACAGAAAGTACAGTTGTTCTGCGTTGATGTAATATGGAGAGTTGGTTGATTTCCTATGCTGAATACATCCCAGAAAGATCTTCGCCCAGATCTTGTAGTGCACTTTCAGATTTGATTTTGCTTGAGGCCAGCCCATATGTAAAAACTTCTCTGTAGACATCATCCATGTCTATACGTCCAACAGAGAGTTTGTGAACACCATCTACTTCTTCATATCCAATTAATTTGCGAATCAAGTCTTCAGTTATGATTATCTCTTTACCCAGCACATACGAAATAATGAATTTTGGGTATACCTTTGCATGAATCCAGAATTCTTTCACCAAAAGAGGGAAGACTGGACCAAACAGTCTATCAAAGTTCTTAGTCCATCCTTGTGCAGAAACAATTGGTCGCAAATCAAACCCATTCTTTGCAATGCAGTCAAAATCAATCATGAATTCGCAAATAACTTCCAAATCTTCAACCGGAGTGAGAAGGGTTCTTTCAGGTTCTCTGTAAGTGACGTTACCCGTTTCAGATGTAGATCCAACCATTGTAGATGCAAGCTTTTGAGTTGATGATGATGAGGTTGCCATTGAAGAACTAGAGAGATAACTTGATCTTCTTAAAGATTTTGGTTTAGATGAGAAGATGAAGCAACGTAGAAAGCAAAATTGCATATAGGTGTGAGAGAGAGTGAAAAATGTGAAAAGTGTTGTGTTGTGGAATATATAGGGGCAAAAGAAATTAGGGCACACAATCACACGTTCAGCAGTTATTCACAATTAATTAAAACATTAAATCACATCAAAAAGAATAATGATTAAAAAGCATTTAATGATTCTAACAAGCGTAAGAAGGAAAACGAGAAAATTAATTGTTCAAACAGTACCTCTAAACGGTGTCTCATTGTTTACACTCCACCTTTTCAGATTCTGTGTGACACGTGTTTAATGTTTGGGTGTCTCTGAAACTTCTTAAGGAAATGAAACGTTAGCAACGTTCAGATCCTCTGAAGGTTGTTAGTTCAGAGTTTCAAAAGAAATAAGGTAACAAATGAAATACAGATGAAAACACTCCAGAGTATAGACATTAATCAATTTTCATCATAGTAACTTTGCTTCTGAATAATAATGTTATTCTAGACAAAAATCCATATTAATATTCTTCAGAATAAATTTAAACCTATCTTCAGCAAGGGGTTTTGTAAAAATGTCAGCCCATTGACGGTCTGTATCAACAAAATTTAAGCTTAAAATTCCCTTCTGAATATAGTCTCTGATGAAATGATGCTTAATTTCTATATGCTTTGCCTTAGAATGTAAAATAGGGTTTTTAGATAGGAAAATAGCAGAAGTATTATCATAGAAAATAGAAATGTTACTCTCATATATCTGATAATCTTCTAGCTGACTTTTCATCCAGAGCATCTGTGTACTACAACCAGAAGCAGCAATATATTATGTTTCTGTTGTTGAAAGTGATATTGTGGGTTGCTTCTTGCTGAACCATGAGATCAGATGACTTCCCAGAATTTGACAGCTTCCAGAAGTACTTTTACGTTCTACTCTGTCTCCAGCATAATCAGCATCACAGAATCCTACTAGTTTGTATTCATCAGATCTTCTATAACACAAACCCACGTTAGTAGTACCTTTCAGATACCTCAGAATCCTCTTAATAGTTGTTAAGTGAGATTCTCTAGGATCTGATTAGAATCTAGCACATATACAAACACTGAAAAGAATATCAGGTCTAGAAGCAGTCAAATACAGAAGAGATCCAATCATACCTCTGTAGAGCTTTTAATCTACCTTCTTACTTACCTCTTCTTTTCCTAGAGTGCTTGTTGGATGCATTGGAGTTTTAGCCAACTTAATTTCTGTCATGTTAAACTTCTTCAGAAGCTCCTTCACATACTTTGTCTGATGTATGTAGGTGCCTTCTGGAGTTTGATTGACTTGAATTCCCAGAAAGAATCTGAGTTCTCCCATCATGCTCATTGTAACACCCTTCTAAACCCCACGGATAATATATGAATAATCAGAGTAAATTTCCATGCATTTACATAAGGGCATTACACATAACTTTCAAAATATCAAAACCACCTGTCATGCTCATTACTATTTCAATATAAAATTATGCTTTACGAAACTTCACTTTGCATGTAGCAGCGGATTCAATTATACCACAATTTTCATAAAAGACACATTTGTTTTTATCACATAAAACAACATCACTTAGGCACTAAGGCCAACATCATAATATTCCAATGGATATAAACACGTTTATAGAGTACATAATGTATATCTTAAACACAACCCAAGCGATCCCAGTGTTACATGACCAAAGCATGACTCGACCCAACATAATTAAATCATTAAACGGCTACACCAAAAGTGACCTCGTAACTATGAGCAATACTACTCCTTGATACCTGCACGATGTCATGTAGGACATCATTCCAACAGAAGGGTGAGAAATATTATCATAATAACAATGCATATAATTATATATACACAAATACACAAGCACAAAATACATATATTCCACATTTTCTCACCATAATTCATTATAACTCATCATGTACAATACAACATATATATAATCAAATATGGATAAGCACCAAGCATATTCATCATGCACGTATCCATAAATCTCAACATTCCACATGAACATACACCTATTATGTTTACTCACTAATTCACAATTACACATTCACAATTCTCAAATCAACAATTCATGTTCATAAGCATACTTTCATACAATGATCACATATTCACAACTCTCAATTACACAAGTAATGCACATACACATATTCCACCATTCTCACCATACATCATCATAACTCATCATATACTTCACAAAGCATATATATATATATATATATATATATATATATATATATATATATATATATATATATATATATATATATATATATATATATATATATATATATATATATATATATATATATATATATATATATATATATATATATATATATATATATATATATATATATATATATATATATATATATATATATATATATATATATATATATATATATATATATATATATATATATATATATATATAGGCAAATATGGACAATCATCAAACATATCCATAGTTCACAATTACACAAGTCATGTACATACACCTATGCATAACTTCATACAACAATCATATATTCATTCCATGAGACTCAATGCAACTCAATGCAACTCATGCCATGTGGTACCAACACTTGTTATCATTTTTCGGTTTTTACACTTAAACCGGGTCCACCCTTCTAGACCGATAACAACAAAATCCCGTTCCCTAAGCTTTCAAACCCACCCTTCTAGGTTTGGGACAAGCCACTAGTCTCCACGAAACTAGCAAACATTTCCTCTTGACTAAATGATGCATATGCAATCAACAACAAAATGCACTTAAGACCGATCACACGTCTTAATCCCATGCATTCACATAATTCCTCCCTTCAAGAATTAAACAAGATTGCACACACAACATATCATATAATCAAGTATTCATACTTTTCATCAACATATTTGTCAAACAATGCACGCATATCTTACAATATGCTCCCATGCATTAATTCATAATAATCGGATACAACAAATATGCATTCATAATTGAACCTCATTACCTTTTCAAACAATGCACACATATTCACAATATGTTCTCATGCATTCATAATATCGCATACAATCAATATGCATTTACACTTCAATATCATTACCACATTTATCAAGCAATGCACACATATTCACAATATGTTCTCATGCATTCTTCACATACAAACAATATGCATATATTTGTCAAAAGACTATATTTCATAATCGATTCCACCATCTAGGATTCACGCCATACGGCTAACCACAGCATATCATATCACAACATGCACAAGCTATACGTTATATAACAAAAGTATTATGCACAATAACACATCAATCACACACATTCGCGACGGTAAAAATCAACACAACAATATGTTTTCAATTTTCTGTTATAATTGAACTAGGTATAGGCTGAAAAGCCATTTTTTCTAGAAATACAATCTCGTTAACTTACCAACGCTTCGAACGGGGGTCAAAACCGACTTACGGTTTAAGAGTTATGAATTTTCGAAGTTATCCGAAAAACCAGAATTTTGCCTAAACACGGCTACGTGATTTTGCATTTTTGCCCGAAAATCCGACCGATTCAATTCTTTTTTTTGAAACAAACACATACTCATACTCACCTAACATATAGCAGTGAATTAGAACCATTAAACACAATTTCTACGACGTCCGATTTTCACTCAAATCTCAAACCCCCAATTACCCAAAAATGTCAAAACTCACAAACTCAACCAAATTCAATCAAACGAAATCCAATAATCACGGCTAAACATTACCCGACTAAACTATGCAATTTATTTTGAATTCTAACCGTTCAAAACTCGATTCTATCGATTTAACTCATTTGCCCTAGAAATGGAAAATAGAGAAAACTACCAACAAATCCAACACAACTCATACATAATCATACCCATTGATCAAATAATAATGTTTCTCACCCTTACCTTGATTGGATTGAAGCTTGAAGTTGATTCTTGATGATTTCTCCAAGTTTCCCTCTTCTCTTCTCTTTTCTCCTCTTTCTCTATTCTTTCTCTCCTTTTCTTTCTTTCTTTCTCTTATGTTTCTATCTCTTTTCTTTTCTCTCCAATTTCCCTTATATATCCTTCTATTTTCTTTCCATCATAATTCTTCTCTCAAAAATATCTATCAATTCATTTCTCACAAAATATCTCATCTTATCATTAATTAGAGAATATCTAATAAATCCATATTATTCTACCAAGTAGAATAAATTAATTAAATCCATTAACTCATTTAAACAAATCCAATAATTTATTTAAATCAGATAAATCACATAAACCAATTAATTAGCACAATTAATCACTTATTGAAAAATTGGGCTGTTACAACCGCATGTAACACCTGAGGTGAAAGAGGACGGTGGTTACATGTAACACCCGTGGGCGAGGGAGTGGTTGTCGGTGTCATGAGGCATGACAATGAGACACTCCTAGCAGCTTCTGGGGGAAAACCGAATTTTTATCCGAATGAGAGGGATCCTGAGGCTATGCAGGTATGGGACTGCATGGTTGAATGAAGGCTTATAAGGATTAATTGGTACTACCTATACCAACAAGATGCATCTTCTTTTCGGTAGCCCGTTCATAAAAACTCCATAGTTAAGCGTGCTTAACTTGGAGAAATTTAGGGATTGGTGACCTTCTGGGAAGTTTCCCGGAAAGCATGTGAGTGAGGAAAAAGCATGCTGAAAAGACCCGTGTTGGTTTGTGGGGTCAGTCGGTAATCCTGAAAGCAATATGGGCCGTTACAAATGGTATCAAGCAATATGGGCCGTTATAAATGGTATCAGAGCCATACCTCTCCCAGTACGATGTGGTTCGGGGACGAACCAAGCGGAAGCTGGTGGGCATGTAATGGTTTGTGGGGTCAGTCGGTAATCCTGAAAGCAATATGGGCCGTTACAAATGGTATCAGAGCCATACCTCTCCCAGTATGATGTGGTTCGGGGACGAACCAAGCGGAAGCTGGTGGGCATGTAACACCTGAGGTGAAAGAGGACGGTGGTTACATGTAACACCCGTGGGCGAGGGAGTGGTTGTCGGTGTCATGAGGCATGACAATGAGACACTCCTAGCAGCTTCTGGGGAAAAACCGAATTCACATCCGAATGAGAGGGATCCTGAGGCTATGCAGGTATGGGACTGCATGGTTGAATGAAGGCTTATAAGGATTAATTGGTACTACATATACCAACAAGATGCATCTTCTTTTCGGTAGCCCGTTCATAAAAACTCCATAGTTAAGCGTGCTTAACTTGGAGAAATTTAGGGATGGGTGACCTTCTGGGAAGTAACCGAATTCACATCCGAATGAGAGGGATCCTGAGGCTATGCAGGTATGGGACTGCATGGTTGAATGAAGGCTTATAAAGATTAATTGGTACTACCTATACCAACAAGATGCATCTTCTTTTCGGTAGCCCGTTCCTAAAAACTCCATAGTTAAGCGTGCTTAACTTGGAGAAATTTAGGGATGGGTGACCTTCTGGGAAGTTTCCCGGAAAGCATGTGAGTGAGGAAAAAGCATGCTGAAAAGACCCGTGTTGGTTTGTGGGGTCAGTCGATAATCCTGAAAGCAATATGGGCCGTTACACTCATTTCAAATTATGCCTGCATAGATTGAGCAAACTCCTTTCCAATCGTAATATTTGTTGTACCAAAAATAATATCATCTACATAAATCTGACAGATTAAAATGTCTTTTTTAATTGATTTATGAAATAGAGTTGTATCCACCTTTCCTCTGATAAAATTGTTTTCCAGAAGGAAATTACTCAGCCTCTCATACCAAGCTCTGGGAGCTTGTTTTAGACCATAGAGTGATTTCTTTAATTTAAAGACATGTTCTGGAAATTTTTTATTTTCAAAACCAGGAGGTTGATGAACATAAACTTCTTCTTCAATTAAACCATTTAAGAAAGCACTTTTAACATCCATCTGATACAGAGTGGTGTTATTCTGTGCAGCAAAAGAAATTAATAAACGAATATATTCTAACCTTGCCACAGGAGAATATGTCTCTGTGTAATCAATTCCTTCTTGCTGACTGTAGCCTTGAGCAACCAGTCTTGCTTTGTTTTTGACAACTTCTCCTAGCTCATTCAGCTTGTTTCTGTAAACCCACTTAGTTCCAATAATATTAAATCCTTTTGGTCTTGGAACCAGATCCCAAACAGCATTCCTTGTGAATTGATTTAGCTCCTCTTGCATAGTAAGTATCCAATCATTATCTTGCAGAGCTTCATCCACAGAGGTAAGTTCAATGATTGATACCAAACCAAACAATGACGTTCTAGATGATCTGAGAAAGGATCTTGTTCTGATAGGGTCATCCTTCTTTCCAGTTATCATTTCCTCTAGATGAGAGGCTTTGATTCTGGAGGATCCTTTCCGAGGGGGTTCTTCAGAAATGGTCAAGTTGTCCATCTGAGCAGTCAAAGGAGAAGCATCTGACGTTGCTTCTGGTTCTTTTACTTGAGCTTTGTCGGCCTCTGAATCTTCAGAGTCTGTGAGAAGCACTTCTCTATCTGCAGAGATTTCAAGCTGCTTTAGCTTTTGATTGCCAAGCTTATCATCAAATCTAACATGAATTGATTCCTCTACAATCTGTGTCTTAGTATTGTATACTCTGTAGCCTTTAGAGCGTTCAGAATATCCAAGCATGAAACACTTCTGTGCTTTAGAATCAAACTTGTTCTGATTGTCTTTAGTATTCAAAATAAAACAAACACATCCAAAAGGATGGAAATAAGAAATGTTGGGCTTTATATTCCTCCACAATTCATAAGGATTCTTCTCCAGAAAAGATCTTGCAGACACTATGTTCTGAATATAACATGCTGTATTGATTGCCTCTGCCCAAAAATGTTTTGCCATGTTTGTCTCGTTGATCATGGTTCTGGCCATTTCTTGCAATGTTCTATTTTTCCTTTCTACAACTCCATTCTGTTGAGGAGTTCTAGAACAAGAAAAATCATGTGCAATGCCATTTTGCTTAAAATATTTTTCAAAATATTTATTTTCAAATTATCCACCATGATCACTTCTGACTTTAACAATTTTAAATTCTTTTTCGTTTTGGACTTGTTTGCAGAAGTCAAAGAATACAGAATATGACTCATCCTTGTGTTTCAGGAATTTTACCCATGTCCATCTGTTGTAGTCATCAACTATGACTAATCCATACTTCTTGCCTCTGATGGATGCAGTTTTCACTGGTCCAAACAGATCAATATGAAGCAGCTCTAATGGTCTAGAGGTAGAGACAACATTTTTAGCTTCGAAAGAGGATTTTGAAAATTTTCCTTTCTGACATGCTTCACGAAGAGCATCTGAGTTGAACTTCAACTGTGTAAGTCCTCTGACCAGATTGAGCTTATTAATCTGAGATATGCGTCTCATACTAATATGACCCAATCTTTTATGCCAGACCCATTGCTCATCGTTAACAGGCATAAGGCATTTTACATTTTGAACTTTTAGTTCTGAAAGATTAATTTTGTAAATGTTGTTCTTCCTTTTTCCATTAAAGAGGATTGAACCATCTTTTTGACTTGCAGCTTTACAACATATTTTATTAAAGATTATATCATAACCATTGTCACTTAATTGACGTATGGACAATAAATTATGTGTTAATCCTTCAACAAGTAAAACATTAGATATGGAAGGGAGGTTTCCATTACCAATAGTTCCAGAGCCAATGATTTTGCCCTTCTGGTTCCCTCCAAACTTCACATCACCTCCAGATCTAAGTTCTAGGCTTTGGAACATAGACTTTCTTCCCATCATATATCGTGAGCAGCCAAAGTCTAGGTACCATGAATGGTGTCTTAACTTTGCTGCTAAGGACATCTGCAACAAAAATTATTTTATCTTTAGGTACCCATATTTTCTTGGTTCCTCTGGGGTTAGTTGGTTTGAAATTCTGTCTGAACTTCTTTCCCTTAAAAGCATCTTTGTTCTGACGAAATTTTGGTTTAACAAAAGCTTTAGTGTTCTGATCTGTACGTGTGTGTGATTTATATCATTCAGGTGACCATATTTAAAATGGGTGTACAAAGGAGAATACTTGGCGATCAGCTTATCAGCAAGTTTTGGATTTAAATCTTTCCCAGAGGGTGATTCATATCCAATTCCTTTTCTATTGTTTCTGCTTACGCCATAGATTATGGAAGTCATTTTGCTTCTATCTAGGCCTCTGAACAGAAACCTATGAAAACTATAATCATACTCTTCTAAAATGTTTTTAGAGCATGACATAGTATCTGAGTCAGACTTTTGTTGAGCTTTTTCTAAATCAGTTTTCATTTGAAGTTTATTTGCTTTTAGCTCAACAACTTCTGATCTCAACTGATCAGTCTCAGATGCAAGATAGCTCTGAAGCTTCTTGTATTTGAGTTTGATCTTACTGTAGTTTTCAAGCATTTCAGATAAACTTTGAATAAGTTCAGCTCTGGTAAGTTCAGAAAATATCTCTTCTGAATCTGATTCTGATCCAGATTCATATGTTTCTTCATGGTCCTCCACGTCAGCCATCAGTGCCATATTTGTGCATTCTTCCTCTGACTCTGATGAGGATTCAGAAGCATCTGAGTCATCCCACGTGGCCATCAGAACTTTCTTCTTCTTTTCAAACTTCTATTTGGGTTTGTCCTTCTGAAGTTTGGGACATTCATTTTTGTAATGACCTGGCTCCTTGCACTCATAGCATACAACTTCTTTCTTGCCAGATCTTTTGTGTCCAGAAGATTCTCCACGTTGATCAGATCTCTTGAAGTTTCTGAACTTCTTTTGTTTATGCTTCCAGAGTTGATTTATCCTTCTGAATAGCAAAGACAGTTCATCTTCTTCTAAGGAGGATTCTTCAGAGCTTTCTTTAATTACCTGCAAAGCTTTAGCAGATTTGTTAGATTTTAATGCAACAGACTTACCTTTCTTCTGAGGCTCGTCTTCTTCCAGCTCAATCTCATGACTTCTTAAGGAACTGATAAGTTCCTCCAGAGTGATCTTATTCAGATCTTTTGACAGCTTCAACGTTGTAACCATTGGTCTCCACCTTGATGGTAAGCTTTTGATTATTTTATTGACATGGTCAGAAGTGGAGTAACCTTTATCCAGAACCTTCAAACCAGCAGTTAGGATCTGGAATCTTGAGAACATAGTTTCCACAGATTCAGACTCCCCCATTTTGAAAGCTTCGTACTTCTGGATAAGCGCTAACGCCTTTGTCTCCTTCACTTGAGAGTTTCCTTCATGTGTCATTTTTAATGACTCAAACATGTCAAATGTTGTTCTCTATTTGTAATTTTCTCATACTCAGTATGAGATATATCATTTAACAGAATGGTTCTAGCTTTGTGATGATTTCTGAAATCCTTTTTCTATTGGTCAGTCATTGACTTTCTGTCAACCTTTTTGCCCTCACCATCAGTGGGGTGAATGTATCCATCAGTGACCAAATCCCATAGATCAGCATCATAGCCTAGAAAGAAACTTTCTATTCTATCTTTCCAATAGTCAAATTTCTCTCCATCAAATATGGGAGGTTTGGTGCTGATTCTATCTCTATCATCATATTTGTTGTTGTTTGAAGTTGAAGTTTCAGCCATGATAAATCAAGAATAATAAATCAAGAGTTTTTCCCAACTGGATCTTTCTCTTTCACTGTTAAGTGATAGCACTACAGAGCCGGAGCTCTGATACCAACTGAAGGTAGGAAAAACACTTAGAGGGGGGGTTGAATAAGGGTTTTAAATAACAACTATGACAATAGTAAAAATAACAAGGTATTTGATCAGTGGTTTTTACACGTGATTTTACTGTTTATTTCAGTTAATCATTTGTTTTGTCTTGTTGCATTTTAGTTGTTTTTATTACATTTTACGCGTCGATTTGGTATTTTCACTATTTCTAGGTTCAGGTAAACAATAAAGGAGAAGTAGAGCGAAAACCGGGGGAAAATGGCAAGATTTCGGAAGAGTTTTGTTGTGAAAGTAAAATCTTTAGCAGTCTACACGAAAACGATCATAACTGGAGTTCCGGGAATCCGTTTGAGGCGTTCTAAAAACCTCCGGAAAGCTAAGAGAGAGAGCTACGACTTTTGTGTTGGAGTCAAAGTCAGATTCGCAAGAGGGGCCTGACACGGATGCCCGTGTTGTGTGACACGGCCCGTGTCAGGATGTGCTCAGAAGAGGTGTTTTTTTTTGGTGGAAAACAGTGGCCTGACACGGCTTCCCGTGTCACGTGACACGGCCCGTTGTCATACCCTAAATTTGTCCTACCCTTTTTGTAAATATTTTCGCATTATTGTTTGATGCCGTTTAGACACGTGTCCACCTAAAATTGGGCGTTTTCGAAATTTTATCTTTTTGACCAATTAAGATGTGACACGTGGCCTAAAGATTTGTTTTGTGAATATTATTTTATTTCAATTTCCTAACCTTTTTCTTTTTGTAAAAATATTCTAATAATGATAATAACATTTTGTATGTATATTTGTTAACATTTATTTAACTAGTATTTATTAGTATTGGTTTTAATTTATTTTTTTTTATATTTGTTAATATCTATTTAGTAATTACTGTTATTATTTATAGTTGTTTATTATTTTATTAATGGTTAATTAATTTGAAGATGATTAGAAAAAGAGAATCAGATTTTGAAAAGAAAAAAAAGAAAGTTGGATTGGGGACGGCCCATCATGTGAGGCCCGTTAGGGTGAATTCAAAGCATACTATATGAGAGAGGAAGTCTTCAGGTTAAGGGGGGGAGAGGAACACTGTTCACCGAAAACCCTAAACGTCCGCCCTCTTTCTGAAGAAAAACCCTAAATCAAAACACTGTTCACGACCCCTGAATTAAACCCTAAATAGCGCTGCTCTAAAACTCTTCCTCCTCCTTTCGTTAACACCATAAACCTCACCAAACCCTTCACCTTCGTTTCTTCTCCTAGCCGCCGGTACCCAAACCCTCTCTAACCTCCTTCGAACTCCTTCTCCAATAATATCATCATCAAACCCACGCGACCGACACTCGTCCTCACAGAAAAATGCCATTGTTCATCTTCCTTTCTCAACAGAACCCAGACACGCACCGAACAACATTCCTCTTTCACTAAATCGGGCTTTCATAAATCCACCACCACAACGGTGACTCTGATGGCCAAGCTTGTAGTGACAATAACATTAATGATACAAAGGTTAACTGCTTTCGGGTTACCAGGTTCAGCAATAGTTTAACCTATGTGTGGATTTAGCTCGCAACAACAACACCAGCGAACATTCTTTTCATGGTGGATTCTTTTACGCCGCAACAAAGTCAAACGGAAACCCTCTCCATTTAAAGTCAATTACGTTTCAAATCTCCTCGCTTCCAGCTCTCTGCCGATTCAACAGTTCCGAGAGACACGTTTTGAGCAACACGGTTCAACAACGGTGACATAATACCAACAACAAGTCATCACCGTACGCGGCGTGGTTGTGCGATTTCGCAATCGTTGTTTGTAGTTGAGGAAGAAGTCATTTCAACAGTGGTTTAGGTAACGGGTCCAAGATATAATGTTATGCTATTTTCGTGTTTTTTGTTCATGTCCATTTTTACTGCATTCTTTGATTGAGTTATTGTAAACAGGTTTATAAATTGTGTAGATACTGTTTTTTTATCTCTGTTTGGGTTATTGAAATCATATTCTTGTGTTTTCATCTCATATCCCATTTATGAATAAGTTTGTGTTGTTTCTCTGCTGGTTGTTTGATTCACTTGGAAGAATGAATGCACATGTCAGGAGGTTGAAGAAACACTTTTTACTTTAACGATTGTTCATTCCTAAAACTCGACTGTGATGTTTACTTTTACGAAAAGTTAACCGAACGGGTGTTTTGAGGTTGTTGCAGGATCTGTAGTTGCAGTTTAATGGATCAAGCCTATCACAATGGATGGAGGTTTTTTCGAGTCAAGAAGCGAATGTGTTGCTTTAAATGTTTGCAGTATCAACTGTGTTTCTAAACATCTGATTTTATGTGTTTGTTATTGTTGTCTTTAATATTGATACTGACGAAAGCACAAGGTTATTAACCTCCGTTTTGGCCATTTCAAATTTGCAGAATTTGTGTTCTGTGTTTGCTTGGTTTGTTGTCTGTCATGTGCAGGTTTTTTAAAGTCTAAGCTCAGGATGTTGGAACCGATACAATCAATGCAAACGGGTCTTCATCTTCGCTCTTCAAACTTGTGTCAGCAGTTTGAATCCGATTTCAAAGTCGACGGTTGATGTCCTACCCAGTTCGATAGCGTCAAATTTCACGAGTTGAACAATCCCGCACCGGCAATATCCAACAACAACAACAGGGCTCGCATACGATTCCACCTTGTCTGTCACAATTTGGTAAAAATTATGCTGTTGTCATCCTCATGAGCAAGCTTGGAATTAGATGTGAAACTGGAAGAGATTTTGCCCTAGCAATAACACGCCGCTACAACTCTGTGTCTGGAAACGGGTTCGAGTTTGAGGGCGCCTTGTTGTTATTTCTGTTTGCAGGTTTCCGTTGGTGTCGAGTCTAGCTAATTATGTTCTATTGATGTTATTTTTAGTATAGACTCTTTGTTACTAATGTGGTTACGGAATGAAGGATGTCGGTTTGAGCTTATACAAGTTGTTGACACAATATAATGACTTTGTTTCAATTTGAGCATGTGTTGGACTGACAGTTTCAAGTTTTTAAAAGAAAACATATAACATTTCTTTGCAGAACTTGCCTTGCAGGATTCACGTGATGATGTTATGTACCACAGCAGCATGGTCCTCGATAAGGTGTATGTCAAGACATTAGTTGTAAAAGGGTTCTTCCACAGAATGCGCAGCAGCCGCGATTTCAAAATCCCATTCGACTTGACTACAACTTGGCTCGGTAGCAGCAAGTTTCACGCATCCGATAACGCCACGTTTCAGCAATAGCGGGATATTAGACGGTTTCAACTTCATGACGATATGATGTGAACGCCATTCCTTTCGAATTTAAGGCAGAGAGCAGCAGCATACGTTTTGTTCTATTTATGTTCATCACAAATACTGAGTGGTTAACTCATATGGTTGGTATACTTTGTTTCTTCTTTGCAGCCAATGTTTCTGTTCAATTGTTGTTGTGAGTTTTGTCACATTTCGATCATAGTCTTTGAAGCTGGTGATCATCTAATGCCGGTTTTTCTTTATTTTTTTATCTCTGTCATGGTTAGCTGGTGAATGCTTGTTGAAATAGTATAATCTTGCGTGCTGTTAGAATCTCACACTTCTTTTTTTTTCACTTAAGTAGGTTAACTGTTTTTGTAAAATAATTCAAAATATTTTAAGCAAATTCTTATACCGTTTTTAAATGAATGTTCAAATTTATTTTATTTTATTAATTAAATTATTAGACAAAGTCAAAGATTTCTAAACAAAATTCTAAACCATTTCAATGGCATTTGATAAACTTTTTTTTATTTTATTTTATTTTAAATAGAGATTTTTTTTCTTTCTATTCAATAAATAGTATGTTGTTTAGACAACTCAAAAATAGAACTCTAAGCTATTTTCAAAATTTTGGTTAATCATTTTTCTTAGTCCTAAATTCAATTTATTTTCAACAGTCAAACTGTTTTCTTAAATCAATTACGAAAAATTAAACTCTTGAAGTCTAGCACTTCTCGAGTTTTCGAATGAACATTATTAAGGTGTACACCTTAAATAATGTATTGTTCATTTTTTTTATATGTATAATTAATTGATTAGGCAATTCAATTTTTGTATTTGTATATGCTTTAGCAGGTAGCATGTTTAGACAATTCAATAATTTACACATTAGTTTTTTTTTCAAATTTACTTTAACTTTTGATTAATTTATTTTTTGCTAAATTTAAATCAATTTATTTTAACTTACAATTTATTTTTCAGCTTATTTCTAAAATATGTTTGATTTTCTTTAAATCCTGTTTCAGTATATTTTTCAATACTAAATTATTTCTCAATCAAGTCATGAAAATATTAAATTCTTGAAGTCTAGCACTTCTTGAATTTTTTTGGACAAACATTATTGGGGTGTACACTTTAAATAATATGTCATTCAACTATTCGTTTAGTACGCGATTTAGAACAAAAATATCATAGGAATCTATCATTCTGTGTGATATTTCCGCTGTTCATCCAAATATCTTTCAAATAAAAATGGTGTTATTGGAATCTAGCATTTCGGTAATACCCCGATTATTTAGTTGTGGGGCCGATGTTTCATTTATTAAATAATCGATATTTTCAAACTCAATCTCGCGTTCTCACTTCTCACACGTTCACAAATTATTTTCATACCCCATTTCGCTTCAAATCTTTTTTTTTAAATATTTTTCTCGATCAAACCTCGAAAGAAAGAGGCACTTGGAATCTAACATTCCTTGTGTCTTCGAGTGAATAATTCTTGAGGCACGCCTTTGAGTTGTTATTCGCTCAACCTTTCGACTTTTTCAAATTCAACCATTCTCAAACATTCTCCTAAGTCGAATGCTCATCCGCATTCGCAACCCATTTCATTCACAACTCCTCGTGGTTTTTGATATTAGGGGCACCCTCAGGGACTAATATCATTTCTCACAACCTTAACACTTGACACGTCGTCAAGTCGGTCCCATCTTCAATCAAATCCTCGATACGTCGTCGAGCTACTTCAAAACAACTTCCTTTTGGCCTCGCATGCCATCTTTCGATTCGATCTTTTCACATACATTTTTTTAAACTTACGAAATAGGGATGTTCTTAGAATCTAGCATTCTTTGAATATTTGAATGAGAAACTCTCGAGGCGCGCCCTTGAGTTGTTATTAATTCATTCTTTCGATTTCAAAACATCCAACTCTTTATCTTCAATTTATTCAGTCAATTTCCGAAAGAACTGAGTTCTTGGAATCTCGCATTCCTTGAATTCTTGAGTGACAAGCTCTTGAGACGCGCTCTTGGGTTGCTTGTCAGTCACCCTTTCGTCTCAAACTCAAACTTCAACCTTTTTCAAACCTCGTCTTTTCGTGGTTGTCACCACGAACTACGACCGCTCTGATTCTTTATTCATTCTTGAATATAAGATACGTAGGCACAAGATTGCGATGATCTTGGCGAGCACATTTCTATCCATTTTCCGTTTTCCCATCTTTTCCCGTAGTCGAACTACGACGCTCTGATTTCTCATTCTCGTCCGAATGAGTATACGTAGGCACAAGGGCCCCAATCCTTGGCGAGCACCCTATTCTCTAACCACCCATCTCTCCTTAGCGTCTTTAACCTTTTAACCTACCAATTCTACTTTTAACGAACGAGAAGAAAACAAGTAAACCTAAAACAACACTCCCCACAATTACCTTAAGAGGTTCCCGTCGAGTACGACGGACGTGAGGGGTGCTAATACCTTCCCCTCACGTAACCGACTCCCGAACCCGGAACATGGTTGCGACAGCCCTATTCCTATCCTTTCGTTTTAAGAGGTTTTCTCGATATTTTCCTCTCCCATTTATTCGGGAAAAATAAAGTTCGGTGGCGACTCTGTTGAACCGCATTTCCGCGCCTTTTGCGCGAGGGTCGTATTTTCGAACGTTATTTTTCGAGGTGCGACAGGTGGCGACTCTGCTGGGGACATTTTGCTCCATGCAAAGAGAGAGTCAAGCCTATCTTTTGGTTTGTGAGGAGTGTTTGTTTTTTCTTCTTGTTTATGTTTTTGTTCTCTTATAGATTTTATTTGTGCTTGTTACCTTGATTGCCTGTTGGTTCTTGGTTCTTGGGATGACATCATGAGTAAAGCTCTGCACCCGAGCTTTGGTAAAAGCAGAGAGAACACATAGTTTAGAATTGGTAGTCGAGTAGTGTTAGTCACCAAGGATTCGCTCCTTGTGTGCCTAGCATGAAAGCTCCTCCAGAGGAGACCTATTCGTAGATCTTGTTGTAACACAGCTAGCCTGTTGCACGACTTGATTAATGAAGGGTCTGTGATTCTGGGAACCTTTTGTTAGCACCAGTTCCGATATTGGTGGTCGTGTAGTGTTAGTCTCCAAGGACTCGCTCCTTGTGCGCCTAGCATGAGGACCCCGCTCAGGAGAGACCTTATCGTCATTATCGTCGTAATGCAGCCAGCCTGTTGCGCGACGCTAATACGACTAGTGTCCGTGATCCTGGGAACCAAATGTAGAAACCATCCCGTGAGTGGGTTTATGGGTAGATTGTCTAGATCTTCCCGTATAGGTCGTACCTGTCAGTTTTTTCTTTGAGCAGGAATTGTGCTTACTCCTCTATTACAGTTACCAGCTTCAGGAGTTGTTGGAGTTGTGATCCTGTGATCCTGGATCTTGTATCTTGCATTTCATCTTGCATATCATTTGCATTGCATTTCATATGTTGTGCATTTTGCATTTCCAGTCCTTCAGCAAAATCTTATGTCTTTGTTCCTTCCTCTCCAGTAAATCAAGTTGATTCCCCGACACCAATACGCAACTAGAGCCAATACCAGACGAATGATGGAGCAGATTCAACAGGAGCAAGTCGCCTTCAGGGAAGAGCTGGATTCCATGAAAGGAAAGATCGACCAGATCCTCGAAGCCATCCTCGCAGCCAGGAGAGAGGAAGAACAGCGTGAAGCCGCCGCTGTCGTCAACAACAATGGTCAAGGACAAGGGTCTACTGCCATCCCTTTGGTCCCAATTCCGAATTCTCATGGGATGCCGTTGAATTTCAACAACGCAGTCGAAGGAAACACTTCTCAGCCAATCCCAGCGCCTGGAGTTACCGTTGGAGTTATCCCGCACGCCCAGCCTACTGCTGTGCAAATCCCAGTTCCTCATATCGAAGATACTCTGATGGATCAGTATGACGATGTTCAGAACTATCATGCTGCTATTCCCATCGCCAGTCCTGTTGCCGCTCAGGATTCAGAAGCTATGAAGATGTGTCGAGATCTAGCCGAGAAACTCCGCGCCATGGAGGGGCACAATTCAAATTCTTTCAGTGCTTTGGAATTATGCTTGGTGCCTGATGTTGTCATTCCTCCCAAGTTCAAAGTTCCCGAATTTTCGAAGTACAAAGGTCTCAGTTGCCCAAACATTCATCTGAAGATGTACTGTCGCAAGATGGCTGCCTATGCCAGAGACGAGAAGCTCATGATCCATTGCTTCCAGGAAAGCTTGTCTGGGGCATCACTCGAATGGTATATGCAGCTGGAACGTAATAGTGTGCGCACCTGGGCCGAGCTAGCCGATGCATTTGTCAAGCAGTACAAATACAACACTGATCTTGCTCCGAATCGTACTCAGCTTCAAAGTATGACTCAGAAGGATAATGAATCCTTCAAAGAGTACGCACAACGATGGAGAGAGATAGCCGCAAGGGTGCATCCACCTCTTGTTGACCGTGAACTTATTGACATCTTCATGGGTACTTTACAAGGCCAGTACTACGAAAAGCTGATCGGTAGTGTCTCTGCTGGATTCTCTGACCTAGTGATCGTCGGTGAGAGAATTGAAGAAGCGTTGAAGAGTGGGAAGATCCCAGGAGGTTCTAAAAGCCAGGCTAATGCCAAGAGACCTTTTAACGGATACAAGAAAAAAGAGGGCGAAACAAATGCCATCTTTGTGCAGAAAGGGCAAGCTTCTCAACAAGCTCCCGCTCCTATGCCTTGTCAAGTTCCCTACTATCCGTATCCATATGTTGATGCTGCGCAATATGCTCCAATGCCTTATCAGACAGCTGTTCAAGCAGCGCAAGCTCAGATGCCACGGCAACAGGCTCCTCAGCAGCAAGCCTACAACCAGCAAGGATATCATTATCCTCCTCAGCAACACCAGATGCAAGCTACTCAGCAACGACAAGGTACTCGCCCACAGCGTTCGCAGAGAACATGGAGACCAGATAGAGTCTTTGATCGTCTACCAATGTCATATGCCAAAATCTTTGCACAGTTGATGGAGAAGAAAGCTGTTGTTCCGAGAGATTTGGCTCCTCCAACCATCATTCCTGCCGATTATGATGCAAATGCTCATTGTGAGTTCCACAAGGGCGCTCCAGGTCACACCATTGAGGACTGCAGGGCTTTCAAGCACATAATTCAAGACATGATCGACAGGGATGCTATCAACTTCAATGGGAAGTCTCCAAATATCATCAACAATCCGATGCCACCAGTCAACTAGCGCCAACGTCAGATCGGTTCCAATCAAGTTTGTTCCCCGAAGAAGGCAGTCATGTTGCCATTTCATTATTCGCAGTTTCTTATGTTTTGTCTTTGTTTATTTAAATATTGTATGCTTTAAACAATTGCCATTTGTATTTGGTTTTCATTAATGTATCGTTTATGCATGTTTTGAATTAGTTATGTCGTATTCACTCATTTTTCACTTATCACCGACACACTTATTTACTCCACTCTATTCACTGTTGTTTAGCATGATTTGAGGGAGGATGATGAAAACAAGATACCCATAATTGCAAATCGTATGCTTTCAGACCGAATCTCGTCAATGATGTACAAGCATTGCTTCAATTCCCCAAACACTGGAGATATAAGGATTTAATCCCTAGTAAACCACTTCGAGCTTAGAAGTAGCAGTTTCCTTCGGATAATCAAACCCTTACACTCAACCTGGGGCAGGGTAGTGTTCAGTTAATCCAATCCAATCCCGTATTCGAATCAATATCTAAAAGACGGTTGTTCATCAATGACCCACGGCATGGCAGTCACAACCTTCCAACAAAATCAAAAAAAAAAAAATCGAAAGCCTGCTAAGTCAGACACCTTAGAGGGGACTTAGGCAAAATCAAGGCAATCCCGATGGATCTGACAAACGAAGTTAATCCATGCAAAAGTTAGGGATCAAAACAAAAGCAAAAGAGGACCCCGAAACCCTCGACAAAAGCAAAAGAGGACCCCGAAACCCTCGACAAAAACAAAGGAGGATTCAGTGGCCACCCAAATCAAAAGGGGCACTGGCATCCATCAAAATAAGGTGACTGCCACGTCAAGAAAACCTTGAACCTTCAAGTTTACACTGTCCAGACAAGTGTAGAATTAACTGAGCGTAGGACTGGAGATCATTAAGAAGAAGGGTAGGTACAAATCATACTTTGAGCCTAATAACCTTTTGTTTCATAACCGTGAACCAGACCACGTTACAGCCCTCGAAAGTCCTAATTGAGGCGAGGTTTAGTCTGAAAGCATATTATCGCAAGGTTGCGTAACCTGACTCCTCACATGATTTCTAATCATCGATATTGGTGTCATTTTGCTTGTTATATCTTTTTGCACCAATCAAACAGCACAACGTCTGGGCTAGCAGTCCATTCGTCTCACTATCACGACACCTCAATAAATGACACACTTTTCAAAACTTACATTGAACTTTGCATTAACGTACCATTTATGAATGTACAATTTTTGCAAATCAGTGCTAGGTATTCAAAGACACTCCAGCAAAAGGCAATCAAGGAGGAACTTGACTTTCAGTGGCGTACACGAAGCAAGATTATTTCAAAACCCACAGGCTAGAGCAGATCATTCAACATCTCGAGCAGGGGCATGCCATTAACAAGTTTAGACTGGGGCAAGACCAGGTCGTCCTGACCATCAAGCAGAGTAGCAATTCTCTCTGAAGTAAATTCACAATCACCAAATATCCCAGACTTGGGGCATCAAGGACATCTTCTGCTCTAGGCATGGCGTCTTCAACAAACTGCGTGTCGAGGCAGTCAATCCCTCCCACCACCCGAAGTCCAATCCGCATTGGAAACTACCAGAGGCCACCACGCTGGCATTTCCACTTGCATTTCCAATCACCTGTCTGCAATCATGCACGTCATACGCATTGCATTCGTCATCATAAGCATCTTGCATCATAGGCATATTACAATCATATCATACTTCCCCAGCTTTTGCATCTCCGCGCGTCAGCATTTGCATTTGCACATCCACTCATATGGAATATCATTTATCATTCAACATTCATATATGCAAGTCAAGGTCCAGGATCAATCCCGAAGATTTCCAAGACCATTGGTAGTCCAGTCAGGGGCATCTTCCGCAAGATGGTGGGTTTGTCCCACGATTTTCAAGAGTTTCAAAGCAATCACCAGCCCAGGCAGGGGCAATCTTCCGCAATTGTGTGTTACTCCCAAAATTTCAAAGTTATTCAAAGCAAGATTCAGCCCAGTCAGGGGCATTCTTTTCAAGACCATGGGTGTCTCCCATGACGTATTTCAACCTTGCGGCTGATCAGATCTTCAAATCGACATTCAGCCCAGTCAGGGGCATACCATTCAAGACCGTGGGCGTTCTCCACGAAGCTGTTCAACCGTTTGTTGGGCAAATTCAAGAAGTTCAGTGCAAGATTCAGCCCAGACAAGGGCATCATCAGCAAAGCCGTGAGCGTTCCTCACGAAGTTGTTCAACCTTTTGTTGACCAAGACAAGACGTCAAGATAAATTCAGCCCAGACAGGGGCATCCGCTTGTTCAACTCATGGGCGTAACCATGATATCATTTCAACAAAATTATGATCTCCAAGCAAGTCGGTGGCCGCCCCCGCTGACTTATTTCAATTCAATCTTCCTCTTGGGGGGTCCCCCATTGAGTTGTACCCAGCAAGCGTGACCGTTGTCAATTGCCTTCCTATCATCCTTTTGGTGATAGTTGAACTTCGTCAGTTCAACCCAGCCTGCATCCTTTTGGTGTTGGTAAACCTCAAATCTGTGTTGTCCTATCATCCTTTTGGTGATAGCGGCTTATTTTGTTTATGTTTTCGCTCTACCATCCTTTTGGTGGTAGGTCTGGTATTTCGTCGATATCAGATTGCGCGATGTTTTGTTTATGTTTTCGCTCTACCACCCTTTTGGTGGTAGGTCTGACATTTCGTCGATGTCAGATTACGCGATGTTTTATTTTTGTTTTCGCTCTACCATCCTTTTGGTGGTAGGTCTGGCATTTCGTCGGTGTCAGATTACGCGATGTTTTATTTATGTTTTCGCTCTATCATCCTTTTGATGGTGGGTCTGGTATTTCGTCGATATCAGATTGTGCGACGTTTTGTTTATGTTTTTGCTCTACCATCCTTTTGGTGGTAGGTCTGGTATTTCGTCGATATCAGATTGCGCGATGTTTTGTTTTTGTTTTCGCTCTACCATCCTTTTGGTGGTGGGTCTGGTATTTCGTCGATATCAGATTGCGCGATGTTTTGTTTGTGTTTTCGCTCCATCATCCTTTTGGTGGTGGGTCTGGCATTTCGTCAATGTCAGATTGCGCGATGTTTTGTTTATGTTTTCGCTCTACCATCCTTTTGGTGGTAGGTCTGGTATTTCGCCGATATCAGATTGCGCGATGTTTTGTTTTTGTTTTCGCTCTACCATCCTTTTGGTGGTGGGTCTGGTATTTCGTCAATATCAGATTGCGCGATGTTTTGTTTGTGTTTTCGCTCCATCATCCTTTTGGTGGTGGGTCTGGCATTTCGTCAATGTCAGATTGCGCGATGTTTTGTTTTTGTTTTCGCTCTATCATCCTTTTGATGGTGGGTCTGGTATTTCGTCGATATCAGATTGTGCGATGTTTTGTTTATGTTTTCGCTCTACCATCCTTTTGGTGGTAGGTCTGGTATTTCGTCGATATCAGATTGCGCGATGTTTTATTTATGTTTTCGCTCTACCATCCTTTTGGTGGTAGGTCTGGTATTTCGTCGATATCAGATTGCGCGATGTTTTGTTTATGTTTTCGCTCTACCATCCTTTTGGTTGTAGGTCTGGCATTTCGTCGATGTCAGATTACGCGATGTTTTATTTTTGTTTTCGCTCTACCATCCTTTTGGTGGTAGGTCTTGCATTTCGTCGGTGTCAAATTACGCGATGTTTTATTTATGTTTTCGCTCTATCATCCTTTTGATGGTGGGTCTGGTATTTCGTCGATATCAGATTGTGCGATGTTTTGTTTATGTTTTCGCTCTACCATCCTTTTGGTGGTAGGTCTGGTATTTCGTCGATATCAGATTGCGCGATGTTTTGTTTTTGTTTTCGCTCTACCATCCTTTTGGTGGTGGGTCTGGTATTTCGTCGATATCAGATTGCGCGATGTTTTGTTTGTGTTTTCTCTCCATCATCCTTTTGGTGGTGGGTCTGGCATTTCGTCAATGTCAGATTGCGCGATGTTTGGTTTTTGTTTTTGCTCTATCATCCTTTTGATGGTGGGTCTGGTATGTCGTCGATATCAGATTGTGCGATGTTTTGTTTATGTTTTCACTCTACCATCCTTTTGGTGGTAGGTCTGGTATTTCGTCGATATCAGATTGCGCGATGTTTTGTTTGTGTTTTCGCTCCATCATCCTTTTGGTGGTGGGTCTGGCATTTCGTCAATGTCAGATTGCGCGATGTTTTGTTTTTGTTTTCGTTCTACCATCCTTTTGGTGGTGGGTCTGGCATTTCGTCGATGTCAGATCGCGCGATGTTTTGTTTTTTTGTTTTTTGTTTTCGCTCTACCATCCTTTTGGTGGTGGGTCTGGCATTTCATCGATGTCAGATTGCGCGATATTTTGTTTGTGTTTTCGCTCTACCATCCTTTTGGTGGTAGGTCTGGCATTTCGTCGATGTTAGATTGCGCGATGTTTTATTTATGTTTTCGCTCTATCATCCTTTTGGTGGTAGGTCTGGTATTTCGTCGATATCAGATTGCGCGATGTTTTGTTTGTGTTTTCGCTCCATCATCCTTTTGGTGGTGGGTCTGGCATTTCGTCAATATCAGATTGCGCGATGTTTTTTTTTTGTTTTCGCTCTACCATCCTTTTGGTGGTGGGTCTGGCATTTCGTCGATGTCAGATCGCGCGATGTTGTGTTTTTTTGTTTTTTGTTTTCGCTCTACCATCCTTTTGGTGTTGGGTCTGGCATTTCGTCGATGTCAGATTGCGTGATATTTTGTTTGTGTTTTCGCTCTACCATCCTTTTGGTGGTAGGTCTGGCATTTCGTCGATGTTAGATTGCGCGATATTTTGTTTGTGTTTTCGCTCTATCATCCTTTTGGTGGTAGGTCTGGTATTTCGTCGATATCAGATTGTGCGATATTTTGTTTGTGTTTTCGCTCTACCATCCTTTTGGTGGTAGGTCTGGCATTTCGTCGATGTCAGATTGTGCGATATTTTGTTTGTGTTTTGCTTTGCCATCCTTTTGGTGGTGGTGGTCGTGTGTGTTTCATTCCCTCATCCCTTTTGGTGATGGTGGCTGTTTGCCAGTTATTTACAGTTTACTCAGAGGTTTACATTTATCGGCATTTTTTCAACTCTTTAGCATCTCTCTTTCTTTCGGACAAATTCAGGGTCTTCTTCATATCTAATTGACTTCTACCTCAGGAATATGAGTGCTAATGCAGTTCATTCTCCTAGGTTTAAGCCTATTAGATAGGGGCATCTGTCATACCCTAAATTTGTCCTACCCTTTTTGTAAATATTTTCGCATTATTGTTTGATGCCGTTTAGACACGTGTCCACCTAAAATTGGGCGTTTTCGAAATTTTATCTTTTTGACCAATTAAGATGTGACACGTGGCCTAAAGATTTTTTTTGTGAATATTATTTTATTTCAATTTCCTAACCTTTTTCTTTTTGTAAAAAAATTCTAATAATGATAATAACATTTTGTATGTATATTTGTTAACATTTATTTAACTAGTATTTATTAGTATTGGTTTTAATTTATTTTTTTTTATATTTGTTAATATCTATTTAGTAATTACTGTTATTATTTATAGTTGTTTATTATTTTATTAATGGTTAATTAATTTGAAGATGATTAGAAAAAGAGAATCAGATTTTGAAAAGAAAAAAAAGAAAGTTGGATTGGGGACGGCCCATCATGTGAGGCCCGTTAGGGTGAATTCAAAGCATACTATATGAGAGAGGAAGTCTTCAGGTTAAGGGGGGGAGAGGAACACTGTTCACCGAAAACCCTAAACGTCCGCCCTCTTTCTGAAGAAAAACCCTAAATCAAAACACTGTTCACGACCCCTGAATTAAACCCTAAATAGCGCTGCTCTAAAACTCTTCCTCCTCCTTTCGTTAACACCATTAGCCTCACCAAACCCTTCACCTTCGTTTCTTCTCCCAGCCGCCGGTACCCAAACCCTCTCTAACCTCCTTCGAACTCCTTCTCCAATAATATCATCATCAAACCCACGCGACCGACACTCGTCCTCACAGAAAAATGCCATTGTTCATCTTCCTTTCTCAACAGAACCCAGACACGCATCGAACAACATTCCTCTTTCACTAAATCGGGCTTTCATAAATCCACCACCACAACGGTGACTCTGATGGCCAAGCTTGCAGTGACAATAACATTAATGATACAAAGGTTAACTGCTTGCGGGTTACCAGGTTCAGCAATAGTTTAACCTATGTGTGGATTTAGCTCGCAACAACAACACCAGCGAACATTCTTTTCATAGTGGATTCTTTTACGCGGCAACAAAGTCAAACGGAAACCCTCTCCATTTAAAGTCAATTACGTTTCAAATCTCCTCGCTTCCAGCTCTCTGCCGATTCAACAGTTCCGAGAGACACGTTTTGAGCAACACGGTTCAACAACGGTGACATAATACCAACAACAAGTCATCACCGTACGCGACATGGTTGTGCGATTTCGCAATCGTTGTTTGTAGCTGAGGAAGAAGCCATTTCAACAGTGGTTTAGGTAACGGGTCCAAGATATAATGTTATGCTATTTTCGTGTTTTTTGTTCATGTCCATTTTTACTGCATTCTTTGATTGAGTTATTGTAAACAGGTTTATAAATTGTGTAGATACTGTTTTTTTTTAATCTCTGTTTGGGTTATTGAAATCATATTCTTGTGTTTTCATCTCACATCCCATTTATGAATAAGTTTGTGTTGTTTCTCTGCTGGTTGTTTGATTCACTTGGAAGAATGAATGCACATGTCAGGAGGTTGAAGAAACACTTTTTACTTTAACGATTGTTCATTCCTAAAACTCGACTGTGATGTTTACTTTTACGAAAAGTTAACCGAACGGGTGTTTTGAGGTTGTTGCAGGATCTGTAGTTGCAGTTTAATGGATCAAGCCTATCACAATGGATGGAGGTTTTTTCGAGTCAAGAAGCGAATGTGTTGCTTTAAATGTTTGCAGTATTAACTGTGTTTCTAAACATCTGATTTTATGTGCTTGCTATTGTTGTCTTTAATATTGATACTGACGAAAGCACAAGGTTATTAACCTCCGTTTTGGCCATTTCAAATTTGCAGAATTTGTGTTCTGTGTTTGCTTGGTTTGTTGTCTGTCATGTGCAGGTTTTTTAAAGTCTAAGCTCAGGATGTTGGAACCGATACAATCAATGCAAACGGGTCTTCATCTTCGCTCTTCAAACTTGTGTCAGCAGTTTGAATCTGATTTCAAAGTCGACGGTTGATGTCCTACCCAGTTCGATAGCGTCAAATTTCACGAGTTGAACAATCCCGCACCGGCAATATCCAACAACAACAACAGGGCTCGCATACGATTCCACCTTGTCTGTCACAATTTGGTAAAAATTATGCTGTTGTCATCCTCATGAGCAAGCTTGGAATTAGATGTGAAACTGGAAGAGATTTTGCCCTAGCAATAACACGCCGCTACAACTCTGTGTCTGGAAACGGGTTCGAGTTTGAGGGCGCCTTGTTGTTATTTCTGTTTGCAGGTTTCCGTTGGTGTCGAGTCTAGCTAATTATGTTCTATTGATGTTATTTTTAGTATAGACTCTTTGTTACTAATGTGGTTACGGAATGAAGGATGTCGGTTTGAGCTTATACAAGTTGTTGACACAATATAATGACTTTATTTCAATTTGAGCATGTGTTGGACTGACAGTTTCAAGTTTTTAAAAGAAAACATATAACATTTCTTTGCAGAACTTGCCTTGCAGGATTCACGTGATGATGTTATGTACCACAGCAGCATGGTCCTCGATAAGGTGTATGTCAAGACATTAGTTGTAAAAGGGTTCTTCCACAGAATGCGCAGCAGCCGCGATTTCAAAATCCCATTCGACTTGACTACAACTTGGCTCGGTAGCAGCAAGTTTCACGCATCCGATAACGCCACGTTTCAGCAATAGCGGGATATTAGACGGTTTCAACTTCATGACGATACGATGTGAACGCCGTTCCTTTCGGATTTAAGGCAGAGAGCAGCAGCATACGTTTTGTTCTATTTATGTTCATCACAAATACTGAGTGGTTAACTCATATGGTTGGTATACTTTGTTTCTTCTTTGCAGCCAATGTTTCTGTTCAATTGTTGTTGTGAGTTTTGTCACATTTCGATCATAGTCTTTGAAGCTGGTGATCATCTAATGCCGGTTTTTCTTTATTTTTTATCTCTGTCATGGTTAGCTGGTGAATGCTTGTTGAAATAGTATAATCTTGCGTGCTGTTAGAATCTCACACTTCTTTTTTTTTCACTTAAGTAGGTTAACTGTTTTTGTAAAATAATTCAAAATATTTTAAGCAAATTCTTATACCGTTTTTAAATGAATGTTCAAATTTATTTTATTTTATTAATTAAATTATTAGACAAAGTCAAAGATTTCTAAACAAAATTCTAAACCATTTCAATGGCATTTGATAAACTTTTTTTAATTTTATTTTATTTTAAATAGAGATTTTTTTTCTTTCTATTCAATAAATAGTATGTTGTTTAGACAACTCAAAAATAGAACTCTAAGCTATTTTCAAAATTTTGGTTAATCATTTTTCTTAGTCCTAAATTCAATTTATTTTCAACAGTCAAACTGTTTTCTTAAATCAATTACGAAAAATTAAACTCTTGAAGTCTAGCACTTCTCGAGTTTTTGAATGAACACTATTAAGGTGTACACCTTAAATAATGTATTGTTCATTTTTTTATATGTATAATTAATTGATTAGGCAATTCAATTTTTGTATTTGTATATGCTTTAGCAAGTAGCATGTTTAGACAATTCAATAATTTACACTTTAGTTTTTTTTTCAAATTTACTTTTAACTTTTGATTAATTAATTTTTTGCTAAATTTAAATCAATTTATTTTAACTTACAATTTATTTTTCAGCTTATTTCTAAAATATGTTTGATTTTCTTTAAATCCTGTTTCAGTATATTTTTCAATACTAAATTATTTCTCAATCAAGTCATGAAAAAATTAAATTCTTGAAGTCTAGCACTTCTTGAATTTTTTTGGACAAACATTATTGGGGTGTACACTTTAAATAATATGTCATTCAACTATTCGTTTAGTACGCGATTTAGAACAAAAATATCATAGGAATCTAGCATTCTGTGTGATATTTCTGCTGTTCATCCAAATATCTTTCAAATAAAAATGGTGTTATTGGAATCTAGCATTTCGGTAATACCCCGATTATTTAGTTGTGGGGCCGATGTCTCATTTATTAAATAATCGATATTTTCAAACTCAATCTCGCGTTCTCACTTCTCACACGTTCACAAATTATTTTCATACCCCATTTCGCTTCAAATCTTTTTTTTAAAATATTTTTCTCGATCAAACCTCGAAAGAAAGAGGCACTTGGAATCTAGCATTCCTTGTGTCTTCGAGTGAATAATTCTTGAGGCACGCCTTTGAGTTGTTATTCGCTCAACCTTTCGACTCTTTCAAATTCAACCATTCTCAAACATTCTCCTAAGTCGAATGCTCGTCCGCATTCGCAACCCATTTCATTCACAACTCCTCGTGGTTTTTGATATTAGGGGCACCCTCAGGGACTAATATCATTTCTCACAACCTTAACACTTGACACGTCGTCAAGTCGGTTCCATCTTCAATCAAATCCTCGATACGTCGTCGAGCTACTTCAAAACAACTTCCTTTTGGCCTCGCATGCCATCTTTCGATTCGATCTTTTCACATACATTTTTTTAAACTTACGAAATAGGGATGTTCTTAGAATCTAGCATTCTTTGAATATTTGAATGAGAAACTCTCGAGGCGCGCCCTTGAGTTGTTATTAATTCATTCTTTCGATTTCAAAACATCCAACTCTTTATCTTCAATTTATTCAGTCAATTTCGGAAAGAACTGAGTTCTTGGAATCTCGCATTCCTTGAATTCTTGAGTGACAAGCTCTTGAGACGCGCTCTTGGGTTGCTTGTCAGTCACCCTTTCGTCTCAAACTCAAACTTCAACCCTTTTCAAACCTCGTCTTTTCGTGGTTGTCACCACGAACTACGACCGCTCTGATTCTTTATTCATTCTTGAATATAAGATACGTAGGCACAAGATTGCGATGATCTTGGCGAGCACATTTCTATCCATTTTCCGTTTTCCCATCTTTTCCCGTAGTCGAACTACGACGCTCTGATTTCTCATTCTCGTCCGAATGAGTATACGTAGGCACAAGGGCCCCAATCCTTGGCGAGCACCCTATTCTCTAACCACCCATCTCTCCTTAGCGTCTTTAACCTTTTAACCTACCAATTCTATTTTTAACGAACGAGAAGAAAACAAGTAAACCTAAAACAACACTCCCCACAATTACCTTAAGAGGTTCCCGTCGAGTACGACGGACGTGAGGGGTGCTAATACCTTCCCCTCACGTAACCGACTCCCGAACCCGGAACATGGTTGCGACAGCCCTGTTCCTATCCTTTCGTTTTAAGAGGTTTTCTCGATATTTTCCTCTCCCGTTTATTCGGGAAAAATAAAGTTCGGTGGCGACTCTGTCGAACCGCATTTCCGCGCCTTTCGCGCGAGGGTCGTATTTTCGAACGTGATTTTTCGAGGTGCGACACCCGTGTCACGTGACACGAGAAGCCGTGTCAGGACACCTGAGACTTGGAAAAATCACGCGAAAATGATATCAGAAAGCTAACACGGCCGCCCGTGTTGCCTGACACGGCCCGTGTTGGTTATAACGCCTCATTCCCTATTTTTCTTGTATTTTTTACACTTGTGATCCCTAAGGGTATTTTGGACTTTTCCCTAGTACTGAGTTTGAATTGAGACTATTTGATACATGTTTTGACAAAAGAAAAAGGACTTTTGATTGGTACGAAGAAAATACAACGGAAGATTGAAGCTCTAGAAAATTGGGAGGACAAGGAGATTTTCATACTCGGAAGAAATTGAAGATCGAATTTACTCCCTAAATCTTGTAATGTTTCTATTTGTCATGTTATTTTTATCGAATACTATGAATAGCTAAACACCCCATTACTAGGGGAGTGTCCCTGAATTATGTTGTAATGAATCTTTGTTGCATTTCTTAATGAGATTTTGTTTCATTCCTTAATATTTTGTTATGCAATTCGTTTAAACTTTTAAAGATCGTATAAATTGGGAACGATTTACGATTAGGGATTTAGCCTGAAAAACCGATCGATTCCTTTGTATAACACATTACAATGAATATTGCCCAGGAATAGGGATATCCTATAATGATTGTAAAAACCCTTTGTCAGAACTATTGGTTGATGTTTGTCCTTGACTGGTAAGGAATTAGGGTCAAGGAAGAATATCAAAGGTTTTTCAGTTAAGGAATTTAAGAAAAACACTTTTGAGGTGCAATAAAAATTAAGGTCTTGTGAGAATTCTTATCGGTTTACTCCAAGGTTCGTTATACGCAATTCATACACTTCCCTTAGCATGTTTTCTCTTAATTGTTAAAATAATTTTATCATTCTTGCTTTTTCCTTTTATAAACCCCAAACAAAACCCAAGGTTATTTTGTTTGATTGAAAGAACATTTGTACTTAAAATTTACACGCAGTCCTCAGAGATCGATACTGGGAAAAACCCCTATTATTACTACATCGGAATAATTAGTACACTTGCTAATTTACCGGTCAGTATTTTTATCCTGGTTCGTTTGAACTCAAACTACTCCAGTCCACCCTACCAAGGTGATTTGCCTTTCTCAACAAGGACTTAATCCACTAAATCAAACTGATTAAAGTGATAACCACTAAGACAAAAAATCTTAGTCTTCTCAAGAAATCTGACCACACTTGATCTCTTAAGGAACTTTACAACAAGTAAAAATACAATGTGTGTTTAAGAGTTGCTTCTAAAAAGCTATATCACAACTGTGATTTTACACAATTGAAGAACGAATTAAATCTAGACTGAATTTGAGAGATGTTTGGATATTGTTCTTTGATTGTTCAATAATTCATCAACTTAGAAATGATGTAGAAGTCTTGTTTAAATAGAACTTCACTTTCATTTCTTAAAAGGCGTGCAGCTGGCATTCTGTCTTCTTTGACTTTTGTTTCCTAGAAGAGGAATGTTCAGACAAATCCTTTTTTTCTGAATTCTTGTGTCAAGCACGAATGAGGAAAGAGCCATTTGGATAAGGACAAGGAAAACGCCAACGAATTTTTATTTGAACAGCATCTTCTTCAATAAATCTGGAACAGTTTTGCATCAAATCCTTTGATGATGTTCCTTGTTCTTCAAATCAGAGTTACTCTATTTAGAGTATTTTCAGCCATGTGCTTTAGCGTGAATGATCTTTATCAGAGTAGACTTGAATATCAGAGCCTCTGTACTTGCAGCGTTAAGTACTTCCAGAGTCTTCTGATTCTTTACATATGCTTTCTCGCTCAGAGTCTTCTGCAGCTTCACTCAGAGTCTCTTTCAGGCAGCGTTCAGAGTCTTCTGATTCTTAACTTTCAGAGGAGTTTTTGCTTCCAGAGGAATATTAATTTTAATATCTGAAACAAAAACACTTGAATACGATTAAAGTATATATTTACTTCATACAAAATTTCATTAATGTTATCATCAAAACATAGAGATATATTAAGAACTAATCTGTGTTCTAACAATTAGTGTCCGTGATCCTTGGAACCATATCCATCAACGTAGAAACCATCCCGTGAGTGGGTTTATGGGTAAAGAATCTAGATCTTCCCGTATAGGGTCTACCTGTAAAGTTTCTTTGATCAGAAACTGTGGTTACTTACCTGTTACAATAACCAGCTTCAGAAATTGATTGAACTTGTGATCCTGGATCTTGGATTGCATCCTGCATACATGTCATTACATTGCATTGCATTGCACTGGTTATGCATCTTGCATTTTCATTTCATCAGCAAAATATCATTTCTTCCTTCCTTTATCTCTAGTAAATCAAGTCGATTCCTCGACACCAATACGCAACTAGAGCCAATACTAGACGCATGATGGAGAAAATTCAGTAAGAGAAAGCTGCCTTCAGAGAGGAGTGGGAATCCATCAAAGGCAAGATTGACCAGATCCTCGAAGCCTTCACCACAGCTAGAAAGGAAGAAGAACTGCGTGAAGCTGCTGTCGTCAACAACAACGGCCATATGCAAAGGTCTACCTCAAGGCTCTCAGTACCTGTTCCCAACCCTATCAACTATGGGATACCGATGAACTTCATTCTCGCAGCTGAAGGAACCAATTCTCAACCACTCCCCACACCTGGAGTTACTGTTGGAGCCATCCCACAAGCTCAACCTGCTATCGTTTAGATCCCTATTTCTCATGCCGAAGAAAATCTGCTAGACCAGTAGGACGATATGCAAAACTATCATGTTGCTATCCCCATTGCCAGTCCTATTGTCGCTCAAGATTCTAAAGCCATCAAGATGTGTCGTGATCTAGCTGAAAAACTCAGAGTCATGGAGGGGAACAACTCATCTTCTCTCAATGCCTTGGAATTGTGCTTGGTGTTTGATGTTGTCATTCCTCCCAAGTTCAAAGCATAAAAATTCTCAAAGTACAAAGGCCACAGCTGCCCTAACATCCATCTAAAGATGTACTGTCACAAGATGGCTGCCTATACCAGAGATGAAAAGTTGATGATCCATTGCTTCTAAGACAGATTGTCTAGAGCATCACCCGAATGGTATATATAGCTAAAATGTAGCAGTCTGTGCACTTGGGCTGAGCTAGTTGATGCATTTGTCAAGCAGTACAAATACAACACCGATCTTGCTCTGAACCGTACTCAACTACAGAGTGTGGCTCAAAAAGGACATAGAATCCTTTAAGGAGTACGTGCAGCGATGGAGAGATCTAGCTGTAAGGGTGCATGCACCTCTTGTTGATTGTGAACTGATTGACATCTTTATAGGTACCTTGTAAGGCCAGTATCATGAAAAGCTGATCGGTAGTGTTTCTGTTGGATTATTTGACTTGGTGATCGTTAGTGAGAGAATCGAAGAAGGTTTGAAGAGTGGAAAAATACAAGGAGGTCCTAGCAGTCAGGTCGGTGCTAAGAAGCCTTTCAATGGATACAAGAAAAAGGAGGGTGAAACAAATGCCATCTCGGCGCAGAAAAGGCAAGCTACTTAACAAGCTCTTGCTCTTATGCCTTATAAAATCCCTTACTACTAGTATTCATATATTGCTGTTGCGCAGTATGCTCTAATGCCTTATCAGCCAATAGTTCAAGCTGTTCAAGCCCAAATGCCTCAGCAACAGTCATACAATCAGTAGGGGTATCATTATCCTCCTTAGCATTAGCAACAACGAGCTGCTCAACAGCAGTGTCAGCCTAATCAAGAGAGGACTTGGAAGCCAGATAGAGTCTTTGATCGTCTGCCAAGACATATGCTTAGATCTTTGCTCAATTGCTGGAGAAAAAGCCCATCACTCTGAGAGACCTAAATCCTCCAACTGTCATTCCTCCAGACTTTGATGCAAACGCCCATTGTGAGTTTCATAAAGGCACTTCAGGGCATACAATTGAGAATTGCAGAGCCTTCAAACACAAATTTTAGGACCTGGTTGATAAGGAAAGCTCTCACCTTCAATGGGAAGACTCCAAATGTCATCAAGAATCCCATGCCGCCACCAAGCTAGTTCCAGCATTAAGTCAAATCAAATCAAGTCAAGTCAAGTCAAGTTCATCTCCCTGAAGAAGGCAGTCATGATGCCATTTCATCTTTTGCATTCTTGTATTTTGTCATTGTTTGTTTGAGTATTGTATGCTTTGAACATTTCCATTCATATTTTGGTTTTATTAATGTATTGATTATGCATGCTTTGAAATTTTTATGTCGTATTTACTCATTTCTTCCACTTACCACGAATCACCGACACATTTATCCATTTCACTCTTTATCAACTATTGTTTAGAACGATTGGAGGGAGGATAATGACAATGAAATACCCATAATTGCAAACTGTATGCTTTCAGACAGAATCTCGTCGATGATGTACATGCATTGTTTCAATCCCTAAACACTGGAGATACAAGGAGTTAATCCCTAGTTAACCACTTTGAACCAAGAAGTAGTAGTTTCCTTCGTATCCTTAAACCCTTACATTCAACCTGGGGCAGGGTAGTGTTCAGTTAATCCAACTATGCACTCGAATCACAAAGAAAAATCTAAAAGACATGATGATTGTTCATCAATGACCTATGACTTGGCAGTCATAATCTGCCAACAAATTCAAAAAATCAAAAAAATTAAAAGTCTGCTAAGTCGAGCACCTCAAAGGAGACTTAGGAAAAAATCAAGGCAATCCCGCTGGATCTGAAAAGCAAAATCAGTTCATGCAAAAGTTAGGGATCAAAATAAAAGAGGCCCTCAAATCCTCAACAAAAACAAAATAAGACTCAATGACCACCAAATCGATTCGAAAGGGTCACTAACATCCACCAAAAGCAAAATAAGGTGATTGCCATTTCAAGTAAACCTTGAATCCCCATGCTTATACCGTTAACCCTTTTGGAAGATAAACATACGCAAAAGTAATTGAATGTAGGACTGGAGATCATCGCGGAGAAGGGTGGGTACAAATTATACTTTGAGCCTAATATCCTTTGTTTCATAAACTGTGAACCAGACCACATTACAACCCTCGAAAGAGCTAATTGAGGTGAGTTTTATTCTGAAATCATACTATTATAAGGTTGCATAAACTGACTCCTCACATGTATTCTAATCTTCAGCATTGGTGTCATTACCCTTGCTATATCTTTCACACATTAAGCAAAATTATCACAATGTCTGGACTAACAGTCCATTTGTCTCATGCTATCATGTCACCTCAATAAACGACTCTTTTTTAAAACTTGCATGAGCATTGTATTAATATTACCATTTGTGAATCTATAATTTTAACTGCAAATCAGTGCTAGACATTCAAGACACTCCAACAAAGGGAAATCAAAGAGGAACTTGAACTTTCAGTGGCTGACACGAAGCAAGGTGTTGCGGTGGAGATAGGATATCAAACTATTAATTAGTTTGAATCACAATTCTTGATTCACAACCGCTCTTTGATTTATCCGAAGGAAAAGGTCAAAAGAGGAAAAACATAATTTTGCATCGTAAACACGATGCGGGGAGAGACCTAGGTAAGGGGTTGGTTAAGCTTAGAGAAGGTACCAGCACCCTAAACTTCTGTAGTACTCTACAGGAACCTTTTGTTTATTGTATGATTTTTTTATTTTTATTCATTATCTGCTTTAATATATATTGAGCTAAGGGATAGAGTGACCTAAAGACCTAAGGGTTAGTCCTAAGTTTACTCGACAAGACGTCGCATCTTGTTCCTACGTATCCTGGATAAGGAATGGAGTCAGAGTAATTGTAGTTCCCCTCGAAAGGGAGGTTAGAAACGTCTTGACTATGGTCAAGGTTTCAATGGGGAATAAACGTATCTTAAGGACACGCTTACGTGGAGTCTTTGAAACTCCTATTTCTATGTTGAATTTGTTAATTGAAAATTTAGGGTTGAAATTAGGGATTCCACGGCGGGAAACCCTAAACAGAGTACGGCGACTCTTTGACCTAATGCTAGGGTAAAGGGCATTTTCGTCCACGGCGGGACACCTAGGCTATTAGGGTTTTTGAAACAGTCAAAAATTAGGGTTATTGACTCGGCGGTCAAACGGCTGGACCTAATTCCTTCAGAGGGAATCCTAATGGTAAATCATGCAAACATGGCGAAATATTATATGGCAGAAATAAAATGCGGAAAGTAAATAAAGCATCGCGACGATCACTCGCGTAAATTACAAGTCCCAAAAAAAATGCAAAATAAAATAAATCGCGACCATGGCCTCGCGTAAATTACATCCATGCAACAACATAAATTAAATAAATATTAATCGGAATTTAAGTATAATCTGAGGAGAAAAATAGAGAACATTAGTGAAAAGTTAGACAAAAATATGACAAATAATGAAACAGTTAATATTGAAAGAAAGACAAAATGCAATTTAGAATTTTAATTATAATTTTATTAGTTTTAAAAAAATATTTTAGTTTAAATTTTGAAGAAAATAATTTTAATGTTGATAAAAGAGTTTTTTGTTTTTAATTTTTAATTTTTAAAAAGGCTTCAATGTTAATATTAAAAAAAAAGTTCTTTAGTTTAAAATTTTAAAAAATGTTTTAGTTTTAATTTTAACAAAAATTTCTTTAGTTTAATGTTAATTTAAAAAAAAAAGGTTTTAGTTTAATGTTAATTTAAATAAAGGTTTTAGTTTAAACATTAAAAAAATGTTTTAGTTTTGATTTTAATAAAAGTTTTTTTTTTATGAAAATTTTAGCAGCTCAAACTCAATTATTTTAAAAAAGAAAATAAGATAATAATTTTACAAAAAAAAAAGAATAAAAATAAATAGGACAAAAAAACTAAAGAAAGGGGAAATAATAATAAAAAAAAGGAAAGGATAATGAAAAGGGAAGACATTTAACCACTGGGGTGGCGATACATCATTTGTTTCTGCTCATTTAACCACTGGGATGGTGATACATCCTTTGTTTTTGCTCATTTGACCCATTAGGATTGACTTTAATTTCCTTTCTTTTTGCTCATTTGACCCATTAGAGTTGCCTTTAATTACTTTTTCTCCTCTTACTCTTCCTTATCCTGGAAATGGATTACGAAAGAAGAAAAAAAAACAAAAAAATAAATAACAGTCAATTAACGATGTTTACGGTGAGATTATTCAGATTCTCTGCTTTTGTTGTGACGGACGGTTGATTTTCGGAGGTGGATTTCTCGCGGTTCCGAAACTTCTATTGATTGAGATGATGATGAAGCCTCGAAGATTTTTCTGATAAGTCGTGAGAACGACCGCCGTTTTTTCTTTTCTTCCTCCCTTCTCCCTTTTATCAAATGTAACTCATGTTTATATAGGTAACAAATTAGGGTTAACTCTAACCTAATGCCTATTTTAAAGCCCAACTTAAATAATTAGTCAAAGCTAATTTAACCACTGGGGTGGCGATACATCCTTTGTTTTTGCTCATTTGACCCATTAGGATTGACTTTAATTTCCTTTCTTTTTGCTCATTTGACCCATTAGAGTTGCCTTTAATTACCTTTTCTCCTCTTACTCTTCCTTATCCTGGAAATGGATTACGAAAGAAGAAAAAAAAACAAAAAAAGAAATAACAGCCAATTAACGATGTTTACGGTGAGATTATTCAGATTCTCTGCTTTTGTTGTGACGGATGGTTGATTTTTGGAGGTGGATTTCTCGCAGTTCCGAAACTTCTATTGATTGAGATGATGATGAAGCCTCGAAGATTTTTCTGATAAGTCGTGAGAACGACCGCCGTTTTTTCTTTTCTTCCTCCCTTCTCCCTTTTATCAAATGTAACTCATGTTTATATAGGTAACAAATTAGGGTTAACTCTAACCTAATGCCTATTTTAAAGCCCAACTTAAATAATTAGTCAAAGCTAAAAAAAAAACTAAAACAAACTTAAAAGAATAAAATCTTTTCTAATATTTTTAATTTTATGATTTTTGGATGTTTTTATGAAAAATATGGAAAAAAGTGAAAAGTAATATTTTTTAAAAAATAATTTAAATAAAATACGAAAATAATAATTAAATAATAAAAAAACTATTTTTGTTATTTTTTTATGAAAATAGAAAAGTTAGAATAAAAATAAAAGAAAAACAAAAAGTGAAGAAGGTGGGATTCGAACTCTCGACCTCTCACACTCACAACTCCTTACACACGGTCTCTTGCCAATTGTGTCATTTTATTCATTCAAAATAAAGTGGCACTAGAAACCATGTAAAGGTAGGACAAATTTGGGGTCCAACAGATGCCCCTATTTAAATAGCTTCACCGGATGATTTGAGCAGCGGAGACTCGAGAAATTGCGGTGAAAGGGATTTAAATACAAATAACCGGAAATTTTGCCCCTAAATGCAGTGATATGCAATGATATGGACAAAATAACACGAACTATAATGCTGACAATACCATGAATCTAATATGATGCGTATGATGGAATGATGAATGCAAGGATGCAGACGACACGACGTCATAGGGGACAGCGCAGCGAAGAATTGCACTGGGAAAGAAGACACGCGGTGGTGACAAGGTAACATAGGATCCACACGGAGACAGGACCAGGTAAACGACAGACGCTGGAGTTTTCGGGACATTCCTTGAAGAGATCGAGCGGGATCTTCAGGACTCACCGGAAAACATATAGGGAGAGACAAACATCAGAATATTTCGGAAGAACGTCGAAAAGGAGACACGTCGTATCTGGAAGAACGTCAGATAGACATGACACGAAATAGTCGATGGGTGCCAAGTAAACTGGACTTTGTCCACAAGGTAAGACGCGGATAAAACATGACCTCGGGGAGAAAAATGCAAATGGGGATAAAACACCCATGCTACCAAGTAACTAAATTCGTCCACAAGGTAAGACGCGGATAAAACACGACCTCGGGGAGAAAAATGCAAATGGTGATAAAGCACCCATGATGCAAAGTAAATAAATTCGTCCACAAGGTAAGACGCGGGTAAAACACGACCTCGGGGAGAAAAAGCAAATGGGGATAAAACACCCATGATGCCAGGTAAATTGGACTTCATCCACGAGGTAATACGCGGGTAAAACATAACATCGGGAGAAGAAGCAAATGGGGATAAAACACCCATGATGCCAGGTAAATTGGACTTTGTCCACGAGGTAATACGCGGGTAAAACACGACCTCGGGAGAAGAAGCAAATGGGGATAAAACACCCATGATGCCAGGTAAGTTGGACTTCGTCCACGAGGTAATACGCGGGTAAAACACGACCTCGGGAGAAGAAGCAAATGGGGATAAAACACCCATGATGCCAGGTAAATTGGACTTCGTCCACGAGGTAATACGCGGGTAAAACACGACCTCGGGAGAAGAAGCAAATGGGGATAAAACACCCATGATCCCAGGTAAATTGGACTTCGTCCACGAGGTAATACGCGGGTAAAACACGACCTCGGGAGAAAAAGCAAATGGGGATAAAACACCCATGATATGTACATGTGTATAAATCATGCTATGATAGATGATCAAATGACAATGCAGATGTCGACGACAAGGCTCGACTCTGTTGGTAAGATGACAAGACTGGAAAACTGATTCCTCAACCCGGAGATCACTGTCACTTGCTAAATTGTAATCAGGTTGATGGTCCTCGTAGGAAGGATGGAAATCCGCTTGGAGATCTTTCAAGTAAACTGCCCCAGATTAAATTTTCCATTACAGATGAACTGATAATTGCTTCAGCTTGTCTGATTCTGAAAATGATTGTTTTACTGTACCCTTGGAAGGTTTGCCCCAGTCCGAGTCTTGAAAATCTCATGGATAAACCAGATCTGAGAAGACTTTGCCCCTGATAGGATCACTTGACCAAGTTTCTCGATTGTTTGAAATTTCCTTAGAGGAAAGCCAGTTTGCAAACAAAAATATTCATACAAACATGGTAATGCAAAGTTCATGCAACTTTTGAAATGTAAATTATTTTTGAAAGATGAAAAATAAATGAGTCATCGATTAAAACGCGGCGGTCCAGGACGCTCAAAGTTTAATACAGGTATACGGCCAAAATAAATGATTCACAAAGATCTTTAGGAGTCAGCTTACGCAACCTTGCTGTATCATGCTTTCAAAATATCCTTGTTTCAATTAGGTCTTTTGAGGGTTGTAACGTGGCCTGGTTCACGGTTTATGAAACAAAGGATAAAGGCTCAAAATTTGTTTTTTCCCACCCAATCTACGTGATAATCTTCAGTCCTACGCTCAGTTAACTCATATTATGCATTCAGGTTCCTATAGGTTAGGAATTGCACTGATGGTAGTAATGATGGTTCGAAAGTCAAGGGACTCTTGAGATGGCCGTCACTACTTTCCTATAACATTTGGTTGTTTTGACATTTAGGATTTTTAGGGTAAGGATTTAAAACTCCTCTCTGCATTATCCCTAAATTTTGCCTGAGCTATTTCTTGTGAAGATTACAGTCAGCGGAATGCCCCAGTTTTGCCTAAGTCTCCTTTATAGGTTTTGACTTAGCGGACTTTTTTTTTTGAAAGAAAGTGACTTCCTAGCTTAATGATCACGGTGAACCATCATCGGCTTTTGACTTGGAAAACATCTTCGACACTTACTTGCTGTGTACGAAGGAAAACTTGTGAATTCAACCTTTATAGGAAAGGTGTATTGCAGAAAAGCACAACCGAGTTAACTGAGAACTACCCATCCCCCAGGCTAAGATTGCGGGTTTTTTTGTAAAGAAAGAAACTCCAACTTCTGGGCTCGAAGGGGGTGACAAGGGGATAACTTCCTTATTTCTCCAGTGTTTGAGAGTTGAAACAATGCCTCACATCATCAATAAGGATTCATTGAAAGCATACTGACAGCAGTTATGGGTATAACGTTTTCGTCATCCTCCCTCCAATATTTGCATACCAAAAATTCGGACAAAAGTAAATATTTGAAAGATAAAGCATAGGGATGAAAATAATAGATAAAATGAATTAAATCAAAAGTTGCAATGCTCAGTTCATCAATATAAAAGTACAAATATAGTTCGAAAGCAAATAGCTAATAAAATAAGGAAAATACAAACAATGAGAAACAAAGGTCTGTGATTAAAACAATACAAAGATAAACTGTCATGTCTAAAACAAATAAATAGCCTGCTGAGGTCAGCCCGAAGCTTCACTTCTGATGCCCTGGCAAAGGATTCTTCTGGATGTTCGGAGGATTGTCTGGAAAATCAAGTATCCCTGCTCTCATCAGCTCACGCACTCTAGCTTTCAGTGCAAAACAATGCTCCAAGTCGTGGCCTAAGGCACCCTCATGAAAAGCGCACTAGAAATCAGCCCTAAATCCAGCTGGAGGAGGATTAGGAGGAGGTGGTAAATCCCTTGTAGTGATCAGCCCTCGTTGAACCAGGTAAGGATAAAGTTCTGTGTAAGTCATGGGAATAGGATCAAATTGATTCCTATTTCGATACTGGTCTTGTCTAATAACTGGACGTTGATGATTCTGAGCTGGCTGCGGAGAAACAACAGGTTGAGATCCCTGGCGAGGCTTTCTTGAGTCAGTCATGACAGCATTGATCTTCTCGTCCTTCCTCTTATGGAAATTCCCATAGGATTTCTTTGCACCATTAGAAGATTCGGCAGCTTTGAATACCTTCCCATTTTTCAAACCTTCTTCTAACCTTTGGCCAATAGTCACCAGATCTGTAAAGCTTGAAGAGACACTCCCAATCATCTTTTCCCAATAGAAAGGAGACAAAGTATCCATGAATATTTCTGTCAGTTCCTTCTCTGCTATAGGGGGTTCGACTTGGGAAGCTAACTCCCTCCAACGCTGAGCATACTCCTTAAACGACTCTTTTTCCTTCTGAGACATACTTTGAAGCTGACGATGATCGGGAGCCATATCCAAATTGTATTTGTATTGCTTCATAAAAGCGTTGACGAGATCTTGGAAGCAGTGGACACTGTTATGCTCTAAATTCATATACCATTTAAGAGAAGCACCACTCAAACTATCCTGAAAGCAATGGATGAGCAACTTCTGATTGTTGGTGTAAGCTGCCATCTTTCGGAAGTACATGACTAGATGGGCTCTTGGACATGAATGACCTTGATACTTCACGAACTCAGGAGTCTTGAACTTGGCAGGCAAAACAAGACCAGAAACTAGGCACATATTATCGGCGTCAACATTGAAGAAATCAGTACCCTCGACAGCTTGGAGTCTCTTGTTTATGATCTGAAACTGTTCACGGGTGATCTCAGGCTCAACAAAATCTTCTTGAACATCGGTAACATTGTACTCATAGGGAGGATTCTCAACGGGAGCTTGGATAGTCTGATTAACCGTGTGGACCACAGGTTGGGCCTCGGTAAGGACAGGAGCTTGAAAAACCGGTCTGACAGCCTGACCAATCATAGCAGCAGATGCAACAGGTGGAGAGTAGTTAGGAGGTAAACCAAACTCAGGCCAACTAGAGGGAGGCACTGAAACAAGAGGTGGATTAACACTTGAAACTTCCTGAATGACAGTCCTCTGAGGTGGCTCTCCTCTGGAAATCAACACTTGAAGCATCTCGGTAAGCCTGGTCATGCCTGCTTTCAACTCATCAATCTCCATTTGGACCTCCGCATTATGTTCCTCTTGTTCTGACATTTGGCGTCTATAGTTAGCTCTAGTCTGATATCTGTGTCGAGGAATCAGCTTGACGACTCAACGGAACACTGGAAGATAAAGACGACTGGACATGAGAAACCCGGGGAAAGATGCCATGCAAGACATGATGCTAATGCAATGCAATAGTTTCAACAACTTCAACGTTCGATTGAAAACATTTCTTTTTTAGGAAAGTTGGAAACAGTTTTAAACTTTGAAATATAGGACTTTTGAATTCGCAAAGTACTGTTGAATTCCTTGAAACTAGGAATGATGTTTTATGAATGCCATGCACAAATACACACAAACAATAAAGTCCTAGGTTAGAGGAACAATGAATGGAGTTAAGGTCTACCATTCCCAAAAGGTATGTACTATGGGGTAGTTGTACCTGCAGAATAAGGTTCTAAAGAGGTGCCCAAAGTCATCAGTCCATCTTTCGGATATTATCAATTTCCCAATTGACTCGGTGGTTAATAATATCCTCAAGAGATCCTCTTTTGAGTGTAGTATCGCGTAGCAACTATCTTGGGATTACTCCCTCATAGTTCCCGCACTACGTCCTAGATAAGGCCAAAGTGGTGTTAAGGTACTACGGCCCCCAGTATCACAGACTCCAGTCGACAATAGTAAAAGTTTTCACGATTACTCATTCAACCGAACCATTTTCAAAAGGGTCTCAACTGAGCGGTGATTCTCAAGTCAGCTTGGTCGGGATTCCACTCCCTATAAGCATCATCAAATATATCACCTTCCTATAATAATGTCACTCAAGTCCGGGTGTAGGACTTATCTCACAACAAAGATACCCCAAGCAAGGTACAATATATACAGATAATAAAATAAAATAGAAATATCATACAATAAACAAAATAGGGGCAACCCTTAAAAATTAGGAGGGTCCCTAGTGAAGTCGCCATTTTCTGTTGCGGTGGAGATAGGATATCAAACTATTAATTAGTTTGAATCACAATTCTTAATTCACAACCGCTCTTTGATTTATCCGAAGGAAAAGGTCAAAAGAGGAAAAACCTAATTTTGCATCGTAAACACGATGCAGGGAGAGACCTAGGTAAGGGGTTGGTTAAGCTTAGGGAAGTGTCGCGGTGAAAATCGGATACCAAACTATTGATTAGTTTGAATCTTTAATTCATTTTGCAACCGAACTTTGATTTGTCCAAAGGAAGGGATAAAGATCGAAATTCCCACAATGCAATGCAGATGCAAAGGTTAGAGAGTTTAGGTTCGGGGGTTGGTTAAACTTAGGGAAGGTACTAGCATCCTAAGTTTCTGTAGTACTCTACAGGAGCCTCTTGTTTTATGTTTGTTTATTGATAAGTGTTTATCTGCTTAAGAGTTGAAAGACCTAGGGGGTTTATTTCTAAGTATACTCGATAAGATGTCGCATCTTATGCCTACATATCCTTACGGGAGTGGAATCAGAGTATCTGTAGTTCCCCTAAAGGGTTAGAGGAGTTCTTTGACTATGGTCAAAGTTCCTACGGGTTTAGGGTAGTTGATTGATTGATTTTAGGAGAAGAGATGTGTCTTCATTTTAAGGGAAATTTAACCGCCACAAGGTATAGGAAAATAGTCTTTGCATCGTCTTAAGAAAAGGGATTGAGTACTCGGATTGTTTGACGAGTATGCCTTTGTTTCTCTTAAGGCAAAGTCCCTACGGCTTGATTGTATTGTTGTGGAGTGGAGATTCTATCTCGCTTAAGATGATTTGGCATCTTTCTCTATTGTGTTTGAATATATTGTTTTGAATTGATTGTTGAATGTTTGAATATTATTGTAGTGTTGTTTGTGTTTGTTTGTATTGGGTTTGTTTCTATGTTGTAAGATGAAGGTCCTTCCTATGGGGTAGGATCTATCCTAGAGATTGACTTGAATGGGGTCAAGGATCAAATGGGAGAATGATGCAAATGAGATGTGCAACTACACACAACGTTGAATTATGTGTAGGTTTTTCCTTTGGACGGGATGCGATGCAATAATATTAATGCGATAATGTAAATTGCGGAAAATAAATTGCAGAAAATAAAACCATACACACGCATGAAAGCGCTAAGGTGTAGGTGAGTGAATTATGGATAAATAAAAGCGGAAATGATAAAGCATACACATGAAAGCGCTAGGTGTACAAGTGTGTTGTGTCGTGGGGTGCACGATTAGATTACATTTTGCGTTGTTGAGTTGATTTTAGTAGTTTGATTTGATTTTAGTTTTTTACATAAGAAAAAGTTGATTATTATTTTAGATGGGATTTAAAATTAAAATCTAAAGCCTAATAAGGCGCCAGGATGATTATTTTATTAAGCGAAATAAATTGCTCTAATGTGAGGGGTTGATAAAAGGTTGGTTATCCTTAAAGTTTTAAGTTTAAATATAAACTATATAAAAGGTTTTTTGAGTAAACAAAAGCTAATAAAATATTATTTAGAAAAAAGATTAATTTGATATTTAACTAAAATAAAAAGATTATTGGTATTTTAAGAAAAGAACCATGTCATGAGTTTTACTAATTATTAATAAGAAAGGTATAAAAAAAAAGGCTAAATTATTAAAGTTAATAACCATTTTTTATTGGATTAACTGATTTAGAGTAATTGTTTTAATATGAATAAAAGCCAAAAAGTTATTGATTAAAAAAGTTAAATAAAGCTGGTTAACTAAAAAAACAGTTATTAGTTTTTATTTTAAAACTCAATTTACTGGTAAGTTAACAGGTTATTAACGTGGGTTAATCAAGCAATAGTTGAAATAGGATTAAGTATAAGGTTTTAGGAGGTGATTACGGTGGTGAGTGTGGTGTGTTTGGTGATTAACAAATTACACTAAGGCAAACAAAACAAACAGCAAAACGAAATAAACCTAAGCCTTTCCCCTCAACGCGATCGGATTCTCTCCCCCTCTCACGATCGCAAATGCGTTATCCCCTCTCTCGATTCTTCAGCATTTCGTTCATATTTGTACCTGAAACAAAACTCAGAGCATTAAATCATTCAATAATCTCAACATGTATGAAGAATTTTACCGACGGTGGGAGGCGGCGTTCGAGACGGCGGAGTGGGTTTGCGGCGGCGAAACTCTCGGTAGGAAGAGATAAGTTCTCGTATTTTTGATTTCGTAAGATAGATTTTTCTTCTCTCTCTCTCAAGTCGCGAAATCTTTTAGGGTTTCTTGCGATGGTTCTCGGTGGTCCTTTTCTCTTCATACTAGCCTCCTTTTATAGGCGAGTCTGGGCTTTGGATCCTTAAAATTATGATTGAGTCTTTGATTGCCTGCATTAAGACATTCCAATCCTGCGTTGGACAAGATTCAAAAAAAATTTCCTTTTTCATCCAATCTCGTTTAATGCCTGTTAAGTGGAAATTTCGATCCCTGATGTTGTGTATCAATTTTGTTTAAGATACTGTCTGTCCAGGTTCAATGTTTGGGATTTGGATTGGATCTATTTGGAATCTTTTTCACACGGTATATTCCTGATTTGATTTACCAATTTGGATTTGGATTTTGGTAGGTGTAGAAAGTGAAGGAGTCTTGGGCCAAAAGATGGACAACCCAGGGGAAATTCGTGCTCGATGTTTGATGCATGTCTTAGCGAGAAACTCCACGAAAAAGAGAGCTGGTGGTGGAGAGTAGCAAAAGCAAGCGTTCTTTGTGCACAAGGTACATCTTTCCAATTCAATCTCTACTCCTTAAGTTTTTTTCAAACTGATATATGTCTGAATCTCGTTTCCTTTCATGTGTTCGATGATGATGCTTGGAGTAATTGGAATATTGTGTCTTGGTTGCTCTGAAGTTGATGGAGGTAACAGTGTTTTTTCATTTCAGGATCAAAAGCTGGAAGTCGCAAATATCTTGAGACTTCAAGAAGGTCGTGAATATGATAGGCTGCCACGGTTAGGAATCCCCGGCAAGTGGTCATAGCATTGGACGACTATCTCTTATTTATCGGTAAGCAGGCCATTACTTCTTGTTGGAATATGCCTGAGGATGGATGATTATTAATGTCAGTACTGATCCTGTTTTAAACAAATGTCTGCAGCAACTGGATGTGGGCATTGGGGGGCTGCCGTATGCGGGTTGCCTTGAGGCTACTGATGGGAGTGTTGTGGAACTTGCTGGCATGGATTCTTCACTTGGAGTGTAGCTTTTCAACAGATACGTGTTCTTTGAATTGTTCTATTTCGCGCTCGCAGTAGTAGAGGCAATGCTGGCTGGTAACTTTGAAGCGTCTTTTCCTTTTGAGGTAGATAAATTTTGCCCTGTTATCACTAACATTTTACCTATCTGCGTAGTTAAGATTCAGTTTACCACCAGTTAATTTGTTCTGCCTCAGCTGTTAACCCTCTCGTGATAATATATCTGGCGTCTTGTTCGCATGATTGTTCAAGCTATCCACAACTTGGGTAACAGGTCCACTAGCTGAAGCATAAGCAGACACTTGTGTAGCACCAATAGATTATAAACGTCTTGATTCTCCAGCTTCGTTTTTTTTTCATGTTTTCAAGTCTATTTGTGACTCCATGACATGTTATCCATAGGCTAGCGAATCCATCAGGAAAGTCTATGATCGTAAATGTCATCAGCTCAAGTATCAATTTGCAAAAGATCAAGGCACTCATGTGATAGCCCAAGGCAGTTGTGAAGAGTTGTATCCATAACTTCTGGAATTAACAGAAGGGTATGCAGAGTGTTCTGTAGATTTTAGTTATATCACCTTGAAGCTTCACTATCTATATGTTAATTAAGCCCTAAGGCTATAACAATAATTGATTTATCAGTGCTGCAGATGGTCAAGACGTGGAAGGCTATGTTTCAGGATTCATCATTTCCGGGATAACTTGTTTTTCAGCCTGAAGTTGGTGAGATGCTAATGACGGGTGTTATGCCTGAGACTTGTTTTGATCATCACCTTTCTTCAACTGATATGCGCCTGCTATTTGTAGATGGAGACAACACTTGGCGGTTCGAAAAGTATTTTGGAGCTTGAATAGCATTATCGGATTATGACCGGCATTCATCCGTTTTGTGAGTCTCTTCTTTAATTATTCTGAGATTAAAAGGTGTCTCACTCAAAGTGATGTTATCTTAATTTGTTGGTGCATTCTGAGATATTTGTCACATTCAACTACAAAGAGTGGAAGAAATGCTTTTGATGGATCTTATGTTTTGAACCAAATCTGCATCGATATTTAGAGATTGCGGGAGGCTGCAAATAAAACCATAGAGCTTGGTATGTCCCTGATGAGAGGCACGATGCATACAGTTGATCCTTCTCGACGAAGGTTTGGTTTTCTTAGAAGAAGTAAAACACTCTGTAAGTAACTCAAATGCTCTTAGATGGATGGTTGCCTGTTTTCAAATTAACTTACCATGTTTGATCCTTTTAATCTGATTGTACTTTAAAGCTTGCCATAACTGTGTCTGAGAACGGTTTTGGAACTGTGATGAGAGTTTTTGTTCCTTAAACACGGTGTTGTTCTATTCTGATGCAGGTGGTTTGTTACAGGTGCAGTAGAAGTAACATTACGGATCTTAGCTCATGGTAGAGTCCTCCTTGGTGTTTTTCTTGCGTATTCTCGTAACTTCAAGTTGATCAAATGCCGGAGTTTAAGGCGACTGGAACAACAAGCAAAACCCGTATCACAGAGATGCACCGAAAGACCTTCAAATTCTCTGAACCGGCCTCATCAACTAGTGACAGTTTCGGCATGAGGATGTTTTGGAGTTTAGAGACCAAGGTTGGACGTAAAGCATCGCTTGGAGTTACGAAGTGTTGTATAAAGACTTTCTCTTTCGAGGCGAATAACAACATAATCCCTTTGGGGCTGCATAGAGCTGTAGGTTTAAAGAAATTGTATAGGTTTAGAGAAACTATAGGGCTTTAGCAAGTTATGACCCCAACAGAATATGCGGCTTGTATGTTTCCTAACAGTAGACACACATTCTGCCCTTATAATTATCAAACTGTGTTGTAATACTCGTATCCTGAACCAGCATAAACACATGTACTAGAGCTTAGGCATCATCTTGAATTTGTGAGTTTCCAAATTGGATGACTTGATTTTGAGTTTTGCAGGAATGAAAAAAATTACTCAATCCTATGAATTCCCTGTGGTTAGGTTTTGTTGATTTTGACAATGGACCATGTGCCTTGTGTTGGAACTCGGGAGGTACCTTAGGATGATAAGTCTTGAAAATATTTTGTAGAGAGTGAGAGTCTTGAAATATTTCGTGATATTCTTGCAATTGTGAACTCCATGTCGATTTCATCAACTTGTTAACATTAAAATGGGCTTGAGGAATTCTCTAGTAACTAATGATATAGTCTTGGCTTTAAATCTTACAAAGTAAGGAAAGTAACTCTGCACATACCCGTTAGTCGCGCGCACAAGTAAAAGATAATCATGCACTAAAAATAAAAGAACCATATAAATTGGGGTCTTGAGGTCAAAAATTGGGGTGCAACAGGAAGGTACCAGCACCCTAAACTTCTGTAGTACTCTACAGGAACCTTTTGTTTATTGTATGCTTTTTTTATTTTTATTCATTATCTGCTTTAATATATATTGAACTAAGGGATAGAGTGACCTAAAGACCTAAGGGTTAGTCCTAAGTTTACTCGGCAAGACGTCGCATCTTGTGCCTACGTATCCTGGATAGGGAATGGAATCAGAGTAATCGTAGTTCCCCTCGAAAGGGAGGTTAGAAACGTCTTGACTATGGTCAAGGTTTCAATGGGGAATAAACGTATCTTAAGGACACGCTTATGTGGAGTCTTTGAAACTCCTATTTCTATGTTGAATTTGTTAATTGAAAATTTAGGGTTAAAATTAGGGATTCCACGGCGAGAAACCCTAAACAGAGTACGGCGACTCTTTGACCTAATGCTAGGGTAAAGGGCATTTTCGCCAACGGCGGGACACCTAGGCTATTAGGGTTTTTGAAACGGTCAAAAATTAGGGTTATTGACTCGGCGGTCAAACGGCTGGACCTAATTCCTTCGGAGGGAATCCTAACGGTAAATCATGCAAACATGGCGAAATATTATATGGCAGAAATAAAATGCGGAAAGTAAATAAAGCATCGCGACGATCACTCGCGTAAATTACAAGTCCCAAAAAAATGCAAAATAAAATAAATCGCGACCATGGCCTCGCGTAAATTACATCCATGGAACAACATAAATTAAATAAATATTAATCGGAATTTAAGTATAATCTGAGGAGAAAAATAGAGAAAATTAGTGAAAAGTTAGACAGAAATATGACAAATAATGATACAGTTAATATTGAAAGAAAGACAAAATGCAATTTAGAATTTTAATTATTATTTTATTAGTTTTAAAAAAAGATTTTAGTTTAAATTTTGACGAAAATAATTTTAATGTTAATAAAAAAGTTTTTTGTTTTTAATTTTTAATTTTTAAAAAGGCTTCAATGTTAATATTAAAAAAAAAAAGTTCTTTAGTTTAAAATTTTAAAAAATGTTTTAGTTTTAATTTTAACGAAAATTTCTTTAGTTTAATGTTAATTTAAAAAAAAAATTCTTAGTTTAATGTTAATTTAAAAAAAAAAGGTTTTAGTTTAATGTTAATTTAAATAAAGGTTTTAGTTTAAACATTAAAAAAATGTTTTAGTTTTGATTTTAATAAAAGTTTTTTTTTTATGAAAATTTTAGCAGTTCAAAAAAAACTGCTAATTAACGAAAGAAGAAAAAAAACAAAAAAAGAAATAACAGCCAATTAACGATGCTTACGGTGAGATTATTCAGATTCTCTGCTTTTGTTGTGACTGACGGTTGATTTTTGGAGGTGGATTTCTCGCGGTTCCGAAACTTCTTCTGATTGAGATGATGATGAAGCCTCGAAGATTTTTCTGATAAGTCGTGAGAACGGCCGCCGTTTTTTCTTTTCTTCCTCCCTTCTCCCTTTTATCAAATGCAACTCATGTTTATATAGGTAACAAATTAGGGTTAAGTCTAACCTAATGCCTATTTTAAAGGCCAACTTAAATAATTAGTCAAAGCAAAAAAAAACAAACTAAAACAAACTTAAAAGAATAAAATCTTTTCAAATCTTTTTAATTTTATGATTTTTGGATGTTTTTATGAAAAATATGGAAAAAAGTGAAAAGTAATATTTTTTAAAAAATAATTTAAATAAAATACGAAAATAATAATTAAATAATAAAAAAAACTATTTTTGTTATTTTTTTTTTATGAAAATAGAAAAGTTAGAATAAAAATAAAAGAAAAACAAAAAGTGAAGAAGGTGGGATTCGAACTCTCGAACTCTCACACTCACAACTCCTTACACACGATCTCTTGCCAATTGTGTCATTTTATTCATTCAAAATAAAGTGGCACTAGAAACCATGTAAAGGTAGGACAAATTTGGGGTGCAACACAAGGCTATCTCAAAACCCTCAATCAAGGGCAAATCCTTCAACAACTCAATCAGGGGCAAGCCATCTCAAAGCATCAAAACTCAGCTTCCACATATTAGAACTGCTTAATCAGGGGTAGACCATTACCATGTTCAGATTGGGGCAGGACCAGACTATCCTGACCATCAAGCAAAATTGTGATCCTCTCTGAAGCGAATTCACAATAATTCAACAAGTGATCAGACTTGGGGCATCAAGAACATCTTCTTCTGCTTCAATCATGGCATCTTCAATAGATTGAGTGTCGAGGAAATCAAGCCCTCCCACCATCCAAAGTCCAATCCGCATTGGAAACTACCAAAAGTACACCATGTTGGCATCCTCGCCAAACATATCCAGTCATCTGGCTACAATCATATGCATCATACGTATTGCATTCGATAATAAGCATCATCTTGCACCATATGCATACAAAACCAATCATACTTCCCCAACACCTGTATCTCCATGCGCCAGCATTTGCATTTGCATTTCCATTTGATATGGAACATCATTACCAACATCAAGCATTCATATATGCATAAGTCAAGTTCCAGGATCAAGTTTAAGAAATTCAAAGCAGCGTTCAGCCTAGTCAGGGGCATCCTCTTCAAGACCGTGGGCGTTCCCCACAAAGTTGTATCAACCTTTTGTTGATCAAGCCGTGATTCCAAGTTAACCTTCATCCCAGTCAGGGGCATCTCCTTCAAATCCGTGGGCGTTCCTCACGAAGTTATTCAACATTTTTTTGATCAAGACATGATTTCAAAGCAACACTCAGCCCAGCAGGGGAATTTTCTTCAAGTTCATGGGTGTTCCTCATGAAGTTACTTCAACCTTTTGTGGATGGGCCTGTGATCCCCGAGCAACTCAGGGGCATCTTCTTCAAGTTCATGAGCATTCCTCAAGAAATTACTTCAACCATTTGTTGTCGAAGCTATGATCTCTAAGCAAGTCAGTGGGATTTCCTTATTGAATTGCATTCTTCAACCTTCTATCGATAGAGTTTTTATCCTCAAACAAAATTCAACCATCTTCTTGAGCATTCCTAAGTGAGTCGGCATCCTTTCAACCTTTTGTTGATAAAGATGGTGTTCTTCAGTGACTTATTTGCTTCAACCGTTTGTTGATGCCTCAAATAAGCCTCACTTATCATATCTCCAACAAACTTGACCTTTTGTCAATTACCTCACTATCATCCTTTTGGTGATAGCCAAACCTTGTCAATCCAACCTAGTCTGTATTCTATTACTGTTGGTAGCATTTAAATTTGGGAAGTTCCTATCATCCTTTTGGTGGTAGTAACTTGTGTTGTATGTGTTCTCTATCATCCTTTTGGTGATAGACCCTGCATCATTTTGTTGTTGGGATTGTGTGCATGAGTTAACTATCATCCTTTTGGTGATAGGTCTGTCATCCTTTTGGTGTCAGATGTGTGTGTGTGTGTGTGTTCTCTATCATCCTTTTGGTGATAGAACCTGTATTATTTTGGTGTTGGGATTGTGTGCGTGAGTAAATATCATCCTTTTGGTGATAGGTCTATCATCCTTTTGGTGCTAGGTATGTGTATGTGTGTTCTCTATCATCCTTTTAGTGATAAACCCTGCATCCTTTTGGTGTCGGGATTGTGTGCGTGAGTAATTATCATCCTTTTGGTGATAAGTATGTCATCCTTTTGGTGCCAGATATGTATGTCTGTGTGTTCTCTATCATCCTATTGGTGATAGACCCGCCATCCTTTTGGTGTCGGGATTGCATGAGTGAGTAACTATCATCCTTTTGGTGATAGACCCTGCATCCTTTTGGTGTTGGGATTGTGTATATGAGTTAAATATCATCCTTTTGGTGATAGACCCTGCATCATTTTGTTGTCGGGATTGTGTGCATGAGTTAATTATCATCCTTTTGGTCATAGGTTTGTCATCCTTTTGGTTTCAGATATGTGTTTGTGAGTTCTATATTATCCTTTTGGTAAATAGATCCTGCATCCTTTTAGTGTCGAGATTGTGTGCGTGAGTTAACTATCATCCTTTTGGCTTCAGGATTAATGATCTTCATGATCCAGCTCACTTTTCAGTTAGGGTCTCTGTGGTTGTTCAAATCTTCTGTATATGGATCATGTTATCAGGCTGTGTTAGGATAAGTGCTTCATTAATGATTGGTTCATTTGAATTAGAATTTTATGCAATGTAGGGAGATCCATGTGACAAGTCATTATCTTCTTATTTCAATGCATTTGTTGCTCATTTCGTGGTGCATTCATGTCGATTCAAGGTTCAAACTCGAGATGGATTCATATGCTGTTCCATTTTCCAAGGACTGATTTGATTTATTTCATTTTCAAATAGGGATTTCAAGGTGTTGAAAATTGGTATCGAGGTTGTTTTTTTTTTGTTCAAGTCAGGCAAGCCATTTAATCAGAATTGGAATCATTTTTAGTCATGTCTAAAGATTTAATTCAAGGTTTTGGTGCAAATATTGGGTTCAAGTGAGATACGGAGGGTGCATCAATATTATTCATGTCCAATTGCAAAGTCTTCAAAATCCATTACGCTACAAAAATTTCTATAAAAAATATGGATCATGATTTGTTATTTGAAGCTCATGCATAAGGCCTATTGTCCACTTTCAACATTACAAAGATTGAAAAAGCTATGGGTTACAAAAGTCCATTACAAGCCCATGTTACAATTTGAAGGCCCATTTACACCAATGAGGTCCATTACAAACAAGAAATAGTCACAAAAATAAAAATAAAAAAATAAAATCTAACTTCAGCCTATACCACATCATGTGCAATCCGTTTGAACTTATGGTCATGAAGGAGAATGCTAACGTGACTTATATACTATCCACACACATCTCATGAGCTATAAGAAAAATGGCCCATACAATTCAAGCCTGTAAAAGTCATGAATCACCACACACGCTGTAGCAATTACTAACCTGCACAAAAAGAAAAAACGTACAGGACCACATCCATGATTCACAAAGCCTCACGATTTTCCAAAAACCATTTTTCAAACGTCAAGCTTCAAATAAGAATGCCCAGCAATCATGACAACACCTTCAGAAACCGTACGACACCACAATCCACAAAATCAGGGCTTACATGTCAAAACACAGAACAAACTCTGGAAAACACAACGTGACAATTGATTCCCAAAAAACAGCAATGAACAATTCTCAAATCATTTTCACCACTCTCCCTATAAAACCACATCACCCTTACCTCATTCAGAAGAAAGCTATTTTATACCAAATTCACCCTGCAAAATTTCGGCCTCACTCTTCAAAACCTCACCCATCTTATTTTCCACTCAAAACCTCACAACTTTCCCTCAACCACTGATCAGTCCCTTCAAACATTCAACTATTTCCCAAATCAAAACCATAATTCAAATCTAAAATAGAGAAACACTCAAAACCCACTAAAAAACCAAAACAGAATCCGCAGAAATCAAGAAGGGAGAGATGAAGAGAACTTGAGAGAGCGTAGATGAGTGAGAACATGAAATGAGCAAATATTATTTGAAACCAACCTTGATTCGAACCACATCTTGAATCGAGACAGACAGATTCCGCGAGCGAGGAGAAACGGAAGGTTGAAATGCTTCGATCTTTCTCAATTTCATGTTCGGTTATCGTATAATGATGGTAATGATGACCTGGAGCGCGTGTTTCTTCTTTCCTCAGTTTGTGCCATTTTGTTTTGCTTTTAACTAGAAAATGGTGATGTTGGTTATTTCTTTAGGCATTTGTTGTCCCTAGTGTAAGATGTGGAGCTGGTGTTTGAGCTTTATAAGCCCATGTTTATACATTGACTGTGTTATTTTGGTAACTGATGGTGGATGAATGGGCCGTGAGGCCCGTGATGATTCCACATATCTCACACCCTATAATTTCAGCATATCCCTCCCCCCCCCCCCTCTCCTCCTCATTGCTGTTAGTTTTTTAAGTTTTGTTTTGAGTTTTAAAATAATAATTATTAGTATTTTACTATTGATTTCTTATCCATTATTTTTATTCTATCTTGATTCATATATATGATTGTTTCATTTTATTTTAATTTATTTCTCATTTTATTTTTGATTTTCTTTTTTATCTTCCATTTTCTTTCCATTCTTGGTCGATAAAGTCTTTAAGTTCACGAACGTTGATTTATTGAGATTGTTAACCTTCATTATTTTCAATCTGTAGAAAATAATCATCGAGATCATTTTCTATACTTTGAGATCGTGATAGGTTACCTTTGATTAATTAACTTGAGTTTGTGATTAAGACGAGACCGTCACCTTTTCGTCCGTGTGACATAATTATATTGGAAAATGATCATCAATATCATTTCTCTATCGTGTTTTTAGCACGGATATCAACTTGCGCAACTTCCTGTAGTTTGGTCTTCGTCATAGATCGAGCTACGACAGTTTAGCGCTACATTTTGACCCGATTCAATTCATATCAACTAACAACTAAGAACTAACTTTAATTTCCGTCAATATATTTTTGTTTTATTTTTGGTCAATATATCTTGATTTTATTATCTTGTTCATATACTTGTTAATATTATCTTGATTATATTATTGTGGATATTATCTTGATTATATTGTTATATATCTTGCCATATTATTCACATTGTTCATATTCATATTCATCTTGTTCATATCTCATTCACAATATTCGAAAACACAATAATAACAATCAAAACCTAAAAGCCTAAATTGGTGGACTGTTGGTTACTTTTTCGAGCAACGGATTATTGGACATTGTCAGAAACCCTAACTTAGAGCTTTTGTCCGATTCTTGCTCAAGGCATAGTTTAGGAAACCTCGCACACACACAGCTTCCTCTTGAGCTACCTTACAATGAACCCTTTTATTTCGTGTAATACCATATAATTTACATGTACCTCTCTCCCATTTCGATGTACGCATTCGTATTTCTTTGATTGTGGTTTATCTTCTAGGAGCATGCTTAGGGACTAACATACACAAAACCGTTTTCAAACTAATTCTCGATTCGTCATCAATCCATTTTCAAACACCCCTCGTAAGTTGATTGCTCATACGCATTCGCCATCAACCTATTGCACACACTTTCACATTTCATCGTGGTTTCGTTATTAGGAGCACCCTTAGGGACTAGTATCGTTTCTCAATACCAAACCCTCGATTCGTCGTTGAGCCGGTTCCATTTTTAAACCAACCTCCTTTCTAACACGTCTTTGTACGTTAATAAAACCAAACCCTTGATCCAACGCCAAGTGGTATTTTTATTCAATTTGTAAGTCGAGTGCCTTTTGCCTTGCAGTCCACCTCTTTTCGCAACTAATCTGATTCTATCATTTTCAAACCGTTTTCGTAAACAAATAACGAAATAAGAAGATTCTTGGAATCTAGCATTTCTTGGATCTTCGAATGAATGGAAATTGAGGCGCATGCTTTGGGTTGTCGTTCATTCACCCTTTCGTCTTAAAGCACCTAATTCTTATTCAAACATTTTCGTAATCAAACTTATGAAAGAAGGAGATTCTTAGAGTCTAGCATTCCTTGAGTCTTTGAATGAATAGCTCTCGAGGCACGCCCCTTGAGTTGTTATTCTTTTTTCAAATTCAAAACATCCAACAGTTCTCCTAACCTTTTCAATCAACTCCTGAAAGAACTGAGTTCTTAGAATCTCGCATTTTTTGGATTCTTTAGTAACAACTCTCGAGGCATGCCCCTTGGGTCGTTTGTCAGTCAATCTTTCGTTTCTCAATCAAAATTCAACTCAATTCAACCCCTCTCTTTTCGTGGTCGTCTCCATGAACTACACATGCTTTGATTCTTCATTCATTTCTTTGAATGTAAGATACGTAGGCACAAGATTACGATAATCTTGGCAAGCTACCTTTTGTTTGTCTTATGTTTCCCCTCTAACCTTTCCTGTAGTTGAACTAAGAAGCTCTAATTTCTCATTCTCATCCGAATGAGCATACGTAGGCACTAGGGCCCCAATCCTTGGCGAGCGCCCTATCCTATAACCACCCATTTTCCCTTTAGCATTGAATCCCTTTTGTCGCACCGTTTAACATTTACTATTGAGAAGAAAATAAAAAAGCTTAGATAATGCCCATCGCAAATCATACTAAGAGGTTCCCGTTGAGTACAACGAACGTGAGGGGTATTAATACCTTCCCCTTGTGTAACCGACTCCTAAACCCGGAATATGGTTGTGACGACCATATTCTTGTCTTTCTTTAAAAGGTTTTCTCAATATTTTCCTTTCCCATCTATTTGGGATAAATAAAGTTTGGTGGCGACTCTGTCGAACTACATTCCGCGCCTTTAGCGCGAGGGTCTTGTTTTCGAAATATTATTTTTCGAGGTGCGGAAGATGTGTATACAGATCCTCATAGTCCGGAACTGCAAAAGGATTTATGTATAAAATTTGAAGTAGCAAAATATTCATTTTAGATTGCTCGGTATTTCTTGCGGGTATGACTATGTGGGTCAGCCTTCTAAAACTATTATCGCATTGCATTCCACCAACAATGTTGTTGGTCTGATTTTGTCTGTTGTTGACATTATTGCTTTGATTGTTGTTATCTGCCATTTCTTCTGGTTTTGTAGAAATAGAGGCTTCCTCCTATTATGCTTTTCTTCTGGCTAGTTTCTTTCATCTTTTACTGTATTTTTTAGAGTAGTCATTTTGATTTCGGGATTAAATAATAATTGATTTTTAGGAATCTTCCCTCGTAAAAATAGATTTAACAATCTAACCAGATGCTTAGTAGCAAGATAATAAAAGATATTAACAAATATGAACAAAGGATATTTAAAATGATAAAAATTAGAGAGTTTCTTATTGCACCCTAGGTGTTTCTAATCCACCGTGTGAATTTCTTATTCCACACATGCCCTCTGATTCTGGAGATACATCTCCGGACGCACATAACACACACTCAACAAAGGCATTTATGAGCTACACCTTTCCTTTTGGTTTAATTTATTCTAGAGATGTATCTTCGGATTCATTCTGTAGTTACATCTCCAGACCCATCCAACACACACTCAACAAAGGTCATTCTGAGCTACGCCCTTTCTTTTGGTTCAATATATTCCAGAGATGCATTTCTGGAATAATTTCGTAGTTACATCTTTGAATTCACACCAGAAACAAATCCCAAATGATTGACGTTCATAACATAAAATGATCATTACAATGATGATTTCAACAGAAAATTCAATATTACATTTCAATATCCCAGTGGGCGCTTGTACATCTTCAGGATATCTTCGACCAATCTTTGTAGCATCACTTCCAACTCGAGTGGAACTTTCTCATCGAATTCGAAAAAAGTATCCCACATAACCCTAACATTCGATTGCGTCTTGAGCTCAATTACATCCAAAAATGTTGTAATGGGGAATATAAAAACAACATAAAGATAAAGTATGAAGAAAAGATGAATATATAACACTTCATTTATATTGAGACACAATTGCATATAATTATTTTTCCGGTTAAATAAAAAATCAAAATGAATCGAAACATATGTCACTGGCTAAATCTATAGGTGGTACCCCCTTGGACTTTTATGCATTCGATTCTTTTTCAATCTTGTTCAATCTCTCAATTTCTTGCATCCTTTCCATAGAATGATCTGACCACATTTCGGCTTTTTTAGTTGAATGAGTCGTCCACTCCAATGATGTAAGTGGTGCAGGACATCCTGGTTTCAAGTAAACTTGAACAAAATGACTTGATTTTGGAAGTCATCAAATACACATGATGCGATTATTTGGATTTTGGGGGTGGGGCAGTGCATAGTGGGAAAAAGGTTTCCGAAAAGTCGTAGTATGTCAGGTCAATATACACTCTATCATATGCACATGATATTAGGTGACTCATATTATGGAAGCTCATCCATTTTGCATTAGGTTCCAGACCGATCAAGCAAGGAACAAGATACTCATAAACTGCATTGAATTTTTATTTATTTCCGTACAACCGCGTGTATGATTATTTATGCATCTTCAACTTTTGGATAAGTTGATGTAGGACAAATGCATGAATATCTTCTCCTTTACCGAGTAAACCTGACACGGCTTAGTAACCGCAATTACCGTCCCTACAACATTGATGGTCAACTCGATATATTTGTGCATAAAAACCGACATCTCATCAATGAATAGAATCTTCGGTGGAATCGGCATTGAAGGTGGTTTGCTAATGCAGATTGCTTTCACAACACGTTTTTGAGATTTTGGAGTCGGTGAGTCAGGAAAAACTTTGTCAACATGTTCAAAATATAAAGGAGAGTGTGTGGTCGAGTTGTCATTCAGTGTAGACTTCATTTTCTTTGGAGCACCTTTTGTTTTTACCGGTTGAGAAGGCGGTTTCATGTTGGTGGTTTCAAGATAGATAATCTTCCTCAATTTTTCATTGATATGGAGTTTTATGTTGTCACCGGCCTTCGAAAATATCTCTTGTATCACTTCCCATTCAGTCAAAATAGAGATATTTGATTTCCCGTCATCCATGCATCCATCATCATCATCAAGCCTAAGTATTTTCCAATGAGACTAAACCTCGTCCATTCTTATTGGTTCACCAAGTTTCAACTTTTTAGCAATAGTACAAGCACATGGGAGACCATATATTTTCATAATAGTGCATCCACACTTTGCGCTATCTACTTAACTGAACAATTAAAATATTTTTCTTACAATGTTCCAGAGATATATCTCCATAATAAAAATAACCCAGTGTATGGTGCGTAACTTAGAATAGCCTTTGTTGAGTATGCAAAAGGTGCGTTCGAAGATATATCTCCAAAACCAAGGGGTATATGTGGAAATTCACATGGTTCATAAGAAACATCTAGGATGGAAAAAGAAATTCTCTAAAAATTATTGCAATACTTTCAATATCTAAATGCCAGTCCATATAAACAACGCCATTTTGTTGGGTTACAACACAACAACAAAATATAGTAAGTATTTGTTTGTATTGTCTCCACAGATACTTGTGTAATATTAAAAAATTGTTCAATAATTTCTACAATTTTAAGTAAAGTTGTTTGAAAAGTTTAATTATTGATAACTAGGTTAAAATAACAGTAAATGAAAATAAGATTTAACAAATGAAATTAAGATTGTTCGCCGTTAGATTCATTATCATATCTTGTTCTCCTAATTAGTTATGTATATTCTTATCCATCGATTAATATTATCATTTGTCTCTCGACATCTATTGTTTATGTCTAAAAACAATGTGAAATAAGTTGTATTGCTTAATAGATGATTTCTCATCTATTTAACTGATACAACAATACTAAGACTCGAAAATATATTTGAATGTTAAACCTAAATCTGTATTCAAAATTTAGTATCTAACAAATGAAAATATTTGATCTAGTTAAGATAATAGCAATTCAAAACCATCATAACAAGTTATAACCAGTTAATTCATAACAAGCATTAAGAAAAAAGATAATAATCAATATTAATGAATAACTATAACATATTTAATGTCATTATCAAGATTAATATGCGAGTGTTTGGATAATCACATCTAATCCCAACAAAAGAGAATTTAGCTAACTCTTACTCCCAGTAACTTTACAATGATGATCAAGAAGAAAGAAATGAAAAACATCCCGAACGATTTCTAAATCACATAGAGGCATTCACCTTCAATTCTTCAATATCTGTTTTGGAAAATTTCCCTGCCAATTTTCTCTTGTTGTTAAGGAACTTCAAAACTATGTAAATAATGGATTTTGAAATCAATGAATGAAGATTGAACTGTGTTAGTTCCATGATTCTATGATTATCCATGGTTCTATGATTGGCTAAATGTTGGTAAAACATGATTCTGCACTGATGTTAAGCAGGATGTTATAACATCTCCATATGCTGTGGTGACAGAAATGTTGTGGTGTGTTTTAATGTGAATGTCGTGACATCCATCTGCTGTGGTGACAGAACTGTTGTCATGTGGTTTAATTAGGATGTCATTACCAATGTTATAACATCACTGTCTGGTACAACAGGAGCTGATGACATAACTGCTATCATGTGGTTTAATCAGGATGTCATGACATTGCTGTCTGGTACAGCAGGAGCTGATGACAGAACTGTTGTCATGAGGTTTAATCAGGATGTCATTACTAATGTCATGACATCGCTGTCTGGTACAGCAGGAGCTGTTGTTTTATATCACTTGACAGAAGTGCTTTGGATATATCTCATCAGTATGTGCAGGCCAAAGACAATTATTAGGAACAAAGTGCAAATTTAATTGGTGTTCATAAAAAGGATCTTTGAGACTTTTTAGGAAACTATAATATGCTTGTTTCTACTGTTGTGAAGAAGATTCTGCAGGAGTGTTCAGCAGGGTAAGTTTGGTCAGCTAAGAACAAAGTGTGTTGGATGTCATGCTGGATGTTATGACTTCAAGCGTATGACATCAGGGCGCGTGTTTTAGTTTTCTGGTATTTTACCTGATATATCTCAGGCTAGAATTCAGGAAACCTGTTAAGTTCCCTAGTTATCTCAGGCGAGATTCTAGGCAGTGTTGAACGTATCATGAAACGCCTATGACCTATTTGAAAGCACCTTGAATTGTGGAAATTAGTTTTACTTTGTTAAACCTAATGTTTGTTACTTGTGACCAGCCCACGCCCAGTCTGCATTGCTATAAAAGGGGACGCAGAAGCAAGGGAAAATCAAGCACTCACAACAAGAAAAACTTGAGTGTAGAATTAAGGTTTAGGGCTTTAAGAGTCTTTTGTGTGTGACCTTGTAAGTCACCCTTTGTATCTTTGGATGCATTGTGGTAGACATGTTTAGGCTGTTATTAGTACAATGCTAATAGTTCACTCAAAGCTTTTAAGCAAGAGTGTATGTGTGAGTGAAGAAGTTATGTTCTTCACGTGTGTTTAGTGTCTTAGGATGCTTGTGAGCCAAGCAATCATCTGCTGTATGATTGCATTGGACTAGTGTGTATGAACTGTTGTGTTCATTGTGTCACTCAAAGCTTTTAAGCTAGAGTGTTGTGTCTCTTGATTTAAAGCTGTTAAGCAAAATCAAGATTTATTTGAAGTGTGACTTCATGATTCTTTTGTAACCTTGAATTGGTTAATATCACTGCAGTGATTGAGGGGGAGTGAGTGGGTATACTCAAGTCTAGTGGTCTCTAGGCTGAAGTGTCATTGGTTAGATCTTAAGTGAAGAGTGCAAATGGGTGGTTTGACTTTGAATTAATTCTATTAATAGTGAATTTCCTCCCTGGCTTGGTAGCCCCCAGATGTAGGTGAGGTTGCACCGAACTGTGTAAACAATTCATTGTGTTATTTATCTTTCAGCATTTACAATTCTGCACAATTTAAGTGGTTAGATAAATAGTCTGTCTGTCTGCTGATGTCACAACAGAAGCCATGACATTGGTCATTACATTGGTACAATTTAAAGTAATTTAAATTGGTCATGGTTTTTCCTCGTCCTTGTTGAGCAGAGATCAATGTTCTTAGGACATATGAGATCTGCATACCGGAATTTCAAACTGAACGAGAACTCTATTTATAGATTTTTGTTCTAGTGTTCTCGCCCAGTGAGGTATTTAGCTCGCCTAATAACTCTAAATCATTTTTCAACAATTGAATTTTAAAATATATATTAGTTAATTATTAAAATTTTAACTGTCAATCTTAACCGAGTCATAATGTTATTGATTATATCCATGACGTTTGTTTCTGGTACATATATTTTGTTGGTCACTGATAATTTTATCTTATCTTAGCACATGATAACTTAGCGACTTTTATTTCTCATGCATAATTTGAAGCAAAAACTTTGTTTTATTATTTGAAAATTTAATTAAAATAATTCAAACCGTTTTGTTTCCTTTCGATCAACGATGAATTTTCAATACATATATTAAATATTTTCTACTCACGTGGTCTGACTAATTGTCACCTTAGTTGAGTCATATTACTATAGAATATATCTTTCTTTATTAATTTGGTAAAATAACGGCGTGGCTATGTGGAAATAGTTGTTTTGCTTAGTATGCGTTTGGTAATCCATAATTAGTTTTATGGCTGCGTCATTCAATTTAGTTTTATTCAATGGTTAATTTAATTAATTATCTTGTGGTTCAACCGATAATCTCATAATTTTATTAATAAAAAAATATTTAAAAGTGGAAAAATAAGAAGGACAAATATGTTCCGAAAAAGTTGATTATAATAAAGAAAAAACAACAAATTTGAATTCTTTGTAAATATAATTATAAATTATATATTCAATCTTCTTTAGAGTAGGTAAAATTATGAGAATTTGTAAAATTAAGAAAATTGAATTATGAACACAAATAAGATTACCTTTTTCAATTAGATTGAAAGAATGTATTATTTTATATGCATGAAGAAATAAAGAAAAAGAGAGAAAGAAAAGATTTGAAAATAAAAGAGAGACCAAAAAATAATAATATTAATTTTATTTTCTATTAATATATTAAATATAAAGAGAGAGAAAAGAAACAAAGAGAACAAACACCAAAAATACTTAAGAAGATTTAATTCAAGAAAGTTTTTATTTGTTGCACAAATAATCTTTGAGAATACACATGACCTATACATCAAACCAAATGAATCTTTTTTAAAAATAGAATATTATAAACCTTAGTGATTAATTAAAATAATTATTTGAAAATCAATAGATATCTAATAAAAAATATTATAGTGGTTAGAAATTTTTGAAGAGAGTTGATAGAATTGTTTTAATTGTAAATATTTACAGTCACTTTTTTAACTTCAAACATATATTAGATATTTTCACATAACATTCGTGACACTAAGAGTCATATATAGTGCATTAAGAATAAGACTAAATGAATTTTCATGATAATAATAAAATTAAAGTGGGTGTAAAACACAATAACTAATACACAAATATAGAATGAATTGAATTAAAAATAATATAAAACACACACTATTAATTGATTCATCTAGCATTCTTTTGTTTTTATAAATTAAACTTTTGATGATGTATAAACATGTTTTTAGATTAATTAAAATTCATAGCATTTAAGTTTCTAAATTAAAAATTAAATTCTTAATTTTAGATTAAATTTAAAATTAAATTATCAATAAAAAAAATCCAATTTTTATATAATTTTAAAATTTTAAGATAAGTTTTAATTTCCTTAATTGATTTTAGATTACAATAGCACTATTTTATAGAAATTTGAGCAACAAGATCAAACCTTAAATTTCAAATCAATTTTTAAAATTATATATATATATATATATATATATATATATATATATATATATATATATATATATATATATATATATATATATATATATATATATATATATATATATATATATATATATATATATATATATATATATATATATATATATATATATATATATATATATATATATATATATATATATATATATATATATATATATATATATATATATATATATATATATATATATATATATATATATATATATATATATATATATATATATATATATATATTATTGAACAAATATTAAGAGTATTGAAACAACGGAAGAAAAAATAAATGTCATAAAAAGAATTAATATTAGAAGTTTAGAACTAAAATTTAATTTTATTCTTTTTAATATCTCTTAAACTTTATCTTTTTAATCCCTTTATTCTTAACATGTGGGATCACAAGTCCAAAAAATTGTGTCATGTAAGCCTTTTTATATCAATCATTTTCTTTCGATCCTTTATTTCATTTTCTTTCTATTTTGATAATGTAGGTGAGAAAAATTGAAAAGTAGAAAAATTAGTACTATACCTTTGTGTCATTTTCACATAGCAATAGATAAATATCATCATGATCATTATTATAAGTATGAAAATTTTGAAAATCTACAGCATTACAAATAACAAATAATGTATTTTATAACAAATATTTTATTTTATAAAAAAAAATTGAGATAAAAATTATGAGCGCACCATATTTTTTTAAAAAATACCATATATTCTCTCGATTGCTACATTCAATCGAGTGATAAACTAGTTAAAGATACACTTTAAATTTCAATAATTGTAGTTTATATTTTTTTTAATGATAATGTCACTCTTTTTTATTTAAATAATAAGTCATCTATTCATTCGGTTAACCTATCAATCAAGAGGAAATATTACTCATTTTTTCTAAAAAAATATTCATTCATTAAGTTTTACCCTAACCTAACTCATATGTTATCGCTCGAACTCGTAAACATCATTCATTGAGATGGATTTCAAGACAAAAGAATATTTAAGGTTTCTTAATTATCTAGGAAATCTTTCAATGTTGTGTGTTGTTGTTGTTGTTGTTACATTCATTCATTGAAGAAATGAATTTTACCAACCTTGAACATATTATTTTTTCTCTCTTGCAATCTATCTCATGAAATGATGTTGTTGTTGTTGATTCCAACTTTTTCAATCCATTGTTATATATGGGAATAATTTCTCATGTCGTCAAAGGTAAAAATTCAATGATTTAATTCTTTCGTTGGCTGACAACATTGAAAAACTTATTCTTAATCATACTTAGAAATATTGCAACCCAAAAAGTGTTGGGAAATAAGTGTGAGTTATGTGGAGAAACAAGTGTGACATATAAGTCCCTCATTGCTTAGAAAAGTGGAGGTTAAGCACTTTATAAGTAAGAGGACCCATACACTTATCACCTTAAGGTTTTGGGTGAATATTTAGTGTGTCTCTCACTTGTTTGGGTGAGTCTTTGACATTTAGGTAAATGTTTGACCCAATGTGTATGTTTCCCCCTCATGATGACCCATAAGTGGCATTAGAGCCTAGTTCAAGTAAGGGACCGAGTCCTTGTGTTGAAAGTCTTCCTAGCATGGTGGTCAGGGGGCGTGTTCCGTTGAAGTTCCCATGACGAGATAAGGGTGTCTCTCAACGGCGGTACAAGCATGTGGATAAAAGATCTTCTGCTTGAGGGGGAGCATAGTGGATGGACTCACACTTGAGGGGGAAATTGTTGTGAAATAAGTGTGAGTTGTGTGGAGAAACAAGTGTGAGTTCTAAGTCTCTCATTGCTTAGAAAAGTTGAGGTTAAGTACTTTATAAGTAAGAGGACCCATACACCTATCACCAAGGTTTTGGGTGAATATGTAACGTCTCTCTCACTTGTTTGGGTGAGTCTTTGACCTTTAGGTAAATGTTTAGCCCAATGTGTAGGCTTTCATCTCATTATGACCTATCAAAAAGAAAGTGATGAATGGTAAAAATTCGTAAGTGATAAGTCTTAGAGTTCACCATTCTCTTTTCACTATGCCAAAAAAGACCTTTAGCAGCGGTTTTTTGGCCTTTAGCAGCGCTTAAAAGCATTGCCAAAAGTGGCGCTGCTAAAGGTAAAGGCAACACTTTTTTTAAAGAAAAAGCGTTGCTAAAGGATCCCTTCAGCAACGCTTTTAGCAGCGCTTTTTTCACCCTATAGCAGCGCTTGAAAAGCGTTGTCTATTCCCCCTTCCCCTCCCTTCAGCAACGCTTTTAGCAGCGCTTTTTCAACTCTATAGCAGCGCTTTTCCCTCCCCCCTTTAGCAGCGCTTTAAAAGCGCTGCCTATTCCCCCTTCCCCTCCCTTCAGCAGCGCTTTTCCCTCCCCCCCTTTAGCAGCGCTTTTAAAAGTGCTGTCTTAGACCCTCTTTAGCAGCGCTTTCATAGATCCCCCCTTTTCCAACCTATAGCAGCGCTTTTTTGGCCTCTCTTTGCACCCTTTAGCAGCGCTTTTTTTAAAAGCGCTGTCTATTCTTCACGATTTTAAAATTTTTTTTTTTAAATAATCACATTTTTTATATATTTTTCGATAAACCTGCTTATAACAATTACATTCCCTGCTTATAATTCAGGCCTTTAATTCAACAGTTTGACCTTATATATAACAATTACTTTGGCCTTATTTATGTGTATTCATCACTTTGCCCATAACCATTTTAATACACATAAACCTGCTTAAATATATTACAACATCACAAAATACATTAAATCCTCCAATTATCACAAATACATTCAATTTACATATAATTACAAATCCGATAACTTTACAAATAGATACGTTATACAATTCTCAACTCAAGAATAAATTGACACTAGTCCTCCTTAATTTCTTCTAATCTTGCTTTCGAGTAAGTACCGCACTTGTATTCATCAAAGTACTACATAATATAACAGAACATGCACGATTTAATTTTAAAACTAATTACTCAGATGAAATATCGGTTAATTATCAAAATGAATCATATAACTTATGAGTTGATCCATACCAGGATTGGAATCTCTATTTGACCTGAAAGAATAATTTCCTTCATAAAGCGCAATACAAAATATCCGCAGTCAATCCCATTGCGCTGACGAGGACACTGTAAATGGAAAAAACAAACGAACATTTATCAGTATATATAGTTTAAATAGTTTTATCAAGTAGAACCACTATAACAGTCAAACATGGGAAAATATACCTCCACTCTGATCCAGCTGATGTTGTTAGCCTTCCTTTTTGGCACTGTTGCATCTCTTTGTGCTCTGAATATTTGTATAACTCTAACATAATATAAACACATATTTAGAACAATGTCACATAATAAATAAAGATATATAACTATTCAGAACAGTATATCTCATCACTTACGTATCAACCATGTTCTTCAGATCAGGATATTTTGTTGTATCGCCATCCAATGAATCTATATAATACACTATTTCTTTCATCGGATTAATCGCGAGCAACAACCAGTGTCCACTATAAAATAAGACAACAGTTTAAATGGAAATGTTATATAGATTAATGGCAAAAATAGAATAATTATAATAAATGAATTTAGAATAAAATCTAACCCATGGCCAGTATTATATGGCAACAAGAACAACTTCTCTGTAGTCGCGACCATAAATCTTTGGACCATGTAATCTTTGACAGTATCTGGTGTGTGCTCTATTGCCCGTGCGTTGATACAACTAACAGATAAGAATGTGAATATGGAAGTCAAATCATGCGGGACCAACAACTTGTCATACAGGAGCCTAAAAGAAAAACATAATCAACATTAGAATATTCAGTTAAATGAGCAAATTTTAAAATGTTCAATTATTTAATTAAAATGGATCGGAGTACCTAATGTAGGAATGCATAACACCGACGCCCAATTCAGAATGTTGGAAAACCTGGTCAAAATCCTCCTTAGAAAATGTTTCGGGATATTCAAAACCGAAAATACCTTCCTCCATAGGTATTTGACGGATGCCACCCTCAACCACATCTGTTGTTCCTATATATGTTTCAAGGCACATCCTAAATCGAGGAACAGATGCTTTTTTTGACTCGGTCTTTTTTTTGTTGGGCACCTTGGAAGTTTCAGGCATCTTACCCTTGCTGACTTGTTGCAACTGCTGATCATGAACCTAAAAGTCATATATAAGTTCAGTAACTAATGTATAATAAGATAACCATGTAACTGTATTAGTACCTGTTTCTTTGATGCAGCTGAATCGGTATCCCGCACAATAATTCTATCATCTTTTGATTTGGATTTTGTAGGAGTCTAAGATCATCATGTAAATAAGAAAATAAGAAAATGTAAATGTAAATAAGAAAATAAGAAAATCGAGGAACATTTGAATATGAGATTAGCTAGGTTCATAATGGTGTTCAACATACCTCATCATTTATGTAAATGAGATTTGTCGGCCATGCAACATACGCTCCTATTGCGTCTCCCACCACTGTTGCGTCTGAAACTTCATCTGGTATAGGCAACAACGCACCCCCTCTAACGCAATATCAATCGATACTTTTAAATATCTAGGAGTGAGCGGTTTATGGTGAAGTAATTCTCCCACATTGTTATGCACCTTTCCTTTGCCAACCAAGCGATAAGTCGGTGACGATAAATATAGCCGACAAGGTGAAATGCCCTAAACAAATAATGATGCCGATTAATGTGTCAATTAAGAAAATTGTGCTAAATTAATTAATTTCAATGTAATATATACAATTACCTCTGGAAGCTTCTGCGGACAACCGATACTATCTTTTTCACTAGCATCTTTACCTTCTGGACCGCGCCTTTCCGCCATGTATCTTTCTTTGTCCTTCTGTAATTCCCGAATCTGGGCTTTCAATTCCTCCAACGTATCCATCACTTCTTTATTGGTAGGATTTTTTTGTTGGCTTCTTATACAGCTGTGATAGAGTGACGCCAAATCCCTTACCCCTCACACGCCCAGAATACTCAGGAATATTTAACACCCGACTCAATATGCTCCTACAATCCTCGTCCTCAGCTGGAGTTATACTCTGGGATAGAGTCTCCTGAAATATAGATAAAAGCATATATAAATATATTATACACTTTTGATCAGTTACTAACAAAACTAATATTGTACTTACACATCGTTCAAACACTTGTTGAACTTCTTCCTGAACGACTCCATCTCTTCCCACACGGGCAGCCTTCCACACAACATGGTCCGGAAGAGATGTCGCGTCACTTTTCTCCTCTTCTATCTGCGCATTAAGACGGATAATAAACCATTCATATGCTATTATATATACTTACTAATTTTGGTAACTAAATCATATTAAAGCATTTATATATACTTACTATTTTTTGTTCTAAGCGTGCATATCCCAAACGCCCTTTTTTGTATGGATACGCGGGTTTTGATGCCCGTTGCCGATTAACGCCACTCACAACCTGAAAAAACAAGTTTAAGTCATATCAGAACTCTTGTGGAAGAAGTATATATACTATACATTATTCATGATAAGTTGTACTTACTAAAAATTCTTTGGTTCTTCACTTCGCAACAAATGTCTCCCATTCATCTTCCGAAATCAAATCAGCGTACTTCTTTGGACGCTCCGAGTCAACAAAGTTTCCATCAGAATCTTTGAGAAACTTGTTCGTTAAAAATGCTCTGAATCCCCTCAGTCGTTTACCGGCCAATTGAATACAATATTTTCTTCTGCAATCATCAATATTAAAAGATCGCTGCAAACGAATACACATACATATAACATGTTAGTATAATTAGTTTAAAGATGTAACCGTCAACATAATTAAAAATAATCAAGTATCATACCTGTATCTCGCTCCAAATTTTGTCTTTAGCCGGTTTTAGCGACTCAATTCTCCAATTATCGCAAGTAATCGGAATTTGCGAACGTACAAGTGCTCCAATGTAACTTGTCAGCATCGCGCCGTTAGGCTCAACTATTTGATCTCTTTCATTCCAATGCACATCATACTTAACACCCTTATCTCTCGCACGAATGATTTTTTTCATAATCGTTATTCCTCTTTTGATATCGCCTTCAATGTCTTTTGTTGTTTCATTTCCATCATGTGGTGTTTCCTCATTGTTGGCCATAATACCTGTAATTCAAAAAAACCAAAGTATCAAATGAATGACATTCAAATATGTAAATAAGAAATATATACATAAGAAACGTATAAATAAGAGAAACACATACATAATTTTATTGAATGACATAATATGTAATTGTATTGCATGATAGAAATATGTAATTTTATTCAATGAGACAATATGTAATTTAACAAGTACCTTTGTCACTAAGATCTCTTTCTTTTCTTAGTTGGAACATGGTTTACTTGTCTCTTAACAACACGGACGGATGGATTGATCCGAATTCCCTCGTTATGATCTTTTCTAATATATGATTCGTCCGCTCTAATATTCTCATCTGGATCATCTATAATATAAGATTCCTTCTCAACATCAACATCCCCCTTGTCTCCAATGTTATCATCGATTACTTTGTTGGAAAAAAGAACTATATACCATTTCGTACTTGTCGGATCAGTGACATAGAACACTTGTTTAGCTTGCGTGGCTAGAATAAAAGGCTCATCTTTGTACCCCACCTTATTAAGATCCACTTGCAAAAACCCTGACTTATCCATTCGTATGCCACTATTATTTTCAACCCACTTGCATCCAAAGATAGGAATCTGAAACTTTTCATAATCAAACACGCAAATGCGCTCGATAACACCAAAATACGACAGATTCACATATTTGGGGTTTAAGTCCTTCACACTTGAAATGTGCATTGCTTCGGCAAACACAGTGACACCACTATTTTGCATTGTACTCTTATCATCTTGTTCTTTGGTATAAAATGTGTATCCATTAATTGCATATGCGCTATAAGAAAACACATGCAAACTTGGACCATATGCTAAACATCTCAACCTTTCTGTTATTGAAGCGGGATCAGAATAAAACTTTAAAAAAATATGATCCTTGAACCATGTTATAAAACTTCGATTGTGCTCACGTACTATCCAATTTTCATTTCGATTCAGATTTAAACCTAGAAGAACATCCTTGTGCATTTCAACATACGACTCAACCTCAATGTCATTGTGCAGAACATACAAATGCACTTGCTCTCGTTCATCCCTTGAAACTGTCACAACTTTATTTCCAATTAACTGTTTACCTACTATTTTTTCAACAACATTAGATTTTGGGAGGCCAATGGATTGAACGTTGGACAAATATTCAGTACAAAACTCAATAGCTTCTTCAACAATGTATCGTTCAACAATACATCCCTCTGGTCGGCTTCAGTTTTTCACATACCCTTTCAGTATTTTCATATAACGTTCAACAGGGTACATCCATCTCATATAAGCTGGTCCATACAATTGTGTCTCTTTCACAAGATGGACAACTAGATGTACCATTATGTCAAAAAATGATGGAGGAAAATACATTTCAAGCTGACACAAAGTAATAACTATTTCTTTTTGCAATGATGGTAAGATCGCAGGATCGATCACCTTACTACAAATTGACCTGAAGAAAAAACACAATTTAGTTATTGCACCTCTCACTTTTTTTGGCAAAATAGAACGTATACCTATTCGTAGAAAGTGTTCCATTATAACATGGTAATCATGTGTCTTTAAACTCTTTAACTTGAGGTCTTTCATAGAAACAAGTCTTCTAATATCAGAAGAGTATCCTTCTGGAACTTTAACTTCACTCAGAAACTTACACAATATCTTTTTCTCCTTTCTAGATAAAGTATAAGCAGCAGGTGGTAGATATGTGCGATTTCCTTTCTTCAAGGGTCCTAATTCATTTCTTATTCCCATTGCTACCAAGTCCTTTCTTGCTTTAAGGCCATCCTTAGACTTTCCTTGTATATTGAGTAACGTACCAATAACACTTTCAAATACATTTTTTTCAATATGCATAACATCAAGAAAATGTCTTACATACAACGACTTCTAATACGACAACTCAAACAAGATTGACCTCTTCTTCCACCCACGTGTGACAATACTATGTGCAAAAGGCTTACCAAACTGAGTACTCACATCTTTCACCTTTTCAAAAATTTGTTCACCGGTCAATGTAGGTGGAGCTCTACGTTGTTCTGAATTTCCATTGAATGCTTTTCTCCACCCACGGTAGTGATGACTAGAATTTAAGAATCTACAATGACCGAGAAAGACATTCTTCTGACCAAATTCCAACTGCGTCCAATCTGTGTTTTCTTCACAGATAGGACACACACATTGACCTTTAATGCTATACCCCGATAGATTTCCGTATGCTGGAAAATCATTAATTGTGCCAAGCAACATCGCCCTCAAATTGAAACTTTCTTTCCTATATCCATCATAAACCTCCACACCGTTCTCCCACAAACTCTTTAAGTCTTCGATTAAAGGTGTCAGGTATACGTCTATGTCATTCCCTGGTTGTTTAGGGCCAGAAATTAACATAGATAACATCATGTACTTACGCTTCATACATAGCCATAGAGGTAGGTTATAAATCATAATAATTACAGGCCAGGTGGAATGTGAGATACTCTGCAGACCATGCGGATTCATTCCATCAGTCGATAATGCGAAGCGAAGGTTTCTAGCTTCTTCTCCAAAATCAGGATAATCATTATCAATTTTCATCCATTGTGGTGAATCTGCCGGATGTCGATACTTCTCATCTATAATTCTATCATCTGCATGCCAAGTCAGGTGTTTTGCTTCTGTTTCACTATGAAACATGCGTCTAAATCTCGGAATTATAGGAAAATACCATAAAACTTTTGCTGGTGACAACTTTTTCTTATACCGAGATACACCGCATTTAGGACACTCGTTTAATGATGCATATTCATTTCGAAACAAAATGCAATCATTTGGACAAGCATGTATCTTATCATAGCTCATGCCAATAGAGCATAACATTTTTTTTAGCTTCATAGGTTCGACTGGGAAGAACATTATCCTCCAGAAGCATCTCTTGAAGTAGGGCTAATAACTCTGTGAAACTTTTATCCGACCATCCATTACCCGCCTTTAAGTTGTACAGCTTTAATACCACAGACAATCTTGTGAAAGTAGTGCAACCTTTATACAACGGTTTCTCTGCATCGCTTACCAACCTCTCAAACATCTTGGGACAATCTTGAAGATCTTCTTCAAGTGCTTCTGCAATCTCTTCGACTCGATCACAATCATATGTATCTCTGCCATTATCCTTTGAAGCATAGGTCGTATTATCCTCGGGTTCGACATTCTCGTTACTTATCTCACCATGTAATGTCCAACATGTATAACTTTGATCAATTCCATGTCTCATTAAATGAGATTCCAACTGAACGACATCAATTCGACCCCCATAACAGCAACCTAAGCAAGGACGTGTGATCCTACTGGGGTCTTTGGCGTGTTCAACAACAAACTTAACAAATTTCGATACCCCACTCTCGTGCTCTTTAGACAATCGATTGGAAGACATCCATTTTTTATCCATACTAATTGAGTAGTCTAAACTAAACTAAGAAAGTTAAACAAATATACAGAGAATACCTGTAAAGAAATCAATAACTCCTAAGAAAGCTGCACAGTAGGATGCTTGAAAACGATCACAACCTTGCTCTTCACAGGTAACCCCTATAACAGACAAAATTAATAACATCATCAACATTAAATAATTCTTGCAATAAAATTAATTAAATCGCAATTAATATGAACTCATATACAATTTTTACTAACATATTAGTTATTTAAAATTTTATATAATTTTATATTTATCTAAAAATATCTAAAATTTTATATAACTTGAGTTTATATTTATCTAAAATTTTATACAATTTTCATTAACATATTAATTTATACTATTTTGGTAAATTAAATGTTACTAAATTAGCAAGACGGTATAAAATACAAATCTTCCCACATAATATTATTAATACTCAATATACCTGAGAAAAATTGACTATAACAGGAAGAATATGTGCCACCAAATCTTGAGGCTCCAACAATTTTCCAAGAGCTGCACAACCCTCAACAGCAAGAAGCCGAACAAAATCTTGATCTACAAGAACAAGAGTCAATAAGTAATTATTTTCACTTCAATAAATGAGCATAACAAACAAAAATTATATTCACTTCAAGATTAACAGAAACTTAAAGCTTTCATCTGAATCACAAATAGTGTGAAGCTTCAATAATAAAAATTAAAGCTTCAATACCATTATCAGATATAATTTTGTTATTTGAATAAACTTGTGTGTCAACTTTTCTTATAACAACAAATTTAAATTAGAAGAGACACACTCATTAATCATATTAAGAATTTACGTATACTATATGAATTTTATACTTGAATGTAAGACAAAATTGATGTAAGCAGAAAAATTAACAATGTTAGTCAACCGCAATCAGTCAATATCAACTTATAAGGCTATATGTTTATAATTCATATTATAAATCTAAAATTCGACACAATTGATCAAATAAATAGATATAAATAATTCTTAATACTAATATGTAATTTACTTTCACAATTTTCTTCATGTTTTGGAAGAAAAAAAATGTTGTAATTTGTAAACACATTCTTTATAATCATAAATACAATCCTAGCTATTTTTCATCATCATCATCATCACAGAAAGATTTACATACATATATCTAATTTATCAAAATGCCAATTTCAAATAAGATTTGTAGGCAACAATAATAAAAATTATTAGTAAAAAGAACTCATATAAGGTGTGGCATTTCAACAAACACCTTGTATACGACTAGATAAAATGAAAGTTAACATAAGTAAATTCATTGTGCCATTTCAACAAACACCTTGTATACAAAACTAAAATCAATATCAAAAGAGTAGTTCTCATCAACGGTATCAACAAAAACAAGTCAATAACTCAGAAAAGAAGTAACATTAACATCATATAATCCTGAAAAATGAAATACTAAGACAATAATCCAGAAAAATGAAAAATGAAAAACTTCAAATACCGTAACAATGGCGGAAATGCGCTACAGAGGCTGTCGAAAACGGATGGTCAAATGAAGGAGATATGCAACACAGGCTGAACGGAGGTGAGTGACGGAGGAACGGCAGTTGGACGGAGGAGGGCGACGGCCGGTTGAGGTGAATAGGGTTCTGGTTCGCAGAGAAGAGAAAGAATGAAGAACGCGCGAGCTAGCAATGTGTTATGTTTCTTTTAAAAGTTTTGTGATATTTTAATTTAATTATAATAACACCTATGGCAGCGCTTTTTAATACTTACAGCAGCGCTTCTCAAAGCGCTTTCTTTTCTAAATCATATAGCAGCGCTTCACAATTAAAGCGCTTTCTTTAAAATTCTGTGATATTTTATTTTAATAATAATAACACCTATGGCAGCGTTTTTTAATACCTACAGCAGCGCTTCAAAAGCACTGTCTTAGTCCATAGATATAGCACCGCTTTACATGGAAAGCGCTTTCTTTGGCACATACCTACAACAGCGCTTTAGAGAAGCGCTTTCTTTGGCACACCCTACAGCAGCGCTTTAGAAAAGCGCTGTCTTAGCCCATGCCTTTAGCAACCCTTTAGCAGCGCTTTTCCTAAAAGCGCTGTCGTAGGTATGTTGTTTTTTTCTTTTTTTATTACACTGTAGCAGCGTATTTTTGGCAGCGCTTATCAAAAAGCGTTGTCTTTGGTAGGCAATTTTTTATATTTTTTTAATGATTCTTTAGCAGCGCTTTTTTAAAAAGCGTTGTCTTTGTATGCGCTGCTAAAAGTCAATTCTGTTGTAGTGTTTGGGTCTGCTAGGGCTGGACACCGATTGGTTTGGGTTGGGTTCAGACCCAATATGTCAAACCGTTTGAAACCATGGATGCATTTGTTAGACCCTCTTTCAAATGAACTTTTAATCGGTTTGAACGAATTCAATTTAATTGATTTTTAGTTAAAATGAACCGGTTTATTTGGTTAACTGATCTTTAATTTTGTCATAAAAAATTAGCTACATTTTTTTAAATAAAGCAATATTAAATCAAAGTTTTGGACCTTCAAATATAACAAATGAAATATAAAGTTCATTCACATAGCCTAATAGTATCTTACAATTATTCAAATAAAATTTCATCAAACTATATAGCATAACACAACTTATCAAACATTTAAGCATAATATCTAATAGTATCTAATTATATCTGTTGTAATAGGAAGATCACAACACAGATCATCCAAATTTAAAGCTTCAAATATATTACAAATAAACTCATCAATGAACACCTTGTTTGATTTTGTTCATATTTGTAGTTCAACTACCTTTTGCTTTGAAACAATATAAGCATAAGTAGAGAAAGCAAGAGACAATTGCTGAAGCGGTAAAGCGACAAGCAAATGTTAAGTAAGTATCCGGTTTTGTTGTCTGCATAGAGATCAGTGTGAGGGATCAAATGTTGTTCAACAGTTTCTATCTCTCTAATCTTGATTGTTTAAGGGTTTCTAGAAAGTAAAGTATAACGAAGGAATAAATAAACTAAAGTATCATCTGAGAGACAAGAGAGCTCATCAGGATTGGATTTCATCCACCGCTCAAATACGTAAATCTACTAATCAATTGTATGCAATCTAAGACACTTATCAGTATTATCATGTATCGATCACATCAGAGTGCATGTCTGCAAGACCGGCGAGAGTTCTACAGTATTGTCTAATCGACAATCTCTGAGCCTATCAAACAACACGAAGCATTAAGATTCTATATCCAAGTGAATGTTAAATCTAAATCTATGTCTAGAGTTTAGCGTCTAACAAATCTTCATCCTAGATCTAGATCTGAAGAGTATATGTCTATAACAGTTCAAATCTAAATATAAAACAAGTAAACAAAGATGACATTGATATAGATTCATGATAAAATTCTGGTATACATATCCCATATGTCCATAAGATGTCAAGACACTTGATCTCTGCTAAGAACAATGTCAAGAAGCAGAACAATAAAAACTTGCAGAAAGTAAACGAACACACAGTAATTGTTAACCCAGTTCAGTGTACAACAATACCCACGTCTAGGGGCTACCAAGCCAAGAATAAAGTCCACTAGATAGTATTAATTATAAACTAAACAACCTCTGGTTTACAACTTATCACTTAATCACTACCCGTGCTTAATTTCTACCTAAGACTCTTCTAGGTATGAGACCCTTTTCAATTCCCTTTCAATCACAGTAGTGATAGAAATTACAACTCAATGCAAACAGTCCAGCTAAAGTATCAACATGATACAAGAGAGGCTCACAAAATACACAAACCCTAAGCACACTAAGCAACAAATTATTTTTCCACACTTTTCTTAAGTTAAATCCATCCTATTTATAACCATAAACTAGACTGGATTTGGGCTTCAAAAACACAGCAATTCTGTTACACGAAATCTGCAACTGATTCTCCAAAAGAATAGTTTCTTCAATCCAAAGTTTTCTAAAGTGTCTCCACACTTTGAAACAGTATCTTCAAATTCCTACAGAATCTCTGATTCCTCAAACGTGAACGCCACCTAGGAAAAACAAATAATCCCAGAATAATCTGAAATTTGGAATTAAAAAAACACTAACATAATTAATATTGAAAAGTAACAGACAAAGATGTCGAATCATCATGATAGGACATCTTTTCCAACATCTTGATCTTTATTTAGTTCTTCATGTTAGGACATCTTGTCTAACATCTAGCTGTCAAGTTATTTTTATTAAAATTGATGCCAACCTCAAAAGCTTGGACTCATCAATCTCCCCTTTTGACAGATTTTGGCTAAAACTAACTAATTAACTCTTGAAAGAAAAAACACAAAGACAGATGCCAAAAATTAAAACAACAACGAAATAATCAAAACTAAACACTCTATAGCCTCCCCTTCAATCAGATCCTTCTTCTGCAATAATAGAATATAACTCTCCCCCTCAATAGCAACAGTCAGTAGCAGTCAATGGTTAGTAGTGGAGTGGTTAGTAAAGTTAGTATTACTCCCCCTTTTTAGCCATAATATGAAAAAGGTAGTTAAACTAACTAAACAACCAAACAATAACATAAAAGATTAAAGTACATAACAAGCACATGAAGTACCAAAAAATAAGACTACACTCAGATATCATCTTCAGTAGACTTTTTCATCCTCTTCTTCTTTTTCTTCTTCTTCCTCTTCAACAAGGTCATCATCAGCCTCAAGTTCACCATCTTCAGCATCAACATCAACATCTTCTACTCCATCCTTATCAGCATCATCAGTACCACCAACAGCTTCAGTGCCCTTGTCCTGCTCAGCTGCCAAGGCCTGTATTAACTGTTCAAGTTTAGCCTTCCTAGTTGTGTTGGACTTTATGATGGCATCCAGATCCTTGCAAGTCTCCTTCAGTTGGGAAATAGTATCCTCTTTTGAATTTATAGGAGCATATGTCGACACAATATATGAGACATGACTTCCAGCAAACAACTTATAGTGCAATGTCAAAGTAGATTCCCTTTTTATTGCATAATCTGCAGGCACTAGGATACCAGGGTGCTGATCCAGGATTATACTGCAAATGAGGGAAGGAAAACATATATGCAGTTTAATTGCAGTTGATGAAGCTTGCTTCAGAACTTGATCAAAATATAAGCACCAAAATCAAACTTCCTTCCTTTACCAACAATAAATATTAACTTTCCTAGACTAGTAGAGATGGTTGAAGTATGGTTGGTAGGAACCCAGTTGATAGTACCAATTCTATGAAGAATTGCATACTTCATACTGAGCTTCCCAGCTGAAAGATTGCCTTTGCTTGGCCAATACTTCACATTATTACAAGTGATCTCCTGACACATCTGATCATCAGTATCTTCAACCTCGGGTTGAGGATCTTCTGATCTTCCCAGAAACTTATTGATCACAGTGGAGGAAAATGTCACAACATTTCCTCAGACATATACTTTTTTGAAGTCTTCACTGTTTTCATCTTCACATCCTTCAAGAATGTTCACCACAAATTCCTTGACTAGCTTCTCGTAGCAAGGACTAAATTTAGTGACTATCTTCATCAAGCCAGCAACTTCAATCAACTCCAACACCTATTTGCATTCTATGGCATTCTTCCCTAATTCTCTTTCCAAAGCAACTCTTCTTTGGTACATATATTGCCATCTTTCCATGTTTTCAGTAGCATGGAAGGACACATTGTCCAAATGAGCTTTAGGGAGAGCAACAACCTTCTTCTTAGAAGCTGGTTTCGTTACATGCATGATGTCCTGGGCATCTTCTTCAACGTCATAGTCTAACTCAGTATCAGACTCAGCCTTTCTCTTTTTCGACACAATAGCAACCTTGCTCCAAGGTGTATATGGTCCAATCACAGATTTCTTGATAGGGGTGTTCTCTGCAGCCACACTTTTATGTTTTTTGCACTTCAGTCTCTTGGCAACACCAGGGTGGAGACTCTTTGCAATGATCTCATCATAAGAGGGCAGGTCATCAACATTGATAGCCTGATCAGCAGCCTTTCTAGTAGTACCCTCAGATGCTTGACCCTTTGACTGAGATTCTTCTACAGAGGGAGATGTTCCACCATCTTCTTCAACATCTCTTACCACAGAATTAGCTAGGGTGTGTAGATTCCCTTCCGATTTTTCATGATCATCCCCTTCAACCCTATCCTCATCAACATTCTCCTTAGTCACTACCTCTGGTTCAACAATCAATGCAGAGGTAGTGGAAAGAATCTAAGCCAGAGGTTTAGTAATCCCAGCAATATTCAGATGACTCCTTATACTTAAGGTTCTAGCAACTATTTTACTAATCCTCTTATCAATATCAAATATTTCTTTCTCAGTCCTAGGGTTACAAAAAGCATCAAAAGTCTTTGAAGCATTACCTGTAGGGAGGTCCTTAGATATTCTCACGGGGAGTTTTTCATGCTTGCATGGCACCATAGCCAGGGGAGCAACATTAATCGCATATGCACTAGACAGCTTCCCAGACTTAGCCCTAACTGCTAATGATGAAATGTTCTCCTTCTTGGTTACCCCTTTAGAAGATTGTTATTGAGACATCTTGGAGCACTGAAGAGTTGGAGAAGAATAAACTGGATTAGGTTTTTCTTTGAACAGGAAGGTGAAACAGTTAGTGAGGAAAGGTATAGTATGAAGGAGACGTGCGTGAGAACGGTTTAGGTAAATTTGAAGTGATTGATTTTGAAACCATCTCTTTATTTGTTGGAAACATACATACACTTGAGTAGTATTCCCACAAATTAATTTCTTTAAACCCTCAATCATGAAAAACCCTAATTTGCTCCTTAACTTCTCAAACTGATTTTTGGGACCATCAGTGATACTCAAGTTGTCACAGTATGATGTCACGACATCTTATGTGACATTATGTTCAGTTAACATATGTCTCTTCTCTATGAGTTGAGAGCAACTCTCCCCTGTTGCTAAACCTTCAGCTTATATGGTTAATACATCAGTAGAAATATAATCACACATCTTTTCTCCAAGATCATCAACCAATATGTTCCTATGAAGTAGTTCCAGAATCCTTGAAGTAGTCAATGTCATAACTTCCTGTGTGACATCTTGGTTAGCTTTCCACAGATTCCTCCATCATCAATATTCAAATTTGAGGTATCTCTTCCTGCTGTATTTGACAAAGTTTTCTTCATATTTTGAATATGACAAAGTTTTTTATGCTTCACTCCATCTTTAATTGACATGGATGAACACTCTGTCTCTGGAGGAGTCCATACATAGCAGTTATTCTTGGATCTGCCTCCCTTCATGATAACTTCATCCTTATCATTCGTTACCAGACACTCAAATTTGGTAAAGTTAACCTTGAGACATTGGTCACAAAGTTGGCTGATACTTATCAAATTTGCAGTCAGGCCTTTGACAAGCATCATATTATCAGGTCTAGGATTCCTAGCATAGTCCAACTTCCCAACACCTTTAATTTCCCCTTTGGATCCATCTCCAAAGGTGATATAGCTAATGGCATGTGATTCAATATCCACCAAAAAATTCTTAACACCAGTCATTTGTCTAGAACAACCACTATCAAAGTACCACCTCTCTTTAGCAGAGGCTCTTAGAGAGGAATGAGCTATGAGAGCCATTGAGTCATTCTTGGGAATCCACTTCTTTTCTGCTTTACCAGCCTTCATCTTTCTGAGTGGTGAAGGAGATTTGGGATAGCCATGTAACTTGTAGCAGTAAGTTTTAATGTGACCATTCTTACTATAATGATGACATTTCTAGTCTTTCTTCTTGCTCCCTGAAGAATTTTTCTGATGTCTGTGTTGATGTTGGGATATCCCTTTTGACATCTTCTGATTCTGCTTTCTTTTAGGCTGAGTAGATCTCAATGCTGACTCTTTTCTTTTATTCATCACACCTTGGTCATTGTAACCAAGTCCTCGGATATCTTCAGCATTCCTCCCAAATTGAAGAATCTCATCCAGTACATCAGAGTTGCAGTTAAGCGTTATAAATTTTTTGGTCATATTATCAAGTTTGGATTTAAGCAAAACAACTTCCTCCTTTAGGTCAGATATGGTGTCTAGGTGCTTCAACCTTTCAGCCTCAAGACGGTCGATAATACTATGTTGATCTTCTCCCAGCTGACATATTTCTACACTTCTGATGCACAACTCCCTGTATGAGCTAGCCATATCATAATATGAAAGTTCTCCAATATCTGATTCTCCGTCAAAGTCAAATACCCCAGTAAGAGCAGAAACATGTTTAAATGATTCTCCTTCACTTGAATAACCATCCTCAGACCATGATGTAGACAAGCCTTTCTTCTCTTTCTTGAGAAAGGTAGGACACTCTGATTTGATGTGTCCAAATCCTTCGCACTCATAGCACTGGATTCCTTTCCCTTTGTTAGATTTCTCTTCATTTTTAGACTTTCTTCTAAAATCCCTCCTTATGTTATTGTCGGATGACTGGGTCTTGACATTTGATCTTGACTCCTCGTCCATCCTCTTCAGCAATTGATTGTACTGCTTTCCAAGAAGCACAACTTCCTTAGACAATTCTTCCTTGGAATTTGTCTTACATTCATCTTGATTAGACACCAAGGCTATGCTTTTCTTCTTCTCATATTTCTCACTGATAGCCATTTCAAAATTTTGAAGAGAACCCATGAGTTCATCCACTTTCAGGGTATTTATATCTTGAGCTTCTTCAATGGCAGTCACCTTCATGTCAAACTTCTTGGGAAAAGATCTTAGAATTTTTGGGACCAACTTAGCTTCTGGAATTTTTTCTCCAAGATCACTTGAAGTATTGGTTATATCAACAATGTTCATATGAAAGTCTTGAATACTTTCATCCTCTCTCATCTTCAAGTTCTCAAACTTGGTTGTGAGAAGTTGAAGTCTAGATGATTTCACCCTAGAAGTTCCTTCATGCCCAATCTTCAAAACCTCCCAAGCCTCCTTGGCAACAGTAGAATTCTTGATCAACCTGAAAATGTTCTTGTCCACACTATTGAATAAGGAATTCAATGCTTTAGAATTACCTTGAGGAAGCTTGTTATCTTCATTATCCCAATCTTCCTCAGGATTTATCATATCAGTAATCTTTCCTTCCTGATCTTGAACCTTTGGTGGATCCCATCCTTTGACCATAAATTTCCAAGATTTACCATCCACAGACTTGATAAAGGTCACCATGCGCACTTTCTAATATTCATAATTAGATCCATCAAGAATTGGTGGTCTATTCAATATTCCTCCTTCTTTGTCCATTGTACCAGAAAGTAACTTCCCTGAATCTCACCCAGATGCAGAACAGGATGTCTGCTCTGATACCAATTGAAATTATGGTATATAGATCACAGATATCCCAAGAGATGTTGAGACACTTGATCTCTGCTAAGAATAATGACAAGAAACAGTACAACAAAAACTTCCAGAAAGTAAACAAACACACAATAACTATTAACCTAGTTCGGTGTACAACAACACCTACGTCTGGGGGCTACCAAGCCAGGAATGAAATCTACTAGATAGTATTAATTCTAAGCTAAAAACCTCTTGTTTACAACTTATCACTTAATTACTACCCGTGCTTAATTTCTACCTAAGACTCTTCTAGGTATGAGACCCTTCTCAATTCCCTTTCAATCATAACAGTGACAAAAATTACAACTCAATGCAAATAGTCCAGCTCCAGTATCAACACGATACAAGAGATGCTCACAAAATGCAAAAACCCTAAACACACTAAGCAACAAAGTATTTTTCCACACTTTTCTTAAGTTAAATTCATCCTATTTATAACCATAAACTAGACTTGATTTGGGCTTCAAAAACGCAGCAATTTTGTTACACGGAATCTGCAACTAATTCTCCAAAAGAATAGTTTCTTCAATCCAAAGTTTCCTTAAGTGTCTCCACACTTTGAAACGGTATCTTCATATTCCTACAGGATCTCTAATTCCTCAAACTTGAACGCCACCTAGGAAAAACAAATAATCCCAGAATAATCTGAAATCTGGAATTAAAAAAACTAATAGAATTAAAACTGAAAAGTAACAGACAAAGATGTCGAATCACCATGATATGACATCTTGGCCAACATCTTGATCTTCAGTTAGTTCTTCATGTTAGGACATCTTGTCCAACATCTAGCTGTCAAGTTAGTTTTATCAATATTGATGTCAACCTCAAAATCTTGGACTCATCACATGAAATAGATCGCATACAATGCCATGATCAATAAAAATACATACTTTTTACAAGTAAAATTACATATAATCCCTAAAAAGAGAGAGATTACAAAGATAAAAAGGAAGAAGAATAAACTTCCTTTGCGGTGTCCCAACGATTTCGGAGAATCCAACTCTGGATCTTCAAGATTCACTTCCCTTGTTATTTCCTAAGCTTCTAACTCCACAGAATCTTATTTGATCAAATGAGTATAAAATGCCACAAGAGATCCCTAAAAGTTATATGAACAAATGAATATATACAAACTAAGATTTTCCTGCCTCGCCCGACAACAACTAATTTATTGCCCATCAATCAGTGTGCAAAGCATCAAATTTCCCTTGGAAAATATTTGATCTCACTCGGTGACCAAGACCTCGTCCGACGACCTCAGTTCGCCAGACCTCGCCACCATGATACACTTTTGGTTCTGCCTCTATAGTGAATTGTCTCGCTTTCTGTTTGCATATGCTTGCTTGGCGAGGCTCGCTTTCTCTTCACCTAAATTCGCCCAACAAACATGACAAATTTTCCCTTTCATGGCTTTGTTACCACTTCATTGATTTGTGTCTTTTTCTTTAATTTCTTACACATTTCCTGCACACTTAGCACGCACATCATGGATACCAAATCCAATTGCAACTTATATGACATTATAAGAAAACTTGAGGAAATTAATCATTGAAACCACAAAATAGAGTCAAAAAATGCCAAGATTTCATGTACAAAACTAGTCAAGATTTGCACTTATCAAACTCTCCCAACCTTAAAACATTGTTTGTCCTCAAACAATAGTAAATCAAACCTAAAATAAACAAGAGCCACTACCAAGAAATCATGATCAACAAGTTTTTAGAATGAAAACAAATGTATGGTTCAAATTGCAAAAGTACAAGTAAAGTGATACTTACCACTATAATACAACGACACCATGATTATGAAATGAATTCTAAGCACAAAGAAAATATCAAAAATTCTAAAACAACACAATTTCAAATATGAATCACACCTAACACGCAACTTCATCAATGGATAAAAACAAACATGAGGGACTTGACTCATACCCAACAATCTTACTAACATCTAGATCAAATTATGCATTCGTCTAAAAAAATTCATATTGAAAGCATAAAAACACAAATCACAAGGACTTTAAGGGTTGCAATGTAGCTTAGTTAACAAACAAAGGTCATATCTTATGGTAATTGAAACAAAAAAAAATTCTAAACAAATAAGAGTGATCACTTATCAAATTCTCAAGCATTCACAACTTCTTTTACCTTTTTCTAATTGCTCAATTGTTACACCATTTTACACAACTTATTTTTCACTTTTTCTTCCAATAAGTCTATTTCTTTTTCACTTTTCTTTCTTTTCTTTTTCCAATCTTTTTCTTTTTCTTTCTCAACCTCTTAGCACTCACCTTTTTCTCCCCAACTTGAATACAACCAATCATTATAATGTGAATGCTCCCAAAATTTCTAAGGTACAGGTAAAAATTCAAACCATAATTCACGGTTGAAGATTCAGGTGTTTCAAGAAACAAATTCAGAATCCATACAAAAATTAATTATGAACTACTCTTTGCATGCAAAGGAAAATTCTCACATTTCAAAATTGATATAGATTCCTACATTAAGGCTTAAAGGGGTTAAAGAATTATCGCTCACTCACAAGGTAACTTACTTTTTGGTCAAGTAGTTGTGCTCAAAATCAAACGAAATGCCTTGATCATTTTCATGCTTTCATAGAATTCAACACAAATGCAAGATTAAACATAAATCAAACGAGTTAAAATAAGAATTGTTGGTCTCATGTACATATAGTAAATAATGGAAGTTTCCTCACCTTTGGCTATGATCTAAAGTGATTCAAATATGTACATGTATTGCAAAAGAATGAATGACATGATATTTGTACAAATTACAAGTTTTTCATTCATGCTATGTTATAGAAAGCAATAAACATGCACCTTTGCTCAAGTATGAAGTTTTCAGCTCATATCATTATCATAACATTTTCTTGTTTATACAATCAAACTTGAAACAATCACTCTGTATTTATTCAAGCTAATCAAAGATAAGCTTATTGGATAACACTAGATAATTCTCTAACAACTTTATATTGAACAAGTATGTATTATAGACAAATGTAAAAATCTAAAAAATGTAGACAAGTGTACAAAGCTCAAAAATATAGACAAAGGTAAAAAGCTCAAAAAGATAGAAAAGTGTATAAAGATAAAAAAATATAGTCAAATGTACAAAGCTTTAAAATATAGTAAAAAGTACAAAAATAAAAAGTATAGACAAATGTACAAATCTTGAAAAGTTAGAAACTATTGATATGCTTTCAATATTAAAACACCAATCCCCGACAACAACGCCATTTTGCTGAAGCGGTAAAGCGGCAAGAAAAAGTTAAGTAAGTATCTGGTTTTTTCATCTTCATAGGGATCGGTGCGATGGATCAATTGTCGTTCAATGGTTTCAATTTCTCTAAGCTTGATTTCTTAAGGGCTTCTAGAAAGTAAAGTATAACGAAGGAATAAATAAACTAAAGTATCATCTGAAAGACAAGAGAGCTAATCAGGATTGGATTTCATCCAATGCTCAAATACGTAAATCTACTAATTAGTTGTAAGCAATCTAAAACACTTATTTGTATCATCACATATCGCTCACATCAGAGTGCATGTCTGCAACACCGACGATAATTCTACCGTATTGTCTAATCGACGATCTCTCAACCTATCAAACAACACAGAGTATTAAGATTCGATACCCAAACAAATATTAAATCTAAATCTATGTCTAGATTTTAGCGTCTAACAAATGTTCATCCTAGATCTAGATCTAAATGGTGTATGTCTATAACGGTTCAAATCCAAATATAAAACAAGTAAACGAAGATGACATCGATATAGGTTCATGAAATAGATCGCATACAATGCCATGATCAATAAAAATACATACTTTTTACAAGTAAATTTGCATACAATCTTTAAAAAGAGAGAGATTACAAAGAGAAGAAGGAAGAAGAACAAGCTTCCCTCGCGGTGTCCCAACGATCTCGGTGAATCCAACTTTAGATCTTCAAGATGCATTTCCCTTGTTATTTCCTAAGCTTCTAACTCTACAGAATCATATTTGATCAAATGGGTATAAAATGCCCTAATAGATCCCTAAAAATTCTATGAAGAAATGAATATATATACAAACTAAAATTTTCCTATCTCGCCCGACAAGCTACATCTCGACTGACGACAATTACTTTATTATCGATCAATCAGTCTGCGTAGCATCAAATCACCCTTGGAAAATATCTTATCTCACCCGACGACCTCAGTTTGCCAGACCTCGTCGGGCGACCACGATGCACTTTTGATTCTGCCTCTAGAGTGAATTGCCTCGCTTTCTGTTCGCCTATGCTCGCCAGGCGAGGCTCGCTTTCCCTTGCCTAAGCTCACCCGTTGAGCATGAAATATTTTCCCCTTCTTGGATTTGTTCCTACTTTATTGCTTCGTGTCTTTTTCTTTGATTTCTTGCACATTTCCTGTACATTTAGCACACACATCAAGGATATCAAAGCCAATTGAAACTTATATGACTTTATAAGAAAACTAGAAAAAATTAATCATTGAAACCGCAAAATAGAGTTGAAAAATGCCAAAATTTTATGTACAAAAATAATCAAGATTTGCACTTATCAGCAATCTAGTCTTTCTGATTTATTATGGTATTAACCTCAACATTTCTCAACAATTGTCATGGTCATTTTAACAATAGGTGCAAAGGAAGTAGAGTCTGATGTTAATTAATAAATATGATTAGCTCAATATTACAATATTGATAACTTTTTAAAGCATAGTCTTATTGATGAACAAGAAAACTTACAAGGTATAAAACTTGAAATTACTATGCTTGATTACAATATATAATACAGGTTTGCTATTCCTACACTCCATTTGTACACCAATACATACACCAGCATATTTTCTTAAATAAAAAAATATTTTCATAAACAGTAAATGAACAGTGCATAAACAGTACCCATGAACAGTGCGTGAACAGTGTACCTGAACAGTATCTGTGAACAGTAGTTTAAAATAGTGAATAAAGTTGGTTAATGAAATGTAAAAAATTGGTTAATGAAGTGATAAAGTTGGTTAATATACGTTCAGATTTAAAAATATTTTTAATAGTAAATTAAAGTTGGTTAATAAAAAGTAAAAAGTTGGTTAACGAAGATATGAAGTTGATTAATAAAGATATGAAGTTAGTTAATCGTATAATTTTATATCAATATTATTTAATTTAAAAATTAAAAAATTAAAAAAATTAAAAAATATTAATTTTTTTTATATATTTCACTGTTCACCGTATTGATGAACAGTGAAATACCTAAGATTTGGTGTAAGAATATTATTTTTTTTATATAATATCCTTAGCACTAAATAATTTTTTGCATATTTGAATTAACAAAAAGCAATACATTCGTCATCGCAATAATGAATGCAGTTTCATTGCATGTTTTGAAAAAAAAAAAAAAAACTTAACAAAAAGAAATAAAGAAGAAATCAAACTAACCTCCATCGTATTCAATAACACTAATGATTTCAGAATATCAACATATCTTTAAGTGAAATGCTATTAATCTTAAAAAACAAATACAACAAAAAAATGAGATACATTTTAAATTGATAGGATTAATTAGAGTTTGAATTAATAGAAAAATAAAAGTGTTGTTTTGTTAGAGAAATAGAAATTAAAGTTATTACAAAACTTTTCAGTGCTCCAAACAAACAGATATTACTTGAGCAGTTCATATCATCGACTTAAAAGGAAACATGTGTTGCCGACAGAAATAATAGTTGAGTTGTTCATACAAGCAGGTCCTTTTATAAAAGGAAACAAAATCATGCATTATAAATCAGCAAATAAATGGAGACACAAACAACAACTATAAAGGATCACTATAAACTGGTATGTGAGAGATGGCTTACCCATTCCATATAATAGAATCTATATAATAGAATCTACATATTTGATAAAAAATAGATACTGACATGGAATCTATATAATAGAATCTATACAACTTTATAGTGAATAGAATCTATAAAACTACATATACTGACATGGAATCTCTAAAAACATATCATATACTTTGTCGTGAATACTTTTAGAAGTTTCAATATACTAATAGAATTTATATAATTCATTATTTCACCGCAAGAAACTTTCAACTTTTACCTCTTCAAAAACACACATTATTTCAAACACTAATTACTCAAAAATTAAACTTCTAAGATAACTAATATCATAGGCAAAACCAAACATCATTTCATATATATAATCGAAATTCAATACTAATTCTCATAAACTTCAACACCAATTTCAACACTAATACTCATAAATTAAACAACTTCTAACAACGGTTCGTATATAAACACTGTTAATTTGTAATAAAATAAATCGAAGTTGAAGTTGTTGCAATTCACATCAAACATCAAACATATTCAAATAAGTTTTGAGTCAAAAGTCATTAAACTCACACCATAAACAACTTCAATATTAAACATCAGACATCAAACATTAGTTTTGGTCCAACAAAAAATAATTTCACAAATATAGAACTACATATCGAAACCCCTATGTTAATGTACACTACCAAATAAAAACTAGTTAAGATTCAGATTTAACATATCAACCAAAATAATATTTTTACTTAAAAATGTTAAGGTTTAAAGATGAAGAGTTTATATTCAGACTTAAAACAACCAAAAAATAACTTACATTCATGGAGAAATAAGAGAGAGATGGAGAGGGAAATAGAGAAAGAGAGAGAAGGAGAAAGAAAGAGACGAATTGTTAAATGTAATTCATAATGTGTCGAAGTCGAAATAGCAAGGAAGCAGTCGAAGTGTCGAAACTTTCAGTGTGTCGAAACAGTTTGTTTTGACACAAATTTGTTTTGATGAAATTTGATATGATTTAGATTTGATTTGATTTTGAATATTTTGGGCTTTTGTAAACCTAAAACTATAAATAGGTGTCTTGCTTTGTAATCAAATAGAACAGATTTCACAGTTGCAGAGTTTAGCAAGTGAAAGTTCAATAGTAATCAGAAATCCCACAGTTTGTGGGTAACACAATTTTCTCCAAATATTTCTCTCTCATTCTTCTCTTTCTTGCTGTTTGTTTGTTATTCTTCTTCTCTTTTGTTGTTCTTGATATCTCTTTATTTGTTATCACCATTACTATCATATTGTGGGTTTGTTCATCAATCTTGAGATCAAGATTGAAGGGAATTTTTCATAGGGTGTGAGGTGAATTTCCAACATCTGGTATCTAGAGCTCTGGTTGAGAGATTCAAGGAAGGAAGATAGTGATGACGATGAACTATCCGAACGACAACTTTACGACGACCCTGCCAATTCTCAAGAAAGACAATTATGAGAATTGGTGCAAGCAGATTAAGGTGATTTTCTGTTATCAAGATCTTTGGGGTCTTGTGAAGGACGGAGTAACATCGCTCGGGGAGAAGGCAACGGAGGCGGAAAAGGTTGCGCACAAAGAATTGAAAAAGAAGGATTATAAAACACTCTTTATAATTCATCAGTGTGTTGATCCTGATAACTTTGAAAAGGTTAGTGATGTTGATTCAGTAAAAGAAGCATGGGAGATTCTTGAAAATTCGTTTGGAGGCGCAGAGAAGGTGAAAGGGGTGAGGTTACAAACTCATAAGAGAACCTATGAGTTACTTTAGATGGAAGACAACGAAAGCATTACAGAATTCTTCACCAGAGTTACAAAGTTGGTGAATCAAATCAAAGTATGTGGAGAAGCGCTAACGACGAAAGCAGTTGTCTCAAAGATTTTGAGATTGTTGGCTCCAAAATTCGACCATGTGGTAGTTGCCATAGAAGAGTCGAAAGATCTGTCAGTGTTGACGAAGGAAGAGCTTCAAAGGACTCTTGAGTCTCATGAACAGAGGATGGCTGAGAGAGCTGCAGGAAAGTCAAAAGATATGGCTTTACAGGCGCAGTCAGAAAAGGAAAGAAAAGGCAAAGGTAGCTGGAATGACAAGAAAGGAGGAAACCAGTCGAATCAGAAGAAACCTTGGAACCAAGGCAACCAAAGAGGTGGTGCTGCAGGTAAAGGAAGAGGTGGTGGTCTAAAGACAGACAAAAGCCACATTCAATGTTTCAATTGCCAGAAGTATGGTCATTATGTTAGTGATTGTCCAGAAAGGAAGAGAAATCAAGAGACTGATGCAAAGCTGGCGAAACATGAAGAATAAGAAACGTTGTTAATGGTCACAATAAAATATGAAGAAAGATTCCAAGATCAGTGGTACTTGGACTCAGGATGCTCATCACACATGACTGGAAGGAAAGATTGGTTTGTCAACATGAAGCCCTCGTCGAAGAACACAGTGAAGTTTGTAAATGACAACACTCTAGCAGCTGAAGGTGTTGGTGATGTTCTGATTATGAGGAAAGATGGCAAAAGGTCAACAATTTCTAATGTGTTGTACATACCAGGCATGAAGAGTAATTTGCTCAGTATAGGGCAGCTTGTCGAAAAGAACTACAAGGTAGTTGTCGAAGACAAGATGATGAGAGTTCTCGACGCAGGTGGTAGATTAATCTTGAAGGCTCCAATGTCTTAGAATAGGACCTTTAAGATTGAAACCAATGTGATGGAGCACAAGTGTCTAGCAACTACAGCCAGCAGAGATGAGTGGTTATGGCATTTTCGACTAGGTCATCTCAACTTTAATGACATCAGAGAACTGAAGAGAAGAAATATGGTTTCAGGATTACCAGAAATCGACATTCCAAGGGAATTCTGTAGGGAGTGTGTTCAGTCAAAACAACACAAGAATAGCTTCAGCAAGGATGCAGGAAGAAAGTCGAAGGCAATACTTGAAGTCATATACTCTGATGTATGTGGTCCAATCCAGGTGGATTCGATTGGTGGCAATAGATACTTTGTCATGTTTATAGATGATTACAGTCAAAAGTTGTAGACTTACCTCATCAAGAAGAAAAGTGATGTGATTGAGGTATTTTCCAGATTTAAGTCCATGGTCGAAAGACAGAGTGGTCAAAAGCTGAAAATTCTGAGGACTGATGATGGTGGAGAGTATGTGTCAAAAGAGTTCGATACACCATGTGTAAAAGAAAGGATTGTGCATGAGGTGGTGCCACCCTACACTCCACAGCAAAATGGGATTGCAGAACACAAGAACAGAACCATCATGAATATGGTGAGAAGTATGTTGAATGGAAAGCATCTACCCAAAGAATTATGGGGATAAGCAGTTTCGACAGTAACATATATATTGAACAGATGTCCGACGAAGAAGCTTGAAGGAATCACACCAGAAGAATGTTGGTTTGGTGTCAAGCCTAGTCTCATTCACTTAAAGGTGTTTGGATCTATAGCACATAGACATGTGCCAGATCAGTTGAGAAGGAAGCTTGATGATAAGTCGAATCAGATGATCTTGATAGAATATCATTCGACAGGAGGTTACAAGTTGTTCGACCCAGTGAATAAGCAGGTAGTGATCAGCAGGGACATGATCATAGATGAGCTTAAAGAATGGGATTGGACTGAGAATGCTAATAAGGATCCAGTGAGAATCTCTTATGAAGAACCAGCCACTGAAGTCGAACTAAAAGTTCGACAGGAACCAGTTGCAGATAAAGCAGGTTCAAGCAAACCTCGACGAACAAGACACATGCCTGCAAGGTTTCAAGAATGTGTAATTACATCAAATGATGTAGTCAATAAAGAGGGTGAGCTGGTAAATTATGCTTTCTACGCAGATGTCGAACCAGTCAATGCAGCTGAGGCATTGAAAGATTCGAAGTGGGTGAAAGCAATGCCTTAAGAGTTGGAGTCCATCGAAGTCAATGATACCTGGTCACTTGTCAAATTGCCACAAGGCAAGAAGACAATTGATGTGAAGTGGGTTTACAAGGTGAAGTTAAATCCTAAAGGAGAAGTAACTCGACAAAAGGCGACACTTGTGGCGAAAGAATTTCTTTAGAAGGAAGGAATCGACTTTGATGAAGTATTCGCACCTGTTGCTAAAATCGAAACAATCAGGTTGGTTGTTGGTCTAGCAAATATGAACAACTGGCACACATGTTAGATGGACGTGAAGTGTGCATTCCTTAATGGCCCCTTAGACGAAGAAGTTTATGTTGCACAACCAGTTGGGTTTGTGAAACATGGTGAAGAAAGAAAGGTGTACAGGTTTCATAAAGCTCTGTATGGACTTAAGCAAGCTCCAAGAGCTTGGAATAAGAAAATCGACAGCTTCTTAAGGGAGAAGGAATTTGTGAAGTGTACAACTGAGCATGGAGTATATGTAAGAAGAAGCAATGGCAAATTGCTTATACTATGTCTCTATGTTGATGATTTGTTGATAACAGGGAGTTGCAAGAAGGAGATTGAAGATTTTAAACATGACCTGAGTGAGGAGTTTGAAATGTCAGACTTGGGAAATCTCTCATATTTCCTTGGCATCGAATTCTACAAGACAAGTAGAGGTTTGATGATGCACCAAAGAAGATATGCAGGCGAAATACTCAAGATACTTAAGATGAAAGATTGCAACCAAACTTCGAGTCCAGCTGAGCCCAGATTGCAACTGTTGAAGGATTCAGATGAAGATGATGTCGACCCAACCCAATACAAAAGACTTATTGGGTCACTTAGATACCTTTGTCGCACAAGGCCTGACTTAGCATACAGTGTTGGTATGGTAAGTAGATTCATGTAGAAGCCAAAGGTATCACACCTAGCAGCAGCGAAGAGGATACTGAGGTATCTGAAAGGAACTCTCGACTATGGCATTTTGTTTCCAGCAGCTGATGAAGGAAAATAATGCAAGTTAGTGGGATACACAGACTCCAGTTGGTGTAGTGATGCTGAGGATCGAAAATCCATAGCTGGGTATGTGTTTATGTTAGGTGGTGCACCAGTTGCTTGGAATTCGAGAAAGGAACCAGTAGTGGCATTGTCATCATGCGAAGCAGAATATATAGCTGCTTCTCTTTGTGCATGTCAAGCAACTTGGATGGTGAATTTGGTCGAAGAAATCACAGGGAAGAATCATGGAGCAATTACCATGAAGATAGACAGAATGTCAGCTATCAACTTGGCGAAGAATCCAATAGCTCATGGTCGAAGAAAGCACATCGAAATGAGGTTCCATTATCTTCGAGAGCAGGTAGCAGAAGGGAAGGTGAAGTTGGAACACTGCAGAACTGAAAATCAGATTGCAGATATCATGACGAAGGGAGTGCAGGTCGAAGCCTTCAAAAGACTAAGAGCCATGATGAATGTAGACAGTTTAAACGCAATGAATTAGGTGGTGTGTTAAATGTAATTCATAGTGTGTCGAAGTCGAAATAGCAAGGAAGCAGTCGAAGTCTAAGTCAAGTGTCGAAGTGTCGAAGCTTTCAGTGTGTCAAAACAGTTTGTTTTGACACAGATTTATTTTGATGAGATTTGATATGATTTAGATTAGATTTGATTTTGAATATTTTGGGCCTTTTATGTTTTGGGCTTTTGTAAACCTAAAACTATAAATAGGTGCCTTGCTTTGTAATCAAATAGAACAGATTTCACAGTTGCAGAGTTTAGCAAGTGAAAGTTCAATAGTTATCAAAAATCCCACAGTTTGTGGGTAACACATTTTTCTCCAAATATTTCTTCTCTCATTCTTCTCTTTCTTGCTGTTGTTTGTTATTCTTCTTGTCGTTTGCTGTTCTTGATAACTCTTTACTTGTTATCACCAATACTGTCATATTGTGGGTTTGTTCATCAATCTTGAGATCAAGATTGAAGGGAATTTTTCATAGGGTGTAAGGTGAATTTCCAACACGAATAACTTACATTCGTGGTGGTTCATGGTTAAATGGTGGACGACGGCCTCGTTTCGTGCACATCAGTAGTTATTCGTCAGTTTGAGAAAGGTGAAAACTTATTAAGGTGTAAGGAAATCCTAGTAGGTGAAAACTTGCAAATGTGTTTGTGTTTATCATGTGAATTGCAACAGAGAAGTGATAATGTGTGTGTATATCAATTGGTGGGTGTGTAGTTGGACTAAGAAACTATGGACCAGTAGCATCTCAACCCAATAAGTTATTACCATAACCTCAGCAACTTACTGAGTCGTCGATTTAGGGTTTCGTTAGGTCCAAAATTTCAAACCTAAATCGATCAGTTTAACCCACGTGAACCCTTTTCTTCCCAAACCGACAACCTGATAACCTTGCGCACCTGAACCACTAGCTAACGAGCCACATGGTTTGGTCGGTTTGGGCCGGTTTTCTTTTTTCTGTCCAGCCCTAGGGTTTGCAATAGAAGTAATCTATTCCTTCGAGTGGGCTGAAAACCGAGGATAAAAATCATTATTTTATTTTATTTTTTATTTAAAAATAAATAACCTATAACCTTGGTGTTCATAAATATCTGAGGAAAAAATGACACATTTTTTATTATAAATGAAACTTTGTCGTCCATGCATTGATTATTAATGCTCAAGACATCATCAAACCATCAATCCACAAGAAGTGTGGAAATAATCTCTAAGATGGATTGCAAGTGCATAAAAAAGTCTTGGCTTAAGGTAGGTGTTCCTTAAAAATTCCTTTGTCTTATAACATGATAAATTATTTTTTCTTATCTAACCTTTGTAAATTTTATAACAAAAACAAATGCATGCAGAGATTCTATAAGAAATTAAGAAATTATATTTTTCTTATCTAACCTTTGTATATTGAAACAAAAATAATAAAAAAATTAAGAAATTTTGTATTTAAAAAAAAAACAAGGGATATAAACACCTTATGAAAAATGTGACACAATTTTCATGACACCCTTTTGTACCTTGCCCGGGAAACAGAAATAAAAACACTTTTCTAACAGAGGGAAAATGACTTCTTCGTAGTAGTGATCACCAATGAAATGGTTGTTTTCAATACCTTATAGTTTTTAGAAAATTTATAATCTCTCTCTCTCTCTCTCTCTCTCTCTCTCTCTCTCTCTCTCTCTCTCTCTCTCTCTCTCTCTCTCTCTCTCTCTCTCTCTCTCTCTCTCTCTCTCTCTCTCTCTCTCTCTCTCTCTCTCTCTCTCTCTCTCTCTCTCTCTCTCTCTCTCTCTCTCTCTCTCTCTCTCTCTCTCTCTCTCTCTCTCTCTCTCTCTCTCTCTCTCTCTCTCTCTGCGCGCGCGTGTGTGTGTGGAATGTAAGAATCATTAAATTAAATTAGAAAAATACTTGCGCACAACCCAAAATAATACACACACGCGCGCGCGCATGTGCACACACAAATATTATATATATATATAATAATATATATATATATATATATATATATATATAATATATATATATATATATATATATATATATATATATATATATATATATATATATATAATTTATATATATATATATTATATATAGATATATATATATATATATATATATTATATATATATATTATATATATATATATATATATATATTATATATATATATATATATATATAATATATATATATAATATATATATATATATATAAGAAAATTAAATCAAATAATACAAAATGATTTGACTTTGATTTTTTTTTCTTTTCATTTTTATAAGTGTACCCAACCTGTTTTTCATTTGTATTTGTTCCTAAAGAAGATTTTCTCATTCAATTAACATTGTGATAACATTTTTATTTGATATAAGGAAATTACAAAAATGAGTTTTCATTCACTAATTAACGTTTGTATTTCTGAAGGCAAACATTTTACCCATTTGTCTCAAACCTAGAGCTCATTGTGTTCTCACACACTTTCAAATTTATTTGTGCAGCCATTATTGCATCTCTTCTTCATCTTCTTGTTCAAGTTTTGCAACAGTAGTTGAGTTGAATATAGAAGTAGACTGACCTGGAATAGGGGATGGTAATAAACATTTCCCCTAAAATGAGTTTCAAATTTTTTTCGAAAAACCAGAGATTAAAATTTATGTGGGAGCAGAAGTATAAAAGCATTTTACAAAAGGAATTACAAAATTGAACATATGTACAAAAGATGAATACAATAATGATTGAATGTTGATAAATCAACTTAACAACATTAAGGTAATTAATATGATTGATACAAACAAGACGTTTGAGCTGGATTCGATTAATTAAAAGAACATACTACAATTACAAATTTCTAGAATAATCACCAAATAAAATGTTTAGGAGACAAGATCTAACACATATCTAAGGTTAAATATTAAATCTATAAAGGTAATAAATCCTAAAAACATGAAATTCTAGAATTCGATAAAATCCTAAAAACATGAAAATTATGCAGAATTTAAAAGAAAGGGTTATTCTCAATTCTTCTTAGTCTTCTTATCTGGTCTAAATCTACTCAACCTTGTGCAAATTTAAATTCTTTTGAGGAGAAGCATGTCGGGGGAGAACCTTTCTTGATTTCTATGTGCTTAAGTATAAAACTCTATTGATAACATTTTCTAGTTATCTTCTAGTATCCTCTTATCATGCTGACCTTCTTGTTCTCTAGTGGGTACTTTTATGCAAGGTGTGGTGTGGATAATGTTAGACGAGGGCAACGATCTAGAAGGGGGGAGGTTAAATAGATTGCCTAATGAAAATTTTCTTGATAAAATTTTTTTATGAAAAATATTTTTTCTATGGAAAGTGGAAACGAATTTGTATCGACTCTCGTCTATCTTAACCGTTATTTGTAGAATCGAATATACGCATAACCATAGTACAATGTATGCCAAATATGAGAAAATTCAATCCATAAGTTCAATTTAAGTTATTTGAATATAAACCACACGTAACGTAAATAATTTCCAATGACAAGTAAAATAAAACTTGACTGAGGAATTTTGTCGAACACTTAGTATGCAGTAACTTTATAGAACACTTGGTGTGCAATACACCAAGCTTGATTATCCTTATGTTAAAGTTATAAAAACTAAATTGCAATATTTTAGATTGCAATGATTTCACATAATTATTTTTAACACTTCAACACAATCAAAATTTTCAACAATTCAAATTACACACTAATTGTTCGCAAAATCAGAAGAGAGAGAAAGAGAGATCACAAATATTTATTTAGGAAGTTCCCTAATTGTCCTCACTATGGATACGTTTATCCTCAATTCAAAGTCGAATTGAGATATTGTAATTAACCTTTGCAATATCAGTTTACAAGAGATGTTTGATGTTTATCCTAGCTCCTTATCTACCATTGATCTTAGCAAGATCAAGTCACACAAGATCTCCAATATGATCCTTTGGTTACCGCTACTCCTTTGAACGAACCTTTTGTTCTTCAAAGCTTTCACTCGGATGAATCCAAATTGTGAAATCTTTCCCAAGTCTTTCAATTAATCCTTCGGTTACTACCACTCCTTTGCAAGAACCCCTGTTCTTCAAAGCCTTCGCTCGACTGAATTCAACTTGACAAGACTTGTACAAAAACCTCCAAGTCAACCTTTAATCTTAGAGTATAAACCCTAAATTTTTTATCCTTGAAACCCCCAAAGAAAACCTCAACCCAATTTTGATTATACAACCTAGATTGGACCATATCAATCTTAACTTGCCAACAAATAATAAAAAATAATTATGTGTAGTTGATGAATGTGTCAAGAAAGGTTGAAGATGATAAGAATTATTTGTATCTTTTAGATTTCAATGCTTATAAATGATGCATGAGTGAGTATTTATAAGTTTGTGTCTGTGTAGAAAATAAATGAGCAAAACAAAGTTTTAGCCAAAATGCAATTTTAATATTTAGTTTAGAATGTATTGAGCCGAAAGTGGATTGAGTCAATACATCAGCTAAATGCTTCAATATGAAACCAAATAGAGTCAATACATTAAAGGAAGTAGCTAAATAGTGAAGAGAATGTTTTAGAATTATTCGACTTTAAACATGAATGAGTTGACCCATTCGATCAATATATCGACCTAATTGTCGTTTGTATCGACCCATTTGAGGCAGTGGAAATTTTTTAGAAAACATGCTTCGGATTGAGTGAACCCAAACAAGGATGAGTTGACCCATTCAAAGAGTGTATCAACCCATTGCTTCTTTGTATCGACTCATTCAAGGCAGGACCAATTTCTTTAAAAGCACAACTTAAATTGTATCAACCGATACTCAACTTGTTTCGACCCATGCATGTCATTTTGTGAAAAATGCATATTTTGGCATGTAATGGCTTATTTAATCTAGTATTACATTCTACGATGATGATGCATACTTAGACAAAGATTGCAAGGTCCAAATACACAAAGATCTAAGCACCTAACCAATTTTTGATATTATTATAAATACATTCAAGAGCATATTGCACTCACATACTCCCCCTTTTTATGATGGCAAAACATACTACAAAACCTTGATATGTCTCTGGAAAAGCTCCCCCTGAATATGTGCATCATAAACCTTATGCTTATCCTCCTTTGACAACATCAAAAAGAGGTAAAGATGAAAAACATGAACGAAACACAACAACATACAAAGATAAATGCACTCAGAGGCGTTGCAAAGATTAAATGAATCAAATAAAATAGAACTCACATAGAATTATGTTTTAATTGAAATGAAACGTAATCATAAATACACAACCAATAATAGCCAAAAGTAGGTAATATACATTACACATTTGACATAAAGGGTTGCAACATAATATCACAATAAACAAAAATACATGAAGGCATAAATGCACAATTCATGAATAAGAAGATAAATATCATGATCAACTATAACAATTATTGAACTTGTTTCAAACATATGACATATTATAATGTGAGATATCAATAATGAAGTGATGTAAACACAATGTCATTAAAAACATATAAATTGACCAACTCAAGTGCAATCAATTGAAATTTTTGTAAGTGAACACATAAGAAGTTCTTCATACATCAAGTAAATCACATACTCTTGAAACATAATCATGCAAATATTTTAGTCATAGAGAAGAAACATATTTCATAGAAACATTTAGGATAAAATACCAATTTAGAACGCTATTACCTCATAAAATGAGTTGGAGAATGCACTAAACGAGACAATAGACTTTCGAATGAAAGTTGAAACTCAATATAAACAAGTGCATGGAAAATGTAGTTTAGGAAATACTAGAGATATCAAGAATGCCAAATTCCGAACGAATATTAAAAATGGCTCAGTCGCAAGAGGTTTTGTGAAAATATCAGCAAATTAATTTTTACTATCAACTTGCTGAAAAATGACATCGCCCTTTTCAACATGCTTTCGTAAGAAATGATGGCATATCTCAATATGTTTAGTACATGAATGTAGCACAATATTTTTAGTTAGGTTAATCGCATTAGTATTATCGTGCGTGATAGTAATACATTAAAGTTTAATATCAAAGTCAAGTAGTTGTTGTTTGAGCCAAAGGATTTGAGCACAACAACTACCAGCTACAACGTATTTCGCCTCGGCAGTTGTCAAAGCAGCGAAAACTTGTTTCTTATTATGCCAACTAATTAAGGTTTTTGAAAATAAGTGGAAAGTTCCACCCGTTCTTTTCCTATCTGATTTACAAATAGAACAATCAGAATCGGAGTAACCAACCAAACTACAATCGCTACCCTTGGAAAACCAAAGTCCATATTTAGAAGTGCCATGATACCTAAGAATGCGCTTTTCAACTTTTAAATGTGATTCCTTGGGAGTGGATTGATATGCACACATGCACACACTAAATATTATGTCAGGTCTAGATGTAGTAAGGTATAGAAGAGATCTGGTCATACCTCTATACATCTTGACATCAAAATCCTTACCATTTTCATCTTTATCCAAGTTTCCATTTGTGGCCATTGGAGTGTCAATTAAATTAGCATTTGTCATTCCAAAGCGCTTTAGCAACTCATGACAATACTTTGTTTGACATACAAATATCCCTTCCTTGAGTTTTTTTATTTGAAGTCTGAGAAAGTAGTTTAACTCCCCCATTAGACTCATCTCAAATTCACCTTGCATAAGCTTAGACAACTCCTTGACAAGTTGCATGTTAGCACATCCAAACATTATATCACCAACATATATTTGAACAAGAAGAAGATGTTTTCCTTAATGTTTAATGAAAAGGGTAGTATCTAACTTCCCTCTAGAGTATCCTTGATCAAGTAAAAATTTACTAAGTCACTCATACCAAGCCCTAGGCGCTTGTTTGAGACCATACAAAGCTCGTTTAAGTTTATAAACATGATTAGGATACTCATGGTTTTCAAACTCGGGAGGTTGGGAAACATACACTTTGTTATTTATGTGACCATTAAGGAAAAAAAATTTCACATCCATTTGAAATAACTTGAAGTTTTTGGAGCAAGCAAAAGCTAGAAAAAGGCGTATAGCCTCGAGGCGGGCAACCAGAGCATAAGTTTCCTCATAATTTATGCCCTCCTCTTGGTTATATCCTTGAGCCAATAGACGAGATTTGCTCTAAGTTATCACTCTGTTTTCATATAGTCTGTTTTTAAAAACCCACCTAGTGCTAATGATTTGATGATCTCACAGAGGTGGACAAGGTCCCACACATCATTTCCTTTAAACTAATTTAACTAATCTTGCATGGCCATTAACCATTGTTCATCAATCAATGAATATTTTGCATTTTTAGGTTCAAACTGTGAAACAAAAGCAAAGTTATAACAAAAATTACTTAGATTAGAGCGGGTTGTCACACCTTTGGTGATATCCCCAATAATGTTGTCGGTCAGATGGTCTTTTGAAGACCTTGAAGCCAAAGGAAGATTGTCCACTTTAGTTGGGCTCTAATCCTTCTCCTTTTCAAGATTGTCATTTTCCCCCTCCTCAGGTTTCAAATCTTCAGGTTGATCAATCCTCTTTTTGGTATCACTGAATATATCTTCTGAAGATACGCCTGTATCATGAAAAGAAATACTTTTTCTGACATTTTTGGGATAAGACTCATAAAATGTGTCATGAACCAACTTTTCAACAATAAGTAATATCTTGTTGTTACTCTATAATCCTTACTAGATTGAGAGTGTCCAAGAAAGATACCTTCATCGACCTTTGCATCAAACTTCCCAAGGTTATCCTTTCCATTATTTAAGATAAAACATTTGCATCGAAAGACAGGAAGATATAATAAATTTGGCAGTCTACCCTTTAAAATTTCATATAATGTTTTGTTCAAAATAGCACGAATAAGTACCTATTCAAAACATAACACAATTTGCTAAAAGCATCGGCCCAAAAATATTTTGGTAGGCTACTCTCATTAATCATAGTTCTTGCCAACTCCTCTAAAATTTTGTTTTTGAGCTCCACAAAACCATTTTATTATGGAGTTATTGCAACGGAAAATTTATGTTATATGCCAAGTTTATCACAATAATCTTCAAATAGGTGGTTTTAAAATTTATCTCCATGATCACTTCGACAACAACTATGTTTGAACTTAATTTTTTTCCAGATAACTTTGCAAAAGATGTAAAAGCAAAAAATGTCTCATTTTTCTACACAAGAAGATAGTCCAACAAAATCTAGAGTAATCTTCTACAATGAAAAAACCGTAGAAATTACCACCTAGGATTTTTGTCATAGAAGGACCGAAGAGATCCATATGGAGAAGAATATTTTTGGATTTGAAAGGGACCCTTAGTTTGCTTTACCATTTGGCATGCATTATATAGGTGGTATTTTGAAATTTTAAATTTCGGTAGACCGATGACTAGATCTTTTGAGACTACTTTATTGAGTAGATTAAAGTTAACATGTGTTAAGCGTCTATGCCATAACCAAGATTCTTCACTTATGGTTACTAAACACTTATTGCTTGTAAAGATACATCATCTGAGTTAAGCATATAGATGTTGTTAACCCTCAAGCCCTTAAACAAATGATCTTTCTTTTCATTGTGATCAATTATGCAACAAGTATTTGTAAAAGTTATTTTAAAACCTTTGTTGCATAATTCACTTATGGTAATAATATTATATTTAAATCCTTAAAAAAAAATATTATATCAGAGATAGTAGTAGAAGAGGGATTACATACACTATCTTTACCAAGTATAACACCCTTGTTGTTATCTCCATAGGTCACAAATAATTTCTTCTCTGGCTTGAAGTCAATGAATAGGGAGATGTCACCCGTCATATGCCTTTAGCATCCACTATCAAGAAACCATATTCTCTCCATGGAGTCAAGACATTCAACCTACAAAACAAGAGTGATAGGTACCCAATTTTCATTGGGTCCTTGAGAATGAGTGGAAATATTGTTACATTTAGGCAACCATTGAAATACACCTTTGGGAACCGAAAACCTCCTAAATTTTTATTTAGAAATGGTATGGCCTTTCTTATAACGATAGTGACACGTCAGGTGACGATGAGAGTGACTTTTGCTATTAGATTCCTTTTCCACAAAATTGAAATTCTTGTACGTCACATTTAAAGATATTTTGAATTTTGTAGCATTAATAGCAAAGGTTACTTTGGGTTCTAATGCCAGTCTAATTTGACCTTTAGAGTATTAACCTCTTTTTTCCAAATGTGACAAGTTTCACAACTGAACCATGAAAGTTTCTCATCCTCAATCTTATCCTTTTAAACATCTAACATGGTTTGCTTAAGATCTTCCAATTGTTTTTTGGTTTCTAAAATCATAGCTTCATAATATGGAAATATTCGTTTGTTTGAAGCTAACTTTTTAAAAGCATTTACAGCTTCACCATATAGATTTTCAAAAGCAACTTTTATCTCAGAATAAGACACTCCATCATAAAGTTCATATTTAGAATGACTTAAATTTTTATTTTTATGATGATGGGCCATGAGACAAAGATTTTCTTCTTCGTTACTTTCACTTGAGCATTCACTTTCACTGTCCCAAGCTATGTATGATATTCTAGTCTTTCTATACTTCTTTCTTTTACCCTTATCTTTATAATTCTCAAGTTATGGATAATCCAGCTTGTAGTGTCCGAGTTTACCATAATTAAAACATAAACTCTTGGACTTTACTTTATTATTATCATCATGTCTTGAGGAGTCAAGTTGTCATCTAAAGTTGATGAGGTTGTTGTCGTAGTGCTTTGCTTCGTTTCTCTTCATGTAGTTATGATACCTTTTAACAAACAACGCCATTTTCTCATCATCCGACTTCTCATTATCACTAGATCCACTTTCGTCATACTCTTTTGTTAAGTACTTGGAACTATAAGCCACAAGAGAAATGGACTTCTTTTCCATATATTTTTCTTTGTTCTTTTCTTTCTTAACTTTCTTCTCATGCTTCTCTAAGCTAATGAGTTATTGCTCATGTTTTTTAAGCTTGACAAACAATGTAGTTGTATCTAATGTAAATATATTGTTATCTTCCTTGATGGTGGTCACCTTGGGTTTCCATTCCGCATTAAGACATCTCAAAATTTTGTTAGTAGAAATATCATTGGAAACCGGCTTACCAGTGCATTCAAACGGTTTACAAGATGAGTGAATCTCTTTTGCATTTAGCATTAGTTTCACCATGCTCCATATGAAAGAAGTCAAACTTTTTATTTAAAGTATTGATCCTTGCTTGTTTGACTTCATTTGTTCCTTCGTGGGCTACCTATAAAGCATCTCACATAGATTTATCAGTTTAACAATAAGAAACACTGTAATATTCATCAACTCCTAAAGAAGAAATTAGAATATTACTTGCTCTCCAATCACTAGACCACTTTTTCTCATCTTCCTCATTCCATTGTACTTCCAGTTTAGGTACAATAATACCATCCACATTGGTCATGGTAATTTCAAATGGACCATTTTGGATGACACTCCATACTTTTCTATCAATAGAATCGATATGGATATGCATACAATCCTTCCAATAACCATAATTCTCACTATTTAAAATTGGCGTTTTATTATATCCCCCCTTTAGTTCGGAAGCTATAATCTAATAAGGGATTTTGAAGCACAGGATAAACCAGCTCTTGGTACCACTTGTTAGACGAGATCAGCGATCTAGAACAAGGGGGATGGTTGAATAGTTCACCTAATGAAAATTTTCTTTAAAAAATTATGTTTTGAAAAATATTTTTCTATGGCAAGCGGCAACGAATTTGTATTGAATCTCATCTATTTAAACTGTTATTGGTAGAATTGGATATGCGCATAATCATGGTAGAATGTATGCCAATAATGATAAAAGTCAATTAACAACTTCATTTTAAGTTGTTTGAATATAAACCACACTTAACGTAAACGATTTCCAATGAAAAGTAAAATAAAACTTGACTGAGGAATGTCAAACACTTAGTGTGCAGTAACTTTACAGAACACTTCGTGTGTAATACACTAAGCTTGATTCTCCTTGTGTTGAAGTTACAACAAATCAATTGCAATGGTTTAGATTGCAAAGCTTCCACAAAATCAGTTTTAAACACTTCAACACAATTACAATTTTTAATAATTCAAATTACACATTAATTGTTCTCAAAATCAAAAGAGAGTGAAAGAGATAGAGAGAAAGAGAGAACACCAAGATGTTTTTAGGAAGTTTCCCAATTGTTCTCACTATGGGTACGTCTGCCCGTTGAGATATTGTAATTAACCTTTACAATATCAGTTTACAAGAGAAGTGTAGAAATTTAAACCCCAAACCCTATGTTTGATGTTGATCGTAGCTTCTTCTATACCCTTGATCTTAGCAATATAAAGTCACACAATATCTCCAATATTATCCTCTGTTTACCGCTATTCCTTTGACTGAACCTTCTGTTCTTCAAAGCTTTCACTTGGCTGAATCCAAATTGTGAAATCATGCCTCAAGTCTTTCAATTGATCCTCTGATTACCGGTACTCCTTTGCAAGAACCCTTGTTCTTCAAAGCCTTCGCTCGTCCAAATCCAAATTGACAAGACTTGTGCAAAAACCTCCAAGTTAACCTTTTATTTTGGAGTAAAAATCCTAAAGGTTTTATCCTTGAAATCCCCAAAGAAAGCCTCAACCCAAATTTGATTACACAACCTATATTGGACCTTATCAATCTTAACTTGCCAACAAACAATAAAAAAATATTATGTGTGGTGGATGAATGCACCAAGAAAGGTTGAAGATGATGAGAATTCATTTTTTAGGTTTCAATTCTTAGAAATGATGCATGAATGAGTGTTTATAAGTATGTGTGTGTGTAGAAAAGAAATGAGCAAAACATATTTTTAGCCAAAATGCAATTTTGAAATTTGGTTCAGAATGTTTTGACCCGAAAGTGGAATGAATCAGTACATCAGTTGGATGAGTCAATACGAGACTAAATAGAGTCAATACATTAGATGTAGTAGCTAAATAGTGAAGAAAACGTTTCAGAATGAGTCGACTCTAAACACGAATGAGTCAACCCATTCGATCAATGTATCGACCCAATTATCGTTTATGTCAACCCATTTGAGGCAATGGAAAAAATTTAGAATGCATGCTTCAGATTAAGTCGACCCAAACAAGGATGAGACGACCCATTCAATGAATGTATCGACCCATTGCTTCTTTGTGTTGACCCATTCGAGGCAGAACTAATTTCTTTAAAAACTCAACTTAGACTATATCGACCCATGCTCAACTTGTATCGACCCATTGCTTCTTTTTGTTAACCCATTCGAGGCAGAACCAATTTCTTTACAAACTCAACTCAGACTATATCGACCCATGCTAAACTTGTATCGACTCATGCATGTCATTTTGTGAAATATGCTTATTTTGGCATGCGATGGCTTATGTGATCTAGTCTTACATGTTATTCAATGATGCACACTTAGACAAAAACTGTAAGGTCCAAATATACAAAGATCTAAGCTACCTAACCAACTTTTGACATCATTCGAAATATATTCAAGAGCATATGGCACCCACAGATAAAACTTCTCCCAAAGGGTTGAATGCAGGTATGCTAATTATGATGTTATACGAAGAAAAATCGATAATCACCACTAGATATTTTACCTTTATTGTCTTGAAGCATTTGTCTATCTTGAAGGTGGTGCTGAGTGTAATATGCCAATTTAAAAATTAATATTTTATTTAATTATTGGAGTTTTTATGTGTGTTATTTGTATATTTTGGCGATTAAGAGATTTAAGGGTATTTTAGTAATTTAACAATTACTAGGAGTATAGAGTTTGAGAGCGATGAAATAAAATTGGATTTTATTAAATTATTATAGATAAATAGATAACTTTACTTATTTAATAATAATTGGAGTAATTAGTATTATTAGAAATAACTCATATTTTTGTGGATTTTCATGAAATAATTATTTGATTGAGATTTTTATTTAAATTAAATAAAAATGTGACATTTAATTGGAAAATCTAATTTTTTTTGGAATAAAATTAAAAGTTGAGATTTTACGTAAAATTGTCAGAATTAGAGGTGGGCTGAATGAGGGGAGTGTGAAGTCCAATTGGGATAGATTAGGTTAATATAAAATCTAAAGAGAGAGGTTGAGCTAGGTTACATGAAAAGGTTATAAAATTGGGAAGCGGTCAATCTGAAGATTTGAAATACGCAGAGTTAGGGAGCGATCCTAGAAGCGTGAAGGTTTGGCTAGAAAGCTTCAATTTTGAGGTAAGTGGAGGAATTACTTTACATAGGAGTGACTTTTAGGCAAACAGGATGATGATGGTTCCTTACCCTCCCATCATCGTAATGGGTGTCAGTTCTTTCTTCAATTTCCTTAGTTTTTTAATATGTTTGGCCAAACGGGGTTTAGGTAAAACCCCATTAACATTAATTGAATAATATCCTTATTTTTATGTGTTACTATGTTGGCCAAATAGGGTTTGGGCAAAACCCTATCGGCACCATTAAATAAATATTTTCCTAGTCTATGTGTTGTTGTGGTGACCAAATGAAATTTGGGATCAATCTCCTATGGTCACTGTATGGTTTATTATTGATGATGATATAGGTAAATTACTATATTATGTGTTGATATGAGTTATGATGAATATGAGTTTGTGTTGATGTGATAAAATTGTTATTCAATATGAGTAGCTTGTAGGATCTGTACAATTTTTTCCAATTTCTGTAAATCCCAATTTTTGAAAAAAAAATTGTACGATCTATACTTTTCCAAAAAAATTCCGGAAAAGTCAGAAAAATTGGGCGTTTTTGACAAAAATAGAAAATCATAAAAAAAATCGAGTAGGGGGCCAAAAATCGGTGGGGGTAACAGTGTCGCACGAAAGAGCTGCGACCATAAAAACATTGGGCCGCGCAATGGCTGACAAAGAAAAAATAGTGAGTGACGCAGCGATCGGCGGTGGCAGTTCGGGCCCGACTGCAGGTCCAGGTCGTTCGATGCATTTTTGGCAGTTTCGAGTTTGGGGAGTTTTTTTGCTGTTTTTTAAGAAAATTTTGACATTAGTGACCTTTTCGTGACTTTAGGGCCAGTTTTGAAAATTTTGAGTTAAACTGCCAACCCTTTAGAATTTTTAGAGTTATCGCATGTGAAAAGTTATCAATTGAGTACTTTTGAACACTTTAGAGTACTCTAGAGTTATTTTGAGAGTTAAGAGTTGTTATTGAGATGTTTTAGAGTTTTATTGAGAACTTTATTGGGTTATAAAGAATATAATAACATTTGAGACGTTCTAAGTATTTTGTTGATTTTAGAGTTGTTTAGTAATAATATTCCTTTACTCAATTTTATGGTGTAGTATAATTATTTAATAAATTATGTTTTTGAAATTAGTAATCCGTTAAGATTACAGTGAGGCTTGATTATTGGCAACTTTATGGTTGAAGAGTGGAACCATATTTTGATGATGATTTTTATATGATTTTTGAGGTGATTTTTATGATGATTTTGATGATTGTTTAAGTTGTATGCTTGTTTTCAATACATGATCATGCATGCATATATTTTAGAGGTAGGTAGGACTTAAGTCCAGTGAGATCAAGTTCAGAGAGGAACCATGACGGTCTCATGTCCAGAGAAGGACACGATTCAGAGAGGAATTGCTGACATGGGTAATCACAAACAAACCTATGACCCTAAAAACCTGGTACCACATGCATACTGATGAAAGAATTGGTGCATTAGTATTTTCATTATAAATTAGATTGCAATTGTGTTTTTTTTTAGAATATTATATTTGTTGTTTCATTTACCATATTTCTGTTAATTTTCACCATTAACATTTGTAAGATGTATTCTCATCCCTTTTTTATTGATGTGGTATTTGTGCTCCTCTGGAGTACATACAATCAAGTACAAGAGTGGTTGATTGAGTTATATGATGGTGTCGATGCCTCTTTAGATTTTATCATTGGGTCTTAAAGGAGTCGCTCTGATATGTATCATTGGGATGGGATGTTCATTCTTTATATGTGTTATGCCTTACTGTTAGAACAGTGGTAAAGTGTCAGGTTTTTGTTATCGTCTCCACATGGAATTTGAGATATTGTTGTCGTTCGACAGTTGTCAAGTTCTTAACTTTATAGTAACAAAAGGGGTTTGGTTTTTAGTCACGGTATCTTGCATAAAAGGTAATAAATTGCGGTAAAAGATTGATTTTACGATTTAATGAAGATTGTCAAAGTTAGGGTTTGGTAATCACTTTGCTTGTATATGTTCGATCAACAATACGCTTAAACTCCTTTAGATGATAAACACATTCACAACATCCTCCCAATGTGATTATTTCTAAATCACATTGTGGTTTTTCCCATTTTGATCCATTGTTGATTTCTCACACAATCTATCAAAATGACAACATTTAGGTTTAACATTTTTCATGAACAACCACATTCAAAACTATTTCTAGCTTAAGAAAGTAGAAGGATGAAAACCTAGGTCAACAGTTGGAAAATATCTTTCAATCAAAAACCAACACAAAGAGTTATAGATAAAGCAAGGTTTTCACCATATATTCATCATCCAAGAGTTTACACATGAAGATCATCCATATACATACAAAGCTTAATGATCACCTACATCTAACCTTGAAAAAATGAAGAACTTAGCTACTCATTTTCATGGTAGCTTGCAAAAGAAGTTTCGGAAGAAGGTTGATGAACATCAGAGTCGAAGAATCCAACTTGGATGATGATCCACCTTCTTTTTGTAGAATAATGTTTAGAAATGAAGAAAATAAGAGATAATGGGTTTCTAGGTCACAAAAATATCTTATGCAGCAAAACTAGTGAAAAATATGGTCTCTGTTCAAAAAGTACATAGGGCTACTTATAGAAAAAGTTGTTGTCCTGTCACGCTCGCGACCTCGTTCGCCTAGCGAGCTAACAGCGAGCGTTCGCTACAGCCTCGCCTAGCGAACATGCTAGCGAGGGCTGAGGAAAAGATTTTGGAATGCTTCGCTATTTGCTCGCTAGGTGCTTGCCTAGCAAGCTCTTCGCCACCTGCCTCGCTACCAGTGAATGATGCCATTTTGAGTCTGCCCAAGTCTGGGAGTGTTCGCTAGCAGCTCGCTATGGGCTTGCCTAGCGAACAACTCGCTGCCACACTCGCCAGATGTTCGCCTAGCGAACATTCTTTTGCTCTTGTTCTTTCTTGATTCCTTTGTCAACTTTCTTGTGTCTTCAAATTCTACTCTTTCATACTCAAATACTGCATAATATCACACAAATTAAAAGGACCAAGAGCATTTCACATCGTATTGCATATCAACAAAAGCAAGGTGGTTTTGAACCAAAATTAGACCAAAAATGAGCGAAAGATGCCCACATTTGATAGCTCAAATAAGCACAATTGGGCATCTAACAACTCTCCCCAACTAGAATCTTGCTTGCCCTTAAGCAAAGTATGCCTCTTGAAGAACAAGAGGATTTGCTTAAAGAAAAAGGTTTATCCGAAATTGGATCAAATGGCTCAAAAACAAGCAACTTAACCAGACATGCATTCCCAATGGTTAGAACAACATAATACACAAAAAATAAAATCTTATAGCAATGCAAAACATGTATCAATCAACAACAATGACATCCTGATTGAATCACCCTATCACTCCTCTTCGAATAAAGATTGAAGAGATCACGCGTTTACAACCGCGGGTGCAATCTCACTCTCCAACAAACAATGCCAAACTCAATTCAATTCATACAATGTCTAACAATTATAAATGAAAATGCGGGAGCACGAAGATCACTAAGGTCTTTTCCGGTTGTAGCTTGGTCAGGTTAACAAACAAGGGACATATCTAAAGCCATTGAAAACGATGTTGCCGACGTAAAAGAGACATTCACTATACAACTATTCACACATCTCAACTTCATTTAACTTATTTCTCATTTGAAACCTTCACAACTCTTATTTCACAACTCCAATTTTTTCAATATTTTTATTCCAAGCAAGCATTTATTTTCATTCTTTTCTTTTGATAACTTTTCTTTTTCTTTTTCACACTGTATTCACAAAACAAGTGTTTCTCTTTTTTTAATTTCTTTTCAATGCTTGCTTGTTTGTTCAAGAGTTGTGGCAAACTACCAACTTACAATTTCGTTCTCCCCAACTTATCTTCTACTTCCTTCATAAGTGAATGCTTTTTACTTTTGACGGCAAAAGAACAATAATAAAAAAATTTCAGGTTTTCAAGAAAAATATTTTTGAAGTCTCGCTTTGTTTCAAGTTGAGATTCAACTGTTTAAGTTCAAAGGGGTTAACAAATACTCTCTGCTCACGGGTAATTTGTATTTGGAACTGGTTGTGCTCGAAAGAAACAAGTGCCTTGATCATTTCTAATTGCTTCCACAAATTCACAATAATAGAAGATAAAGCATGAATTAAAAGAATCAACACAGTTCATTAGAATCCAACATTTATTTGTACAATGGAGGTTTCCTCACAATTTGTGGTCTTAAGTCCTAAGTGAATCATTCATTCAATCATGTTGCAAAAAGAACAATATTCAATTACAACAAGAATAAAGTTCTTCATGCATTCTAGAGTTTTAACCGAAGGTAACCATGTACCTTAGCTGTATTCGCTTGTTTATTTTTATCATTGCCATCCAAGCTCGGATGCACCTTCATTGGATACTTCTTTCAGAGAGCAACCAATCTAAAAGGTTTTGAAATCCAACAACCACAAAAATTATTAAACAGAATAATTTAAAACAAACACAATAATTTAAAACAAAACATTAACCATTAAAATAAAAATAGTTTGCGTGGGGGACAAAACACCCCAAAAAGTACAACCCAGAATATCTGAAAATAAAACAAACTACTAAAACTGAAAAAGATAACAACTTAGTCCTCTTTGGACTCAGACTCCTCCTCCTCAGAACCATCATCATCAAAATCATCCTCTCCATCAACATCATCAGAACCATCGTCATCAGCATCATCATCAGCAGGACCACTAGCACCCGCCCCCTCTCCAAAATCAAGCCTGTCCACAGGCCAGTTCGCGTGTTGCATAAACTGCTCACGCGTCATCAAAGGACGCTCAACGGAGGGGTCATGAATCTGAAGTTGCAATACCTGTATAGAATCGTGAATATCCACCATAGCTCGCTGCGTTGCCACTATCCAATCCCAGTTATAGTTGCACAATGCCTGCTGAAAAGGGTCAAACCCTTGAGAAAAAGCGCTGGGACCATCAGTAGTCCCGGTACTAGCAGCTGCACCACCCCTGTAGTTCTTAAGCTTACAGTACTTACCCACATATTTGTCATCAATTGGGGCCGGAATCTTCACCAAACTGCGGGATGGAAGCTTCATCCTCGACTTGGAGCATAAGGCCATAATGAGACAGGGAAAAGCAAGGGGGCAGTTAACTCGCGACCCTGACTTTAGACTGCTCTCAACAATGGACTTCAGCTTATTGGAAATAATCCTAGCCACATCAATCTAGATACTAGTGAGTATGCAATGGACAAGGTGTGCCACTGGGATCGACACGGTCGAAGTGTGGGATTTTGGCACAATGTTTGTCAGAACCAGAAGTAAAATCAGTTGAGCTATAGGAATCATGTCCTCCCTATGATATCTCATAGGATGTCCAAATTGGTTTAGCTCAACCAATTTACCCTCTAGCAATAGGGGAGTGGAAATGGCATTTGTATCTCTCTGCAACCTCAAGTCTCTGGTGTATCTGTCCAATTCATTTGCTTCCAGATGGAGCGGTTCGCCTAGCACTTGGTTAATGGAATCCCTGTCAAAAGTGACCTGACGACCCATCACTCTTGTAGACCATGTGAAGGGTTCGTCATTGTTGGGCAGCGCGTTCGCGTAGATCTCGCGCACTATATCGATGATGTAGTTTTCGAGTGGAGAAACCAGCCTGGCCCACCTTTTACTGTTGATCAGCCCCGCAAAAGTTTGGTACAACGCCACAAAGCGGACAACTTTCTTTGCCCCTATGAACTTTTCTGTATCAAATTGGATCGGGACCGTACGGGAGGTGCTGGCAACTTTTCTCTTCTTACCATGACTACTTGAGGCCATCTTCAAAAAAAAAACCACAGAAAACACCAACAAACAGCAGCACAAGATTATCAGTCATCATAATTAAAAACCAAGTTCTGTCATGCTCGCTGGCTTGCTCGCCTAGCGAGTCCATAGCGAATGCTCGCTACTGATTCGCCTAGCGAACAAGCTAGCGAGCGCTGCGAAAGTTTAAAAACAACCATTGTTTGGGACCCCAAACATCAAGAATCCCAAGTTTGTTGAACATAATTCTAGAACTAATTGAAGTAACATAAAAGGCATTGTTCTTGGTACACATACAAACCTAAAGTTTCTCAATTCCCCAACTTGCAAAATTTAACCTAAACCCTAATGTTTCTACAATTAAAACAATGAAGAACAAAAGAGAGAAGGAAGGTCAAACCTGATTGCTGCAGAGAGATTGATACACACAAATGAGGTCTTGCAAGAAAATAGAGAGGAGAGTTCTTGTGTTGTGCAGTTGGAAGTGTGAGAGTGAGAGTGAGTGAGAAAGACTAAGTTACAAAAGAAAAACAGATTTTTGGGCCTACAAGAGTGGCCCACTAAACAACTTAAAATTCCAGATACGCGTATGTTCACTTAGCGAACAGATAGCGAATGCTCGCTGCATGCTCGCCTAGCGAACGTGCTAGCGAGCATGACAGAATTTCACAAAATCAGGACAGCAGCCAAAATTCAGTTTCAGCATGCTTCCACCCTGTAGATACCAACAAAACACAACAAAAAACAACAAATACTTACAACGTTGAGGTGCCTCTCAACAAGCGCTTGTTTAACGTCGGATAAGCTCGACGGTCCAAGATGCTCACACCGGAACATCCAGAAGGAAGGCACAACTTTCTCGATCAACTAGGCCGCCAAGATATACCTTTAAACATTGGCCATTTACCATCCAACTGCCCTTCTTTTGCATGTCCTCAATCACAACAACCCCAAAAGTTTTAACCTCTTTCACACGAAATGGCCCAGACCATTTTGACTTCAATTTTCCGGGAAAAAGCCTTAACCTCGAATTAAACAATAATACCCACTTCCCGGGCACAAATTCTTTTTTTCTAAGCTTCTTGTCATGATATTCTTTAACTTTTTCTTTGTACAACCAACTTGAGTGATATGCGGCATTGCGCATCTCCTCCAACTCAAGCAGTTGCACCTTTCTTTTTTCACCAGCCAACTCATTATCAAAGTTCAAAAATTTTAGGGCCCATAAGGCTTTATGCTCTATTTCGACCGGCAAATGGCAAGTTTTACCAAAAACCAGTTGAAACGGAGTTAGCCCAATTGGAGCTTTATAAGCAGTGCGGTATGCCCATAGAGCTTCATCCAATTTTTGCGACCAATCTTTTCTAGAGTTAGACACGGTTTTTTCAAGTATTCTCTTAATCTCCCGATTAGAGACTTCAGCTTGACCATTGGCTTGTGGGTGATACGGAGTTGCCACTCTATGTGTTACACCGTAATGTTGCAAAACGTTTTCCAACGGTGCATTACAAAAGTGTGACCCTCCGTCACTAATCAACACACAGGGGGTTCGGAAACAGGTAAAAATGTTTTTCTTTAAAAATTTTATGACCGTTTTAGAATCCGCCCGAGGTGAGGCAATCGCCTCAACCCACTTTGAAACATAATCAACTACAACCAGCAAGTATTCATTTCCAAAAGAGGGTGGGAATGGTCCGACAAAATCGATACCCCAACAATCAAATAATTCAACCTCTTGGATGTTTTGGAGAGGCATCTCGTCTCTCTTACCTATCCCACCACTTCGTTGGCAACTGTCACAACTTTGCGCATGGGCATTTGCATCTTTAAAAATAGAAGGCCAATAAAATCCTGATTGAAGGACTTTATTGGCCGTTCTTTCCACATTGAAATGTTCGCCGTAAGGCGAGTTGTGACAATGCCATAGAATACTTTGCGCTTCATCGCCGATAACCCACCTTCTCAAAATGTTATCACCACCCAACTTAAACAAGTATGGGTCATCTCACACATAATACTTACAACCCGAGATGAATTTCCTTTTTTGGTTCGGAGTTAGGTCGGGAGGCACAAAACCACTCGCCTTATGGTTTGCAAAGTCTGCAAACCACAGCTTAACTTGAACTTTAAAAAGTTTTTCATCAGGAAATTCTTCTCGGATTTCCTTTTCAGAAGATGTAACCTCCACATTCACAAGGCGAGATAAATGATCCGCCACCAAATTTTCCAATCCTTTCTTGTCCTTAATTTCAACATCAAATTCTTGCAACAAGAGGATCCAACGGATGAGCCTTTGCTTCGAATCCGGTTTGGTGAGCAGATATTTAATCGTCGCATGGTCGGTATACACAATCACTTTAGAACCAATAAGATAAGACCGAAATTTTTCTAGCGCATACACTATCGCAAGTAGTTCTTTTTCGGTGGTAGCATAATTAATTTGCGCCTCATTTATAACTTTACTCGCGTAGTGTATAGCATGAAAAAAAATTCTTTCCTTTGTCCCAATACCGCTCCAATTGCATATTCGCTAGCATCACACATGAGCTCAAAATTTAAATTCCAATTTGGAGCGACTATAATTGGAGCGGTAACAAGTTTTTCCTTCAAAATTTTAAAAGCATGTAAACAATCTTCAGTTAAGAGAAATACCTGGTCCTTGGCGAGCAAATTACTCAAAGGCCTAGCTGAAGGTGAGAAAATACTTAGAAGGGGGGGGGGTTGAATAAGTATGAAGATAAAATATAGAAATAAAAACTCAAGTATTTTTATCCTGGTTCGTTGAACTCAACTACTCCAGTCCACCCTTCCTAGAGTGATTTGCCTTTCTCAATCAAGGACTTAATCCACTATTTAATCAACTGATTACAATAGTAAGCACTAAGAACAACTGTTCAAAGTCTTCTCAAGAACTACCGATCCTAACTGGATCTTCTTAAGGTTTCTTACAATCAAATGTAATTACAAATACAAGTGTTTAAATTGATTCTAATAAAACTTTATCGCAACTGTGATTTTTCACTTAATATTAAGAATAAAGAAATTAATTCTAGAAAGAATGTGAGTTTTATGAGAGCTTTGGATAATGATTTCTTTTTAGGTAAAACGTCCAATGAAGAAGATGGTTGGAGACTTGCTTTTATAGGCACATTGATCCAAGAGTATTTCACGTTGAGAAGAGTGTACCAAAAGGTCTGAGCCTTTTTGTCTTCACATCAAGTGACCTTTCCTAGAAGAAGAAAGCACAGAGACATCTTTTTTGTCTGTGTTCTTGTGTCTAGAATAAATAAGGAAAGAGTCGTTTGGATATTCCAACGGACATAATCTTTGAATTCTTCTTCATTAATTTTCAGCAATAATCATCAGAGTCTAATTTGATCAGATCCTTCTGATGTTGATCAGAGTTTTGCTGAATCAGAGTCTTTACAGCAGGTGTGCTTTTAGCGTGTATAAGTTCAGAGCATATTTGAGTCAGATCCTCAGTACTGGCAGCTTTAGTACTCTTAGAATCTTCTGTAGTAACTATGCTTGAAAACTCTTCATACAGAATTCTTCTTTGGTTCAGATGCTTCTGACTTGCTTCAGATTCTTCTGGAGCTTCTGCTTCAGATCCTTCTGGAGGCTACGCTCAGGATCTTCTGATGGCAGCGTTCAGAATCTTCTAATGAGTGCATCTGACGCTTCAGAATCTAGCATATTTCTTATGTTCAGCTCTGATTTGCTTCTGGAGTGATATTTAATTTAATATCTGCAACAATCATTCTTGAGCAAATTTTAGAGTATATAATTCTTAATTACAAAATTTCATAATAGTTATCATCAAAACATAGAGATATTATTAAGAACCAATCTGTGTTCTAACAATCTCCCCCTTTTTGATGATGACAAAAACATCAGAAATTTTGTTTAATTGAAAATAGAATAATTATAACTCCCCCTGAGATGATGAATCTCCCCCTGAATTAAATATAAATAAGGAATAGAAACTTCTATTTTTGTCTTGAGTATTTTTCAGAGTTAGAGCTTGATTGTTCTTTAACATTTGAGAGTCAGAGTGTCTTGCATATTTCAGAGTCAGAGTCTGATAATTGTCAAATGATCTGAGAGTCTTAGAGTTTCTTTTACAGAGTATACTTATCAAATGTTCTGAAATACTCAGATTTTAAGTTAGATAAAATTGATATGTCTGAAGTTTCATTCTGGTGAAGTTTAATTAAACAGTTCAGATCTATTTTCTCCCCCTTTTTTGTCATAAGCAAAAAGTAAGAACTTAGAAAAGACAAAAAAAAAACAAAAGAAAAAAAAAGAAAAAAAAAAGAGATAAATCATGTGGAGAAAACTTTGAAACATTCATTCATTCATTCAGAGCAAAAGTACACACATCAAAAGATATTCAAATACATATGCAAACATTTGATGCAAACATCAGAAGAAAAAATAAATAAACTAAGAGTGTTTTGACAAAAGCATCTTCAACAGATCCGTGATCTCAGAAGAAGACTGTTCTTGTTTTGACATCCACTTAGCCATGGTTTCATTCTTCTGATCCTGTTTGGACATCCACTGAGCCATGTCTTCAGATTTCTGGTCTTGTTTAGCCATCCATGACTTGATTTCTGATTGACCAGCTTCCAGAACTGCAATCTTATCTTCAAGATCTGAATATTCTTTCTTGATCTCAGAAGAAGAAGGTGGAACAGTTTCTGAAGCTTGAACATAGTCAATTTCCATAAGAGTTTTGGAGTTAGGAGCAGTAGAGCCAGAAGGATGTTCTATCAGAGTCATAGCCAGAGGGTTATCTTCAGATGCAGATTCAGGATTTTCTTCTGATGACGAAGGAGCATCTGTAAGAAGCAGTGGTCCAGATCTCTTAACAGTCCAGAACAGACTTCTAGCTGTTTTAGCAAATCTGAGCTTCGCATCATCAGAACATACATTCTTCAGATTTGATGCTATAGTGTTGAATCTGTTGATGAAGCCATTCCAAATGACATCAGATTCCTTTGCATCCATTGTTGATGAACATTTCCTCTGTACAGAACCTAAATACATCTGTATTTCTTGCAAAAAACTTGTAAATAAATGATCAACATTTAGTCTAGGTCTTAGGTGTAACAGAGTTTCCAAGGTTATTAGCCTGGGTTGGGGAGTAGGTGGAAAAATGGATTTATGGATGGAGATCAGAGGAGGAGGGTAGTAGGGTATGAGTGGAATTTCAAAGGATTTGTCAGGTTTTGATCTTTTTAGAGCATTCAGCAGACATGGTTTGGTAGTTGAGGCATGGGAAACAACATCAAATGGTTTATCAGAGTAAGGTTTGAAGGCAGATTTAGCAGGTTTATCAGATTTAGCAGATATATCAGATGTAGCAGGTTTAGCAGAAGTAGCAGATTTTGCAGATTTAGCAGAGTATGGTTTTGTATCTAATGAACTTACTGCTGACATTGTTTTAATATAAGTTTGTAGCACAGATGGTAGAATGATGGTAAGTTTGGGTTTGAAAGGAGTGATAGGGTCAGATGGTTCAAATCTGTCATAGAAATCTTTTAGTTTCAAACCATATGGAAGTTTGTGAAGGTAAGATGAGAATAGTTTGCACGAGGCAGAGGTTATAGATGTTCTTGGTGTAGATGTTGGGATAGGATTGGGAATGAGGATTTCAGAAGTTGGGTTAGGTGTTGTGGTAGGATTAGGAATAAGAGTTCCAGAAGAAACAGGTGGTTCTGGTTGGTTTACTTCAGAATCTCTGTGAGATGGAGATACCAAAAAATCTGGGTGGATATCAGATTCTGATGAGTTTGAGGATGTGGTTGGAGTGTAAGACGTTGAGGACACTTCAAAAACAATTTTAAGAGGTGTTATGTTTAGAACCTCTGTCTCAGGGATATGGGTTCCAGATGGGTTGGTTGATTCTGATGGATTCTCAAAAGGTTTGGATGGGGGTTCAGATGAAGGTGGTTCAGATGTAATAGGATCAGATGTAACTTTTGTAGGTTCAGAAGTAACTTGTACAGATCCAATAGGTTCAGATGTGTGTGATGGTGGTTTCTGTGGTTGTGGTTGTTTCTCTGGTTTTTGTTGTTGTTGTTGTGGTTGTTGTTCAGATTGTTTTTGTTGTGGATTGTCAAATTGATTTTCTGGTGGATGTTGTTGCTGTTCAGATTGTTCTGTAGGTTTTTCTGTTTGAGGTTGTTTTTCTGATTGTTGTTGTTGTGGTACAGATTGTTTTGTTGATTTTTCTGGTTGTGGAGTCTGATTTGGTTTTGTTGTTGTTGGTTTTGGTACAGATGATTATGTAGTAGAGGGTTTTACATTTGAGATGGAAACAGGATTAGATGATTTTTGTGGGGATGGAACAGATATGTGAGGTGGACCAGGAACAAATTGTTTTTGGGTAGAAGGTGGTTTTGGAATAGACTTAAATGTTGAATCATTTACAACAGTATTATTTATAGAAGATACAGAAGATTTGGTACCTTTAATCTTGATACGTTTTGCAGGAACAGAAGGAGCGTCTTCAGATGCTTTCCTCTTGATCATCTTCTGAGGCTTGTCAGCAACTTTGGGCTTCTTCTGAACAGGCACAGCTTCTGCTTCTGATTAACTTCTTTTTCTAGTGATCTCATCTTCTCCATCAGGAAATGGTTCCCTTGCTCTTTTCAGAATATCTGCAGGAATGGGCGTTCCATCTGCCTTGCAAGCATCAACATAACTCACTATTATTTCTCTTGGCTCTTCAGCAAAGAACAGAGGGTAGTCTTCTACTGGGATTCTCTTCTGACTGAGTTCAGTGATATTTAGCTTCTTAGGTGCTGATGTAAGTTCTTTTACAATTTTAAGTCTCTGAAGACTCTTTGCATTCAGAGGTTTGCCAATAATGAATTCAAGTTCATCTGTGACCCCAGCAGCATATAGAGCAGTCACCAATCCATTTTCTGTCAAAAGATCTGAAATTAACCTTCCAAAAGGAATCCATGTTCTGATCTTCTGACCTTTTTCTTTCACAGATTCTCTGGAGGCATTTATATGATTCCATAAATGCATGAATAGAATGTAGGGAAGATCTACCTTGGTGCTCTGACTTAAGCAGTACATAAATTAGAGTTGTTCATTGTTTACGTAATCTGGAGAGTTTGTAGATTTTCTGTGATGAATGCATCCCATGAAAATCTTTACCTAGATCTTGTAGTCAGGCTTCAGATCTTTGAACTTATTAGAGGCATGTCCAGCAGTCATAACTTCCTCATATACTTCTTCCATATCCACACGCCCAGCTGGCAGATGAGATACTCCATCAGTTTCCTCATATCCAATGAGTTTCCTGATCAGATCTTCTGTGATGATTATCTCTTTACCCAGAACAGACGATAAGATAAACTTAGGGTATACAACAGCATGGATCCAAAATTCTTTCACCAGATGGGGGTAAACTGGTCCAAACAGTCTGTCAAAGTATTTTACCCATCCTTGAGCATCAATTATGGAACGAAACTCAAATCCATTTTCAGCCAGTGAATCAAATTCCACCATTGATTCACAGAGAACTTCCAGTTTATCAACAGGTGTTAACAACGTTCTTTTTGGTGTCATATATGGAGTCACACCCATATTTGCAGAAGTAACTGCAACCATGGTTGATTGAAATTGTGCAGCAGTGGATGATGAAGTTGCCATTAAAGATGAGTTTGTCAATCGTTTAGGGTTTTTGTGAAGAGAGAAAAGAAGACAGAAATGCATAAACGTTTGATATGTGAAAAGTGTGAAAGTGGTGAGAAATGAGATATTTATAGTAAACACTTAGGCATACAAACAGTCAGATAATGGCACATTCACACATAGCAATTAATGAAAAGGAATAAAAATCATTTCAAGCATTAATTGATTCTGAAAAATTGGGGGGAAAATCAAGATTTTCACTATTCAAACTTCACCTTAAACGTCTCTTCAGTAGTGTACACGCCACCTTAGCAGATTCAGAGTGACACGTGTTTGCTTGCATGTGCTTCTGAATTCTCTTGAGAAATGAAACGTTAACCAACGTTCAGATCCTCTGAGTATTGTTAGTTCAGATTTTCACAAATAAAGTAATTTAAGGAAATGAATAAATGATCAGATGAAATACTTCAGAGCATTAAGCATTTTTGCATCTGTAAAATTTGCTTCTGACAAATATTATTCTGGACACAAATCCATACCAATATTTTTCAGAATAAATTTGAATCTATCTTCAACAAGGGGTTTTGTGAAAATATCTTCCCATTGATGATCTGTATCAACAAAGGCTAAATTTATAATTCCCTTCTGAACATAGTCTCTGATGAAATGATGCTTAATTTCTATATGTTTTGCCTTAGAGTGTAAAATGGGGGTTTTTTAGACAAACATATAGCAGAAGTATTATCGCATAATATAGATATGTTACTTTCAAATATCTGATAGTCTTCTAGCTGACTTTTCATCCAGAGCATTTGCGTGCTATATCTAGCAGCAGCTATATATTATGCCTCTGTAGTTGATAGTGCAATTGTGGGTTGCTTCTTGCTGTACCAAGAGATTAAATTTCTTCCTAGAAATTGACAACTTCCAGAAGTACTTTTTCTTTCCACTCTGTCTCCAGCGTAGTCAGCATCACAGAATCCAACTAATTTGAAATCATCAGATTTTCTGTAACACAAACCCACATTAGAAGTACCTTTCAGATACCTTAGAATCCTCTTGACAGCTGTCAAGTGTGATTCTCTAGGATCTGATTGGAATCTAGCACACAAGCATACACTGAATAATATGTCAAGTCTAGAAGCAATTAAGTAAAGAAGAGATCCTATCATACCTCTATAGAGTTTCTGATCTACCTTCTTACTTACCTCTTCCTTGCCTAGTGAATTAGTTGGATGCATGGGAGTCTTTGCCAGCTTACTATCAGTCATGTTAAATTTCTTCAGAAGTTCTTTAACATATTTGGTCTGATGTATGTAAGTGCACTCTGGAGTTCGGTTGACTTGAATTCCCAGAAAGAATCTCAATTCTCCCATCATGCTCATTTCAAATTCTGCCTACATACATTTAGCAAACTCCTTTCCCAGCATAGTATTGGTAGATCCAAATATGATATCATCCCCATATATTTGACAAATTAGAAGATCTTTCTTAAATGATTTACAAAAGAGTGTTGTGTCCACTTTGCCTCTGATGAAATTTTTCTTCAGAAGAAAATTGCTTAATCTCTCATACCAAGCTCTGGGAGCTTGTTTTAAACCATACAGAGATTTCTTTAGTTTGAAAACATGATCTGGAAATTTTTCACTCTCAAAACCAGGAGGCTGGTGGACATAAACTTCTTCTTCTATAATACCATTTAGAAAGGCACTTTTAACATCCATCTGATATAGAGTGATGTTATTTTGTGCAGCAAAAGAAATAAGAAGGCGTATAGATTCTAACCTTGCCACTGGAGCATAAGTTTCAGTGTAATCAATACCTTCTTGTTGACTGTACCCTTGAGCAACAAGCCTTGCCTTATTTCTTTCAACTTCTCCTTTCTCATTAAGCTTATTTCTGAAGACCCATTTAGTTCCAATTATATTGAATCCTTTTGGTCTTTGAACTAAATCCCACACATCATTTCTGGTGAATTAATTTAACTCTTCTTGCATGGCAATAATCCAATCATTGTCTTGCAGAGCTTCATCTACAGAAGTTGGTTCAATTACTGACACCAGTCCAAATAATGATGCTTCAGATGATCTGAGAAAGGATCTTGTTCTGATAGGGTCATCCTTCTTTCCAATGATAACATTCTCTGGATGAGAAGCTTTAATTCTGGAAGATGATCCTCTGATAGTTGATTTTTCAGAAATGTTTAAATTGTTCATCTGAGAAGTTAAAGGAATGGCATCTGGCGTTGCTTCTGGTTCCTTCACTTGAGCTTTGTCTGCTTTTGAGCTTTCAGAGTCTGTGAAGACTACTTCTCTATCTGCAGAGTTTTCAGACTTCTTTGGCTTTTTACTGCCAAGCTTATTATCAAATCTAACATGAATAGATTCTTCCACAATCTGTGTCTCAGTGTTATATACTCTGTAGCCTTTAGAGCGTTCAGAATATCCAAGCATGAAACACTTTTGTGCTTTGGAATCAAACTTGTTCAGATTTTCTTTAGTATTTAACATATAGCAAATACATCCAAAAGGATGAAAATATGAAATGTTGGGCTTTCTGTTCTTCCACAGTTCATATGGAGTCTTCTCCAGAAGAGGTCTTACAGACACTTTGTTCTGAATGTAATAGGCTGTGTTGATTGCTTCTGCCCAAAAGTGTTTTGCCAGATTAGTCTCATTGATCATGGTTCTGGCTATTTCTTGCAGAGTTCTATTTTTCCTCTCTACAACTCCATTTTGTTGTGGAGTTCTAGGACAGGAAAATTCATGAGCAATGCCATTTTCATTAAAATATTTTTCAAAATATTTATTTTCAAATTCACCACCATGATCACTTCTGACTTTTATAATTTTGAAATCTTTTTCAATCTGGACTTGTTTACAGAAGTCAAAGAACACAGAATGTGACTCATCCTTGTGCTTTAAGAACTTTACCCATGTCCATCTACTATAGTCATCAACAATGACTAATCCATACTTCTTGCCTCTGATGGATGCAATTTTCACTGGTCCAAACAGATCAATATGAAGTAATTCTAGTGGTCTGGAAGTAGAAATAACATTTTTTTATTTAAAAGATGATTTTGAAAACTTCCCTTTTTGACATGCTTCACAAAGAGCATCTGAGGTAAACTTCAGATTAGGAAGTCCTCTGACAAGATTAAGTTTATTAATCTGAGATATATGTCTCATACTAATACGCCCCAATCTTCTGTTCCAGACCCATTTCTCTTCATTAACAGACAAGAGGCATTTAACATTCTGAACTTTAAGTTCTGAAAGATTTATTTTATAAATGTTGTTTTTCCTCTTTCCACTAAATAGGATAGAGCCATCTTTTTGACTAATAGCTTTACAACATTTTTGATTAAAGGTTATATCATAACCATTGTCACTTAATTGACTTATGGACAATAAGTTATGCTTTAATCCTTCTACAAGTAAAACATTAGTAATAGAGGGAAGTTTACCATTTCCAATAGTGCCAGATCCAATGATCTTACCCTTTTGATTCCCTCCAAATTTCACATCACCTCCAGATCTAAGCTCCAGACTTTGGAACATAGACCTTTCTCCTGTCATATGTCGCGAGCATCCAGAGTCCAGGTACCATGATTGGCGTCTTGACCTTGCTGCTAAGAACATCTGCAACAGAGATTATTTTACTTTTAGGTACCCAGATCTTCTTGGGTCCTTTTGGGTTAGTTGTTCTGAAGGTTTGTCTAAACTTCTGTTTTTCAACATAAGGTTTATTTTGACTAACCTTAGATTTAAACACATGAATATTCTTTTCAGAACGTGTTTGTTCAATATCATTCAAGTGACCAAATTTAAAGTGGGAATATAAAGGAGTTTTCTTGATGATAATTTTATCAATAGGTTTTGGATTTAAATCCTTTCTAGAGGAAGATTCATATCCAATTCCTTTTCTGTTATTTCTGCTAACTCCATAGATCATAGAAGCCATTTTGCTTCTGTCTATGCTTTTAGCAAGAAGTTTCTGAAAGCTGTAATCATATTTTTCCAAAATATTTTTGCATTCAGATTTAGTTTCAGAATCAGAGTTTTGTTGAGCTAATTCAGATTCATTTTTCAGTCTTAAGTTCTTTTCATTTAGCTCGACTATTTCTGACTTGAGAATATTATTCTCAGATACAAGATTGCTTTGACGCTTCTTGTATTTGAGCTTAATATTGTTATAGATCTTCAGAACTTCTGATAACACTTTGATGAGTTCTTCTTTAGTGAGTTTAGCCATTACGTCTTCAGCGTCAGAGTCAGATTCAGAGTCAGATTCAGATCCTAAAGTTCCTTCCTCCTGATCTTCTATGTCTGCCATCAAAGCTACATTGGCACATTCCTCTTCTGACTCAGATTCAGATTCAGATGTATCTGAATCATCCCAAGTGGCCATTAGAACCTTTTTCTTCTTATCAGATTTTCTTTTAGGCTTTTCTTTCAGCACCTTTGGACCTTCATTTTTGTAATGTCCAGGTTCTTTGCATTCATAACAGACAACATCCGTTTTGCCAGATCTTCTGTGTCCAGAAGACTCTTTTCTTTGGTCAGGCTTCCTGAAGTTTCTGAACTTCTTTCCTTTATGCTTCCAGAGTTTGTTAATTCTTCTAGACAGCATGGATAGTTCATCTTCATCTTCAGATGAGGATTCTTCAGAGCTTTCCTCTATTACCTGCAATGCTTTAGCAGATTTATTAGATTTTAAAGCAATTGATTTTCCTTTCTTTTGAGGTTCATCTTCCTCAAGTTCAATTTCATGACTTCTTAGTGAACTGATTAGTTCCTCCAAAGAAATCTTGTTCAGATCTTTGGCCATTTTCAGCGCAGTCACCATAGGTCTCCATCTGGTAGGTAAGTTTCTGATGATCTTTTTCACATGATCAGCAGTAGAATATCCTTTATCCAGAACTTTTAGTCCAGCTGTAAGTATTTGAAATCTGGAGAACATAGCTTCAACAGATTCAGAGTCTTCCATCTTGAATGCTTCATACTTCTGGATTAGAGCCAGAGCCTTTGTTTCCTTGACTTGAGAGTTTCCCTCATGAGTCATTTTAAGGACTCAAACATGTCAAATGCAGTTTCTCTATTTGTGATCTTTTCATACTCAGTGTGAGATATTGCATTTAACAATATTGTTCTGGCCTTGTGGTGATTTCTAAATTCCTTCTTTTGGGCTTCTGTCATAGATTTTCTATCTACTTTCTTGCCACTCCCATCAATGGGATGAACATATCCATCTATGACCAAATCCCATAAATCAGCATCATATCCAAGGAAAAAACTTTCAATCCTATCTTTCCAATATTCAAATTTCTCCCCATCAAACATAGGGGGTTTAGTGCTGATTCTGTTCCTTTCTTCATATTTGTTGTTAATGTTAGACATTGTATTATCAGCCATAGTAACAACCAAATATATATCAAAGTTTTTCTCACTGGATCTTTACTGACACTGTGAAGTGGTAGCACACACAGAACCGGAGCTCTGATACCAACTGAAGGTGAGAAAATACTTAGAAGGGGGGTTGAATAAATATGAAGATAAAATATAGAAACAAAAACTCAAGTATTTTTATCCTGGTTCGTTGAACTCAACTACTCCAGTCCACCCTTCCTAGAGTGATTTGCCTTTCTCAATCAAGGACTTAATCCACTATTTAATCAACTGGTTATAATAGTAAGCACTAAGAACAACTGTTCAAAGTCTTCTCAAGAACTACTGATCCTAACTGGATCTTCTTAAGGTTTCTTACAATCAAATGTAATTACAAATACAAGTGTTTAAATTGCTTCTAATAAAGCTTTATCACAACTGTGATTTTTCACTTAATATTAAGAACAAAGAAATTAATTCTAGAAAGAATGTGAGTTTTATGAGAGCTTTGGATAATGATTTCTTTTCAGGTAAAACGTCCAATGAAGAAGATGGTTGGAGACTTGCTTTTATAGGCACATTGATCCAAGAGTATTTCACGTTGAGAAGAGTGTACCAAAAGGTCTGAGCCTTTTTGTCTTCACATCAAGTGACCTTTCCTAGAAGAAGAAAGCACAGAGACATCCTTTTTGTCCGTGTTCTTGTGTCTAGCATAAATAAGGAAAGAGTCGTTTGGATATTCCAACAGACATAATCTTTGAATTCTTCTTCATTTATTTTCAGCAATAATCATCAGAGTCTAATTTGATCAGATCCTTCTGATGTTGATCAGAGTTTTGCTGAATCAGAGTCTTTGCAGCAGGTGTGCTTTTAGCGTGTATAAGTTCAGAGCATATTTGAGTCAGATCCTCAGTACTGGCAGCTTTAGTACTCTTAGAATCTTCTGTAGTAACTATGCTTGAAAACTCTTCATACAGAATTCTTCTTTGGTTCAGATGCTTCTGACTTGCTTCAGATTCTTCTGGAGCTTCTGCTTCAGATCCTTCTGGAGGCTACGCTCAGGATCTTCTGATGGCAGCGTTCAGAATCTTCTAATGAGTGCATTTGACGCTTCAGAGTCTAGCATATTTCTTATGTTCAGATCTGATTTGCTTCTGGAGTGATATTTAATTTAATATTTGCAGCAATCATTCTTGAGCAAATTTTAGAGTATATAATTCTTAATTACAAAATTTCATAATAGTTATCATCAAAACATAGAGATATTATTAAGAACCAATTTGTGTTCTAACACTAGCTACCTTTGAGAAGTCTTTGATAAATCGCCGGTAAAAACCAGCATGCCCAAGGAAGCTTCATATTCCCTTCATATTAATCGGAAGAGGCAACTTTGCAATTACGTCAACTTTTGCTCGATCCACTTCAAGCCCTTTTGAAGAAACTTTGTGTCCGAGCATTATCCCCTCGGTTACCATGAAGTGGCATTTCTCCCAATTAAGCACGAGATTTGTTTTCACACACCTTTCAAGTACCATTTCCAGATTATCCAAGCATAAACCAAAAGAACTTCCAAACACGGAGAAGTCGTCCATGAACACTTCCATCGTTTTCTCGATCAAGTCGACAAAAAATGGCTTGCACACATCTTTAGAAAGTCGCAGGTGTGTTGCATAACCCAAAGGGAATTTTTCTGTATGCGAAAATTCCAAACGGACATGTGAAAGCCGTCTTCTTGTGATCGGCCGGGTCAACCGTAATTTGGTTGTACCCGGAATAGCCATCAAGGAAACAATAATATTTTTGGCCCGAAAGTCTTTCCAACATTTGGTCCATGAACGGAAGTGGAAAATGGTCTTTTCGAGTTGCGGTATTCAACCGCCTATAATCGATACACATTCTCCACCCTGTTGCCACCTTCGTCAGGATCAATTCATCTTTTTCATTTCGAATGACGGTAATTCCACCCTTTTTCGGAACCACATGCACGGGACTCACCCAAGGGCTATCCGAAATTTGGTAGATCATTCCCGCATCCAAAAGCTTAACAACTTATTTCCTAACAACCTCATTCATAGTAGGATTTAAGCGGCGTTGAGGTTGAGCTACCAGCTTAAAATCCTCTTCCATTAAAATCTTGTGCATACAATAAGAAGGACTAATTCCTTTGAGATCAGAAAGAGTCCACCCCATTGCTTCTTTATTCTTTTTCAACACATCAATTAAACAGGATTCTTCATTTTCAGACAAAAGGTTGCTTATGATAACCGGCTTCTCTTCGGTTTCATCAAGGAATGCATACTTCAAGTTAGAAGGTAGCATTTTCAATTCAATTGACGGTTTTTCTTCATGGACCTCCTTTTTCAACACTTCCTCTTCGACTTCCCATGGTTGCAACTCTTTAAGATTATCAAGTTCCCTTAAAAATTCCTCAAGAGCTTGCTCTTCTTCACTTGTAAAAACTTCAAAAGAGTCATCAAGAGCTAATTCCACAAGAGATGTCACATGAATATGCTTAGATACTTCCAACGTTTCTTCTTCAACCACATCAACTCGGAAACTATCACGATTATCTTTTGAATGCTTTATAGCTTCAAAAAGATCAAAAGTGACTTCTTCATTTTGGACTCGCACTTTCATCAAACCGTCATCAACATCAATCATCATTCGCGCGATTTTCATGAAAGGTCGGCCTAGGATTAGCAGAACATCATCATCCTCTTCCATATCAATCACAATGAAATCAACTGGAAAGAAGAATTTGTCGACTTTAACCAATACGTCTTGAGCTAACCCATGAGGATGGGTAGTCGACTTATCGACCAATTGCAACGTCATCCGTATGGCTTTCATTTCAATGTTTCCAAGCCTTTTCACAATAGACAAAGGTATTAAATTAATGCTTGACCCCAAATCAATTAGCCCTTTTCCGACATATTCATCACCGATAGTAACCGGCAAAGTAACTCTTCTCGGATCAACCTCTTTTCTCGGAAGAGTCCTTTGGATGATGGCACTACAACTAGCATCAAGAACAATTGTTTCCGGTTCCGTATACCTCTGCTTTTTAGTTAGTATGTCTTTCATGAACTTGGCATACTTAGGCATTTGCTCCAAAGCTTCGGCAAACGGAATTTTTATTTGAAGTTGTTTAAAAATATCCATGAACCAGGCGTAATGCCGTTCATTTTCCCTCATAGATGGAGCATGTGGATATGGTAGGTTTTGGACCGGAGTAGTGCTCACTACCTCCTTTCCTCTAGACGCTCTAGAATTCCGCTTTTTTTTCTTCTTCACTTCCTCCACCTTCACTTTTTCACTTTTATCATTTTCTACTTCTACACTTTCTTTATTTTCAACTTCAACCCTTTTTTTATTCTTTTCAACTTCTTCCTCACTTTCCTCCTTAACTTCACCATCAATTCTATCATCAATTTTTTTCTCCTCATCTTTTCTCTCATTCTCTCTTTTTTCACTCTCATCTCTTTTTTTACTATCACTAACCAACTCCCTTCCACTTCTCATCGTTATCGCTTTACAATGCTCCTTTGGATTTGTTTGCGTGTTCGCCGAAAAAGAAGGTCCAGATTGTTGTTCTGCTAGTTGCTTAGCAAGTTGTCCAACTTGAGTTTCAAGATTTTTTATTTCCGCATCGTTGCTCTTTTGATTAGCCATTGACAATTGCATGAATTGTGTCAATGTATCTTCCAACTTTGAAGTTACGACCGGCGGTTGCTGAGTTTGATAAGGATTTTGACGGCTAGAATTACCACCCTCCATAACCTTGGTTATGGTGATAGTTACTCCTTGGTTGGTACCCTTGATTTGGTTGATAGTGTTGTTGTGGTTGATTTTGAGAATATTATTGATACGGTGGTTGTTGTTGTTGTTGCCTCGGTTGGTAGTCTCGTTGATTCGCCATATAGTTTACCTCTTCGAACCTGGGAGGTGGACAAAATCCGGTATCATGTTCACCTTTGCAAAGCTCACAACAAGCTATTTGTTTAGATTTTGAAGGCTCTTTCATCTATTTAATTTGTTGAGTTAAGAGTTCCACTTGTTGTGAAATGAGTTTATTTTGTGCAAGGATAGCATCATTTGTCCCAAGTTCAAGCACTTCCGGTTTCTTCAAATTGTTTCCTCTACTCTGGTTTTGAAGGTCATTTAGAGCCATACGGTTGATGATATGTGTAGCTTCATCGGCAATTTTAGACAACAAAGAACCACCCGCAGTGGCATCCAATAAAGTCTTACAATTTGGTTAAAGGTCATTCTTGAAAATATGGATTTGCGTCAATTCATCAAAGTTATGACCTTTGCACTTTCGAAGCATGGATTTAAATCTTTCCCATGCCTCGTTCAATGATTCGTTGGCTCCTTAGGAAAACACGGAAATTGTTGTTTTGGATTCCATGAACCAGTTGTGAGAGAAAAATCTTTCAATGAATTTCTCTTCCAACACGTTCCAATCCGTCATGATCGTCGGTGTTTGATCCAATACCAATCTTTGGCTTTGCCGAGCAAAGCATGTGGAAAAATTCTTTTGAACAACGGTAGCTCTCGAGCTTGATCAACTCCCGTCGCCAATGATATCTCGTAAAATTTGGTGAGAAAAGCAAAGGGGTCTTCATGGTCCATTCCGGTGAATGGACTTCCGTATAACAAGTTGAGAGTTCCCGTCTTCATCTCGGCTTGCCTTCTCGTGTGGTTGGCAAACTGAGCAGTATTTCTTGGACTGTTGATACATGGTGTGGAAACGGGCGGTGGTGGTGGTAGATCCATGATAGGTATGAAATGAGGTGGTGGTGTTGTAGAAGAACCTTCTCCCTGTTCTTGTCATTGTCTAGCAAGTTGCCTCCTCCGTCTTGTTCTGCTATTCAGTCTCCTTGCGGTTCTCTCGATCTCGGGATCAAAAAGAAGTTGGTCCTCAGGAATCTGCCCTCGCATAAAACGAAAGTTGCACACTAAACCAAACAAATTAACAAGCACAAGTCAAAAATTCAAGAGTTAAAAATTCGTCAACTATTGCGATGCTCGCAATATCAATTCAAATTCCCCAGCAAGAGCGCCATTTTGTTAGAACAGTGGTAAAGTGTCGGGTTTTTATTATCGTCTCCACATGGAATTTGAGATATTGCTGTCGTTCGACAGTTGTCAAGTTCTTAACTTTATAGTAACAAAAGGAGTTTGGTTTTTAGTCATGGTATCTTGCATAAAAGGTAATAAATTGCGGTAAAAGATTGATTTTATGATTTAATGAAGATTGTCAAAGTTAGGGTTCGGTAATCACTTTGCTTGTATATGTTCGATCAACAATACACTTAAACTCCTTTAGATGATAAACACATTCACAACATCCTCCCAATGTGATTATTTCTAACTCACATTGTGGTTTTTCCCATTTTGATCCATTGTTGATTTCTCACACAATCTATCAAAATGACAACATTTAGGTTTAACATTTTTCATGAACAACCACATTCAAAACTATTTCTAGCTTAAGAAAGTAGAAGGATGAAAACCTAGGTCAACAGTTGGAAAATATCTTTCAATCAAAAACCAACACAAAGAGTTATAGATAAAGCAAGGTTTTCACCATATATTCATCATCCAAGAGTTTACACATGAAGATCATCCATATACATACAAAGCTTAATGATCACCTACATCTAACCTTGAAAAATGAAGAACTTAGCTACTCATTTTCATGGTAGCTTGCAAAAGAAGTTTCAGAAGAAGGTTGATGAACATCTGAGTCGAAGAATCCAACTTGGATGATGATCCACCTTCTTTTTGTAGAATAATGTTTAGAAATGAAGAAAATAAGAGATAATGGGTTTCTAGGTCACAAAAATCTCTTATGCAGCAAAACTAGTGAAAAATATGGTCTCTGTTCAAAAAGTACATAGGGCTACTTATAGAAAAAGTTGTTGTCCTGTCACGCTCGCGACCTCGTTCGCCTAGCGAGCTAACAGCGAGCGTTCGCTACAGCCTCGCCTAGCGAACATGCTAGCGAGGGCTGAGGAAAAGATTTTGGAATGCTTCGCTACTTGCTCGCTAGGTGCTCGCCTAGCAAGCTCTTCGCCACCTGCCTCGCTGCCAGCGAATGATGCCATTTTGATTATGCCCAAGTCTAGGAGTGTTTGCTAGCAGCTCGCTATGGGCTCGCCTAGCAAACAACTCGCTGCAACACTCGCCAGATGTTCTCCTAGCGAACATGCTTTTGCTCTTGTTCTTTCTTGATTCCTTTGTCAACTTTCTTGTGTCTTCAAATTCTACTCTTTCATGCTCAAATACTGCACAATAACACACAAATTAAAAGGACCAAGAGCATTTCACATCATATTGCATATCAACAAAAGTAAGGCGGTTTTGAACCGAAATTAGACCAAAAATGAGCGAAAGATGCCCACATTTGATAGCTCAAATAAGCACAATTGGGCATCTAACAACTCTCCCCAACTAGAATCTTGCTTGCCCTCAAGCAAAGTATGCCTCTTGAAGAACAAGAGGATTTGCTTAAAGAAAAAGGTTTATCCGAAATTGGATCAAATGGCTCAAAAACAAACAACTTAACCAGACATGCGTTCCCAATGATTAGAACAACACAATACACAAAAACTAAAATCTTATAGCAATGCAAAACATGTATCAATCAACAACAATGATATCCTGAATGAATCACCCTATCACTCCTCTTCAAATAAAGATTGAAGAGATCACGCATGCATGAAACTTTGATATCCTAATATCCTGAATGAACAACACAATTCATAAAAACTAAAATCTTATAGCAATGCAAAACATGTATCAATCAACAACAATGATATCCTGAATGAATCACACTATCCCTATCAATCAACACTTACTTATGTTGGAGTTTTTCTTGTTGAGACTTATGTGTAGAACTTAATGATTTTCGGTGCATATTTTCAAATAACTATGTTGTGTTGATGTTTTTATGCCATGGTCAAGCAGGCATGAAACTTTAATTATGGAATTTTATTTTAACTATCTTATTAAACAACGAGCCGGGGATTAGGGTGTTACATAATGGTATCAAAGCAGGTCGTTTCGTCCGACTAGGTTTTGTGACTTTTATCTATTTCCTAGAATGCGATAAGTGTGTGAATGCTATTAATGCAATGTTCCTTATAATTGTTATTTACTGATATACAGAGAAATGGCTGGAAGAAACGATTGCGCAATCGCTAATGCCTTGGCAGCTCTGGCCCATGTGATGGGATAGGCTTTGCAAGATCAGCAAAATCCACAAGATGAAGGTGTCAAATCTCGTGGGCTGAACAAGTTTCATAGAAATAATTTGCCAATCTTTAAGGGAATGTATGATCTAGAGTGTGCTCATGTTTGGTTGCAAGAGATCAAGAAAATATTCAAAGTGATGGCTTGCACATATGCTTAAAAGGTTATTTATGGTACTCACATGGTGTCAGAGGAAGCCGAATAGTGGTGGGATAATGCACGACGGCGATTGGAAGTTAGTGTTATTGAGATTACTTGGGCTCCATTCAGAGCTACATTCTTAGAAAAAAATATTTTGGTTGATGTGCACAACAGGAAGGAAATTGAGTTCCTTGAGCTAAAGCAAGGGAAAACGATTGTTGTGGATTATGCTGCTAAATTTTAAGAATTGTCTAGGTTCTGCTCTCATTACAATGGGGGTAGAAGCTGAAGAGTCCAAATTCATCAAGTTTGAAAGTAGACTTCCCTGAGATTAAACGGTTTATCAGATACCAGGAGATTCATCAGTTCTCTATGTTGGTTAACAAGTTTCTTATTATGGTGAAGATAGTTGTGCAAGATCTACTCATTAAAAAAGTGTTAGTGATAAGAGGAACAGTAATCAGAACCGTGGAAAGTTATATGTTATTCCAGATGGTAATGGTTAATAAAGTTTTCAGCATAAGAATAATGGTGGGAAGAGTCAAACTGGGGAAGGTGCTCATGCTCCTCTCAAGTGTTACAAATGTGGGGATGCTTGGTCATCGTGCTTCAGAGTGTACTGCAATATCATGTTTCAAATGTAGGAAGGCAAGATATAGAGTTGCGGAATGCAAGAGTGCTACTGTGGTATGTTTTAACTGTATGAAGACTGGTCATATTAGCATAGTTTCAGAAACCCAAGAAGACGCATGATGTGAAATTTGGTGGAAAAGTGTTTTCTCATAGTGGTGCAGATGCCTCAAATTTCGATAATCAAATTCAAGGTACATGTTTTATTAATGATATTCCTTTTATTACTATTATTGACATGGGTCTAAAGCATTCCTTTATATCTACTGATTGTGTGAAAAATATTACATCTTGTGGTGTCTACTATGAATGGTAGTATGGTTATCGATAGTCAAACTAATGGGTCGATGACTACTTCGTTGGTTTGTTTAATTTACCTTTGACAATATGTGGTAGGGACTATGGTATTGACTTAGTCTGCTTACCATTAAGACAATTTGATGTTATCCGGGGGATGAACTAGTTGGAGTTCAATTGTATTTATATCAACTGTTATAATAAAATGGTGTTATTTTCTAAGTTTGTGGAAGAGAAAAATCCTTAATTTATATATGTTGGCCAAGTAGAAGAGTTCTTGAAAGAGGAAGCTTGAGTGTTTGTGATGTTTGCTTCTTTGAAAGTTGAAAGTAAAGTAGTGTTGTTTGATTTGCCTATAGTATGTGAATTTCCAGAAGTATTTCCAGATGACATTATTGATCTACCACCAGAGAGAGAAGAGAAGCTCACCATAGATTTAATACTCGGTACTACACCTGTTTCGATGACACCTTACGAAATGTCTCCAACAAAATTGGTTGAAGTGAATAGTCAATTAGAAGATCTGGTTGAGAAGAAATTTGTCAGACCAAGTGTGTCATTGTGAGGAACTCCATTGTTATTAGTGAATAAGAAGGATGGCAATATGAGGTTGTATGTAGAATATCTCCAGTTGAACAAGGTTACAATCAAGAACAAATATCCTCTTCCAAGAATGAATGACCTTATAGATCAATTGGTAGGAGCTTGTGTATTCAGCAAAATTGATTTGAGACCAGGCTACCATCAGATTTGAGTAAAGGATGAAGATATTTCAAAGACAACTTTTAGAACTCGATACGGTCACTATGAGTACTCAATGATTTTGTTTGGTGTGTCTAATTCCCCTGGTGTGTTTATGGATTATATGAATATGACATTCCATCCCTATTTGAATCAGTTTATGGTGGTGTTTATCGATGATATTCTGGTGTATTCTAAATCAGACAAAGATCATGCTGGATATCTTCGAGTTATGCTCCAAGTTTTGAAAGAAAAGAAATTGTATGCCAAATTATCAAAATGTGACTTCTGGTTGCGAGAAGTGAGTTTTTTTGGTCATGTGATTTCTAGTGGTGGTTTGGCGGTTGATCCTTCTAAGGTAGATGCAGTGCTACAATGGAAGGCTCCTAAGTCAGTTATTAAGATCAAAAGTTTCTTAGGGTTGATTGGTTACTATCAAATATTTATCGAGGGTTTTCAAAGTTATCTCTACCTTTGACCCAATTGACTGGAAAGGGTCAAGCTTTTGTGTGGAACACCATGTGTGAAGAAAATTTCTGAGAACTAAAGAAGAAGTTGACAACAACACCAATTTTGATATTACCAGACTTGACAAAACCTTTTTGTTGTGCATTATGATGCATCCAAGATGGGTTTTAGGTGGGGTGCTTATGCAGAATGGGCGGGTGGTAGCTTATGATTCACGACAGCTGAAGATTCATGAGAGGAACTACTCTACCCATATGGTTTAGAATTGGCAGTTGTAGTATTTGTGTTGAAGATATAGAGACACTATTTGTATGGTTATAGGTTCGAATTATTCAATGATCATCTGAGTTTGAGATATCTATTTGTTTAGAAGGAGCTGAATATGAGACAGATGAGATGGTTAGAGTTTTTGAAGGACTATGACTTTGGTTTGAATTACCATCCTGATAAATCCAATGTTATAGCAGATGCTTTAAGTCAGAAGTCGTTGCATATGTCATCATTGGTGGCTATAGAATTGGATTTGATCGACCAATTAGAAGACTTGAGCTTGGTGTGCAAGGTGAAACTAATAGTGTGAGATGAAGAATAAAGTGAAGATGAAGACTTCTGAGTTGACGGGAATGTGATCTTAAAGTTTCGGAATAGAGTTTGTATACATGATGTGTCAGAAATTAAGAAGACAATTTAGGAGGAGAGTCACAAATGCAGTTTGAGTATACATCCTGGGGCTACTAAAATGTATCAAAATCTCAAGAATATGTTTTGGTGGCCAAGGATGAAGAGATATGTTACACAATTTGTTTTTCATGTTTAACTTGCAAAAAGTAGAAGATTGAACATCATAAGTTGCCTAGCCTAATGAAACCTTTAGGTATTCGTGAATGGAAGTGGGATAATATCTTAATGGAATTTGTGGTTAGTTTGTTGAATAATCTCAGAGGGAGCTATATAGTTTAGGGGATTATGCATAGACTGACTAAATCGGCGCATTTCATCCCGATTAAGATCAGTTTTTCATTGCATAAGTTAATCGAGATTTATACTAGTGTGATTTTGAAGCTACATGGTATTTTGTCGAGTATTTTTTCTGACAGAGACCTGAGATTCACGTCCTTGGTGTGCGAGGTGAATACTAATAGTGTGAAATGGATACTAGAATGAAGATGAAGACTTATGATTTGACGAGAATGGATCTTGAAGTTTCAGAATAGAACTTGTGTACTTGATGTGTCAGAACTTAAGAAGATAATTTTTTAGGAGAGTCACAGATGCAATTTGAGTATTCATCCTGGGGCTACTAAAATGTATCAAGATCTCAAGAAGATGTTTTGGTGACCAATAAAGAAGAGAGATGTTGCACAATTTGTTTTTGTATGTTTGACTTGCAAAAAGTCAAAGATTGAACATCACAAGTCGTCTGGCCTGATGCAACTTTTGGATATTCCTAAATAGAAGTGGGATAATATCTCAAAGGAATTTGTGATTGGTTTGCTGAATAATTTCAGAAGGAGTTATGCAATTTGGGGGGTTGTGGATAGACAGACTAAATCGACGCATTTCATCCCGATTAAGATCAGTTTTCATCGCATAAGCTAATTGAGATCTATATTAGTGTGGTTATGAAGCTACATGGTATTTTGTCGATCATTGTTTCTAACAGAGACCTAAGATTCGCGTCCTTGGTGTGCGAGGTGAATACTAATAGCATGAGATGAAGACTAATGTGAATATGAAGACTTATGAGTTGACAAGAATGGAATCTTGAATTTCAGAATATAGTTTGTGTACCTAATGTGTCAGAACTTAAGAAGACAATTTTGGAGGAGAGTCACAGGCGCAGTCTGAGTATTCATCCTAGGGATACTAAAATGTATTAAGATCTCAAGAAGATGTTTTGGTGGCCATGGATGAAAAGAGATGTTGCACAATTTGTTTTTGCATGTCTGACTTGTGAAAACTCGAAGATTGAACATCACAAGTCGTCTGGTCTGATGCAAGCTTTGGATATTCCTGAATGGAAGTGGATAACATCTCAATGGAATATTTGATTGGTTTGCTAAATAATCTTAGAGGGGGCTATGCGATTTGAGGGATTCTGGATAGACTGACTAAATCGACGCATTTGATCCTGATTAAGATAAGTTTTTCATTGCATAAGCTGATTGAGATCTATATTAGTGTGGTTGTGAAGCTACATGGTATTTTGTCGAGTATTGCTTCTGACAAAGACCGAGGATTCACGTCCTTGGTGTGCGAGGTGAATACTAATAGTGTGAGATGAATACTTAAATGAAGATGAAGACTTCTGAGTTGACAAGAATGAGATCTTGAAGTTTCGAAATATAGTTTGTGTACCTAATGTGTCGGAACTTAAGAAGACAACGTTGGAGGAGAGTCACAGACGCAGTTTGAGTATTCATCCTGAGGCTACTAAAATGTATCAAGATATCAAGAAGACCTTTTGGTGGCCAGGGATGAAGAAAGATGTTGAAAAATTTGTTTTTTCATGTTTGACATGTAAAAAGTCGAAGATTAAACATCATAAGTTGTCTAGCCTGAGCCAACCTTTAGATATTCTTAAATGGAAGTGGGATAATATCTTAACAGAATTTATGATTGGTTTGCTGAATAATCTCAGAGGGAGTTATGAGATTTGGGGGATTTTGGATAGACTGACTAAATCGGCACATTTCATCCCGATTAAGATTAGTTTTTCATTGCATAAGCTGATTAAGATCTATATTAGTGTGGTTGTGAAGCTGCATGGTATTTTTTCGAGTATTGTTTCGGATAGAGACCCAAGATTCACGTCCAGGTTTTTGAAGTGTTTGCAGGAGATCCGAGATTCACTTCCAAGTTAGGTACTAGACTGAGGTTGAGTTCTTCCTATTATCCACAGAGCGATGGTCAGACTGAAAGGGCTATTCCGTCTCTAGAGGACTTATCGAGGGCTTTTGTCTTAGAGCAAAAAGGTGATTAGGACGATTATCTATCATTGATCAAATTTACATACAATAACAACTACCATTCTAGTATCGAAATGGCACCATTTAAGGCTTTATATGGTAGGAGGTGTAACACTCATTTGTGTTGGTACGAGTCTGGAGAGAGTGTTGTACTTGGACAAGAGATTGTACAACAGACTACTGAGAAGGTGAAGATGATCCAATAGAAGATGAAGGAGTCACAAAGTAGGAAAAAAAGTTACCATGATAAGAAGAGGAAGGCTCTTGAGTTTCGAAAAAGTGATCATGCATTTATAAGAGTCACTTCCGGGACTGGTGTTGGACGTGCGCTAAAGTCTAAGAAGTTTACTCCTTGTTTCATTGGTCTGTATCTGATTACCCAGCAAAAGTGATGGATAGCCTAACCATCGAGGCATCACCTATGAGGATTGAGGATCGAGAAGTGAAGCCAGAGTTAAAGAGACTGCTTTGGTGAAGGTTATTTCGAGAGGACCTGCTTAAGGTAGCATGACGTGGGAGCTAGAGAGCTAGATGAAGGAATGTTATTCGTATATGTTTTTTCCAGGTAATTTTCAAGAGAAAATTTGTTCTCAGTTGAGGAGAGTTGTATCACCCTGATTTTTAAATCAATATTTTATTTAATTATTGGAGTGTTTATGTGTTATTTCTGTATTTTGGTGTTTTGGAGATTTAGGGGTATTTTAGAATTTAATAATTACTAGGAATATAGAGTTTGAGAGCGAAGAAATAAAATATAATTTTATTTAATTATTAGAGATAAATAGATAATTTTACTTATTTAATAATAATTTAAGTAATAAGTATTATTAGAGATAATTCATATTTTTGTGGATTTTCATGAAATAATTATTTAATTGAGATTTTTATTTAAATTAAATAAAAGTGTGACATTTAATTGGAAAATATAATTTTTTGGGGATAAAAGTAAAAGTTGAGATTTTACGTAAAATTGTCAAAATTAGAGGTCGGTTGAGTGAGGGGAGTATGAAGCTCAATTGGGATAAATTAGGTTAATATAAAATCTAAAATGAGAGGCTCAGCTAGATTATGTGAAAAGGTTAGAAAATTGGGAAGCGACCAATCTAAAGATTTGGAATACGCAGAGTTGAAGGCGATCATATGAGCATGAATGTTAGGCTAGAGAGCTTCAATTTTGAGATATGAGGGATTGCTTTACATATGGGTGACTTTTAGGTAGCCAGGATGGTCAGAGTTCCATACCCTCCTGTCATACCCTAAATTTCGACCAGGCACTCTCAACTTGCATTCATTTTCACTTTGCATCATCTGTATAGCATAATCATACATTTCATTTGAATCTCAAGACGTGAGATTGTAGGTTTTCTGTTAATCTGGATTTTCTTTATTTAGAGGTGGTATCTTCCGGTTATTGTACTCAAGTTTGAGGCAAAGGTGTTGGATTTTCAATCATCATGAGCAATTCCTATCACATATTTATCAAAGCACGACATCAGCTTCTTTGAATTTCCTCAAGCGTGTCAGATGTTTAGGGTTTCACTAGTGGTTTAACTAGAAAGATTATGAATTAGGGTTTTGGTTCTCACCAAGTCAATGCTTCATCATTGTATGCACTCAAAGCAGAAAGCTTAAGGTTTCTTACCCTTTTGTGTTTGAGTTAGGCAAGTGTTGTTCAAGTGAGTTTCATTTGAGACCAGTAGGTTAAGTACGTGTGTGCACTAGTGTTCATTTCAATTAGATGGAATTTGATCTTGGTCAAGAAAGAGGGGTTTGTTTCGTTCAAAAGATGGATTTGTCATGGATCAATACTTTATGTCTAAAGATCATCAAGTCAGGGCTCATGTCAATTCAAATTATTTGTTGAAGTCAAGTACAGAGCCATCAAAGGTCAAAGTAGTTGGTACATTTCAAGTTGTGTACAAGTATTAATTATATGGTTTAGTTTCTTGTCATTGACTCAAAGAGTTCAAGTTTGTTATTCAGTGCATATCATTTCAAGATGGATTTAGAGTTGTGATGTCCTTCTCAGAATTTGATTCAAGAGGATTCTTTTCTAACTTAGTTCAAGATTTATGGTGTACAAGTTAAATTGCCAAGGCTTTATGTGTTGTCCAAATATGAAGGCGTATTACAAAACTCATTTCTAAACCACTTTCCATTTCAATTACCCATTTCAATCATCCTTTTCTTCATACCCATTTTCTAGATTCTTTCTGATCTGCTGTCGTGCCCGGATAAAAAACGAGTATTTTTTAAAACAGTAGTAACGGTAACGACAACTCGAGCATCATTCTCACAAGGATTCTTGTATTATTTCAACCAACTAAAGAAAAGGTTTATGATGGGGTTTGAGTTTCGATTAAAATAAAAAATGTGGGTATAAGTGATTATAAAAATAAGCTAAAACGGCTAATCCTACTTATTTAGATTCCGACTTATCATCGATTACTATAACACCAATCCCTAAGCGGCTTCGATCCTATTCGATTATGATATTAATCAGACAACCACTTATCTAAATCAAATGAATTATGTTCTTGTTTACCGAATTAAGCAAACGGTTAAGAATATGACGAGTTAACGAATTAAGCAAAGGATAACACGCAATTAAATTTAGGAACATGCATACAATCGAATTTTATCAATTTTATCCTATGAATAACAATCGAATTAAGCAAACAATTTCAATAAAATTAAGCAAATGACTTCATAGAAAAGGATTGAAAAGAATCGAATTTAAATTGGTATTATAATAACCTCAAAGCGATGGAACCGTACACAGCAGGATTTGCCCGTGAGAATCAGCTCTCCATTACAATTGTAAAAAGAAACGTAAAATCATGAAAAGAAGGTTATGAACAGTAGCACAAATGCTACTAGGTATAGGGAAGCATCACAAAATCTGGTTCTAACCCAACTGGGTCGAAAAACATAAAAGACCCGACCCAAAACTAAATATTTCTAATGGCAGATTTTGGATCCTAACTTCAATGAATTATTTAAGCCTGCTATACTCCGAATCAGCTTCTTCCTGAAACATGAAAGTTGTAGCTCTCAGTCTTAGCTTTCCAACGCCTATTAGAACACTCAAATCCAATTCTCGTATCTCCAGTTATAGTTCAAACAGTGAACAGATATCAAATAACCGCTAAAGCTGAAAATAAGCTGCAAAAATAGATTAAAGGCAAATAAAGACTTAATTCTAAAAACCTAATAAAACAGTAAAATAAACACACAAAAAACTAAGGAAGTGCCTAAGTAAAAACATAAGGAAATGTGAAATAAGATGCACTGATCAAATTCTCCCACACTTGAACTTTTGCACTCTAAGCAAAATAGTATCAAGACTCATGAAAAACAATAGCATTCAGATACTCTAACTAGGCTGCAAACTCTTCTTCAGTCAAGATTGAATCGATAGGTACTAATTTTGCACACTAAGGATATGTAAGAACACAAATCTGCAATTATGTACTCATAAACCTCCCTCCTATACAAACCAATCTGAATCATGTTATTATGCTTAAGCCTAACTTACTCATCCCCCATTTTGCTCTCTTTCATTCTAATGCAATCACATTAAGCCTGTTATCTATTCATACACATGGTAAATAAGCTTGTTAGTGACTATGATCCATATCTTGTCAACAATTCAAAGTTAACCACTTTAGCAACAACAATATTTTTTTTCTTTTTTATTTTTTTTTAAGGTTTCACAACCGTTAGCCTAAGTGACCGGGTGAGGGTCACCTAACTTAAAAGGAGGATTCCTATTTAGATTTCTTATTAAGCACAAGATCACTCACTTATTTGCATCAGCTTAATTACTTAGTGTGTGATTTCTAGATGGTGCTGACTGTTAGATAAACTACGTAAGAGCTATTGAAGGATGAGAGCTCAAGGCTATGTCATAACAAGTATTTAAATCCATTTCCATATTTGGGAGACTTAAGATGTTAAAACAGTACCGATATTATGAATTTTTCCCAAGTCTCCACAATCTAACCTCAAATTAATCTATAGCCTAAAAGTTTCAAAAGATGTATTGTGTTTCAAAAGTAAAAAAAAAAATATTATTTTTTATATAAGAACAAAGCCAAAACAAAACAAAGAAAACAAAATAAAAAAAATGGTTCCCTTCCCCACACTTAAAATATACATTGTCCTTAATGAAAGAACATAAATATAAAATAAGAGTGAGAGAAAGGAAAGAATACACCCGAGTAGTCAAGGTGGATATGTGATCACATAAGCAGCATTTCCCAAAGAGAGATCTTCTGCAGGTTCCTCTTCCAAAGTGGAGATGTCATAAAGTAACTTTGGGTAGCATCCATTGACCTTGAAATATTTATTAGCGCCTTCGTCTTTTATTCCAAGATCAAAAAAGAATCTTTGATAAATAAAAGTGTTGAATGGGCACGTGAATGTGATATTCTTTTCCATAACATCAGAGATCAAAGGATTAAGGGGTTGCATCACTGCTTTTCTTCCATCTTCCATCGGGGTCCATCCAATTCCCTTCGTATATTTCTTCAAAACCTGCAAAAGCTTATTTTCTTGATCAAAATCAAGGTTAGAAGAAATTATAACAGGTAGCTTTTCATTCCTCTGTAAATATGCATAGTTTAGATTGTCTAGAAGTGATTTAAGCTCTAAGGAAGGAGGTTGATCAATGGAAGGCACGGTCGGGGCAGCCGAAATATCCAGAGCTTCAGCCGCATAAATGACATCATGAAAAGCATCACCCTGCAAGGCAGTATTAATCTCAGCACAAACAGAGCAAATGTTAGTGTCAGTACATGAATCACAAGAGTAAGTATCATCAAAATATGCTAATGATGGAAAATCAAACAACAAATCAGAATAAGAATCATCAACTAAATCATAAAGCAACTGTTTTGGATTCACTACAGTTTGGGGAAGTAGTTTGATTGATTCTTGAGCTTGCTAGATGGCATTCACTAAAGTGGCAAGTTTTTCAATCTGAGTCTGCAAAGACTGAATACTAGAATATGTTTCTTGCTTAAACTGGAGATCATTTATAACCATTTGCTTGACAAGGTCCTCTAGTGAAGGTCCGAAAGATGTAGGACACACAATTTGGAATTCCTTCAGATACTTCTTCGAATCCTTACCTGCAAGACCATTAAACCTTGACAACAAGTGTATTAAACCAGATTCCAATTCGAAAAGTACAATAAATGTTGGATATTTCGTACATAAAGTATTATAATTCATATCATGGGCAACAAGTTCTCTAAGATTTCTTTGATTTGTCATATTAAATTTAATAGGAAAAAAATCAGCAAAGAAAAATAAAACCGAGAACTACTTCAGCAATGTAGCAACAATTAGGAAAATACCAATAATGTCCCTATTAAGAAAAAGAATGGAAAAATAGAAAAGCGAATAAAATAAAATTTAAAAATTATGAAAATATAATTAAATATCAAATCAAATCAAAATAAATATCTACATAAAAATTCCGATTTTTTTAAAAATATGAAAATAGAAAATAAATTAAACAAAATAGGAAAATAAGGAATTTTTGATTCAAAGTCAAACTCATTAAGAATTATATTCTAAAGGAGTATTATTCGTCGATTTCTTTTGGATTTTCTGGAAAAAATTCGGAGCAAATTAAAACAGTAGCTTCCAACTTATCTGATAGACTGAAACGCTTACTCCTATACTGCAACCTTGAAAAATCAACAAGCAAACACAAAAACAAAAAAACAAAAAAACAAAAAAAAAAATCTAACAAAACGTTAAACTAAAATTATAAAATTATCTAAAATCAACAAGAATCCCCCGACAACGACGCCAATTTGATCTGTTGTCGCGCACGGATCAAAAACGATTATTTTTTAAAACAGTAGTAACGGTAACGACAACTCGAGTATTGTCTCACAAGGATTCTTGTATTATTTCAACCAACTAAAGAAAAGGTTTATGAGGGGCTTTGAGTTTCGATTAAAATAAAAAATGTGGGTATAAGTGATTATAAAAATAAGCTAAAACGACTAATCCTACTTATTCAGATTCCGACTTATCATCGGTTACTATAACACCAATCCCTAAGCGACTTCGATCCTATTCAATTATGATATTAATCAGACAATCGCTTATCAAAATAAAATGAATTATGTTCCTGTTTACCGAATTAAGCAAACGGTTAAGAATATGACGAGTTAACGAATTAAGCAAACGATAACACGCAATTAAATTTAGGAACATGCATACAATCGAATTTGATCAATTTTATCCTATGAACAACAATCAAATTTGATCAATTTTATCCTATGAACAACAATCGAATTAAGCAAACAATTGCAATAAAATTAAACAAATGACTTCATAGAAAAGGATTGAAAGGAATCAAGTTTAAATTGGTATTATAATAACCTCAAAGCGATGGAACCGTACACAACAGGATTTGCCCGTGAGAATCAGCTCTCCATTACAATTGTAAAAGGAAAAGTAAAATCATGAAAAGAAGGTTATAAACAGTAGCACGACTGCTACTAGGTATAAGGAAGCATCACAAAATTTGGTTCTAACCCAACTGGGTCGAAAAACATAAAAGACCCGACCCAAAACTAAATATTTCTAATGGCAGATTTTGGGTCCTAACTTCAACGAACTATTTGAGCCTCTTATACTCCGAATCAGCTTCTTCCTTAAACATTAAAGTTGTAGCTCTCTGTCTTAGCTTCCAAACGCCTATTAGAAAACTCAAATCTGATTCTCGTAGCTCCAGTTATGATTCAAACAGTGAACAGATATCAAATAACCGCTAAAGCTGAAAATAAGCTGCAAAAATAGATTAAAGGAAAATAAAGACTTAATTCTAAAAACATAATAAAATAGTAAAATAAACACACACAAAACTAAGGAAGTGCCTAAGTAAAAACATAAGGAAGTGTGCATTAAGATGCACTGATCAAATTCCCCCACATTTGAACTTTTGCACTCCGAGCAAAATAGTATCAAGACTCATGAAAAACAATAGCAATCACAATAAGTATGCTTAAACCTAACTTACCTGATAGACTGAAATGCTTACCCATATACTGTAACCCTGAAAAATCAACAAGCAAACACAAAAAAAAAAATCTAACAAAAATCTAAACTAAAATTCTAAAATTAGCTAAAATCAACAAGAATCCCCCAACAACGACGCCAATTTGATCCGTTGTCACGCACGAATCAAAAACGAGTATTTTTGAAAATAATAGAAATGATAACGACAACTCGAGTATCATTCTCACAAGGATTCTTGTATTATTTCAACCAACTAAATAAAAGATTTATGAGGGGGTTTGAGTTTCGATTAAAAGAAAAAATGTGGGTATAACTGATTATAAAAATAAGCTAAAACGGTTAACCCTACTGATTCAGATTCCGACTTATCATCGATTACTATAACAGCAATCCCTAAGTGGCTTCGATCCTATTCGATTATGATGTTAATCAGACAATCTCTTAGCAATCCCTAATTGGAACATGCATACAATCGAATTTAATCAATTTTATCTTATGATCAATAATCGAATTAAGCAAACAATAGCAATAAAATTAAGCAAATGACTTCATAGAAAAGGACTGAAAGGAATCGAATTTAAATCGGTATTCCTTCAGATGGTCCGAAAGGTGTAGGGCACACAATTTGGAATTCCTTCATATGCTTATTCGAATCCTCACCTGCAAGACCATTAAACCTTGACAACAAGTGTATTAAACTAGATTCCAATTTGAAAAGTACATAAAGTATTATAATTCATATCATGGGAAACAAGTTCTCTAAGAGTTCTTTGATTTTCCATATTAAATTTAATAGGAAAAAAATCAACAAAGAAAAAAAAACTGAGAACTACTTCAGCAATGCAGCAACAATTAGGAAAATACCAACAATGTCTCTATTAAGAAAAAGAATGGAAAAATAGAAAAACGAATAAAATAAAATAAAAAATTATGAAAATATAACTAAATAGAAAATCAAATCAGAATAAATCTCTACAAAAAAATTCGTATTTTTTTGAAAATATGAAAATAGAAAATAAATTAAATAAAATAGAAAAATAACGAATTTGCGATTTTCAGGGTCAAACTCATTTAGATCCAAACAGTGAACATATATCAAATAACCGTTAAAGCTGAAAATAAGTTGCGAAAGTAGATTAAAGGCAAATAAAGACTTAATTCTAAAGATATAATAAAACGGTAAAATAAACAAAAAAACTAAGAAAATGCCTAAGTAAAAACATAAGAGAATGTGCATTAAGATGCACAGATCACTTTCCTTTGTACCCATTTTTATTTAACCAATCATCTATATATCCAATTCATTTCCATAACCAATTCGAGTCCATATCCATTCTTTCTAAATCCACATTTGTTATCCACTTTTCCATTTCAAATATCCATTTCAATTGTCCATTTTTCATTCAGTTTCTATCCAATTCAAGTTTCAATTCAATCCAACTAGTCCATTTTTCTCTAACCAATAACCATTTGTCAAATCCATTTCCAAAATTACAAATCCATTTTTTATCAATTAACCTTTCCATATCCAAATTTAATTCAAAACCATTTTAGATCCATTTCATTATCCACATTCATTTCCTATATATATATATATATATATATATATATATATATATATATATATATATATATATATATATATATATATATATATATATATATATATATATATATATATATATATATATATATATATATATATATATATATATATATATATATATATATATATATATATATATATATATATATATATATATATATATATATATATATATATATATATATATATATATATATATATATATATATATATATATATATATATATATATATATATATATATATATATATATATATATATATATATATATATATATATATATATATATATATTACTCATTGTTGCGGTGAAATTTGGATGTCAAGCTATTGATTAACTTGAATCTTAATTCATTTACAACCGGTCTTTGATTTATCCGAAGGAAAGGTTAAAGAAAGGAAAAACCTAAAGGAGAGAGATCTAAGGTTCGGGGGTTGGTTAAGATTAGGGAAGGTATTAGCACCCTAAACTTCCGTAGTACTCTACGGGAACCTTTTGTTTATTTTTTTTATTTATTTCATTAATTATTTTGCTTTAGGGTATATACAAAGGATTGAAAATTAAAAAAGACCTAGGGGTTAATTCTAAGTTTACTCGGCAAGACATCGCATCTTGTGCCTACATATCCTTACGGGAATGGAATCAGAGTAATTGTAGTTCCCCTCAAAAGGGAGGTTAGAAACGTCTTGACTGTGGCCAAGGTTTCAATGGGGAATAAACGTATCTTAGGGACACGCTTACGCGGAGTGTAGAAACTCCAATATCTACGTTGTAAATTGTTAAGTAAATTAGGGTTAGGTTAGGGATTCCGCGGCGGGAAACCCTAAAATGAGTGCGGCGACTCTTTGACCTAAAGCTAGGGGTAGTTTTGTAATTTTTGTCCACGGCGAGACATTCGTGAAAAGTTAGGGTTTGTAAAGGGTTTGAAGTTTTGAGGACTATTGGCGCGGCGGCCAAACGGCTAGACCTAATCCTTCGGAGGAATGCAATGGGACAAATTAACGATGCAAATGCGAGAATTTAAACCATACAAACAACAGAAATTAAAGTGCGGAAAGGTAAACGCAATAATTTGTTCGCGAAGTTACAAATGAGAAACAGATACAATTATAATACAACTTGAATTGAAAAACACATTAAAATAGCTAATAGCAACGTAACAAGCTGCACATTGAATACACAAAGTTAGTAGACAGAGTCAGACAGTAATCAGACGAGTTATGAAACGAAAGTGCGAAAGTTATAGATATTCTTTGTTGTTTATTTGTGATATATAAAAAAGCTTTTGATTTAAGTTAAAAAAGAGGTTTTAATATTATTAAAAAAAAATTTCAAAAATAGTCTTAATTTAATTATCTAACAAAAAGGTTTTATTTATAAAAAAAAAAAAAGGTTTAATGTTATTATTATATATTTTTTTTAAAAAACGGTTCTAGTTATTATTTTAAAAAAAAGATTTTTATATTATAACAAGTTTTAATAAATTAATGATAACAATAATAATAATTGTAATAATAATAATAATAATAATGATAATAACAATAATAAATAATAATAATAATAATAATAATAAAGCAATAATGAATTTTAAATGTGCCAAATAACCCAACAATGTTGCTAACGCAGAAATGCGTTCATCGCAACCAGATCTAAATCGGACGAAACAAAATTTATCGCAAAGAAAAAGAAATTCAGCAAAAAAACAGTATTATTGCTCACACAAAAATGCGATCATCGCAACCAGATCGAACTAACACAAATGTCACGCGTCATGCATACAAATGTGCAAACATCGTATCGATATAATTCGATCAAAAATTAATCTTATATATATATAAACTCTAACAATTTAAAAATTATAAATATATAAACGTAACAGTAATAGATAAAGAAAAAGAAATAACGGTAATAGATGAAGAAAAAAAATAACGGTAAAAGATGAAGAAAAAGAAACAACAGTAATAGATGAAGGAAAAGAAATAACGGTAAACAATGAAAAAAAAGAAACAACAGTAATAGATGAAGGAAAAGAAATAACGGTAGACGGCACTCACTCCTCTTAGGTTTTTTTCATTCTCCCCTTTTTTCAACAAGGCAACACATGTATATATAGGGAACAAATTAGGGTTAACACCAAATTGTCAATAATGTCCCTAAAGCCCATTTTAAAGCCCAAACTAAATAATTAGTTAAGAAAAAATAAAATTTAAATAATTTAAAATAATTAAAATAAACTTAAAATAAAAACTAATAATCCTATTGATTCCTAAAATCAAAAATATTATAAAAAGAACAAAATTTTTTCTAATATTTTTTATTTTATGATTTTTTGGATATTTTTATGAATAATTTAGAAAAAAGTGAAAAAAAAATAATATTTTAAAAAATGATTTAATTAAAATACGAAAATAATAATTAAATAATAATAAAAAACTATTTTTGTTATTTTTTAATGAGAGATAGAAACATTTAGAGTAAAAATAATAAAAAACAAAAAGTGACTAAGGTGAGATTCAAACTCTCAACCTCTCACACTCACAACTCCTTACACATGTCCTCTTGCCAATTGTGCCATTTTTACTTTTTAGAAAAAAAATACACGCCATATGATATTTACCTGCAAAAAGTCAAACGACTACACAAATTTGTTAGTATTGATTAAATGCAATGAAATGCGACGACAAATCTTAGGGCAAAATTTGGGGTATTACAGTTGCCCCTATTTAAATAACTTCACCGGGTGATTCGAGCAACGGAGACTCGAGAAATCGTGGTGGAGGGATTTAAATACAGATAACCGAAAATTTTGCCTTTAGACGCAGTGCTATGCAATGATATGGACAAAACAAAACGAACTATAATGCTAAATATAATATAAATCTGATATGATGCGTATGATGAAAATGACAAATGCACGGATACAGACGAAACAACGTCACAGGGGACGACCCACCGAGGAATTGCACTAGGGAAGAAGACATGTCATATCTGGAAGAACGTCGGGTAGACACGACACAGAATTGTTGATAGGTGCCAAGTAAATTAGAAATTGTCCGCAAGGTAAGACGCGAGTAAAACACGAGCTTAGGAGAAAAACGCAAATGGGGATAAAACACCCATGATGCCAAGTAAATAAATTTTTCCCACAAGGTAAGACACGAGTAAAACACGACCTCAGGGAGAAAAAAAAGCAAATGGGGGTAAAACACCATGATGTTAGGTAAACCCAGGAATATCTGGTAAACGGGGAATAAAACACCCGGGATAAAGGTACATGGGGGATAAAACACCCAAGGATAGAAGGTAAGTGGGGAGTAAAGCACCCAAGATAGATATGTAAATGGGGAGTAAAGCACCCAGGATAGAAATGTAAATGGGGAGTAAAGCACCCAAGATAAAAATGTAAATGGGGAGTAAAGCACCCAAGATAGAAATGTAACTGGGGAGTAAAGCACCCAAGATAGAAATGTAAATGGGGAGTAAAGCACCCAAGATGTGCACATGTATAGGAATTATGCTATGACATATGATCAAATGCAAATGCAGACGTCGACGACAAGACTCGACTCTTTCTGTGAGATGACAAAACTGGAGGACTGATTCCTCAACACGGAGATCACTGTCATTCTGTTAAACTGTATCAAGTTGATAGTCACTGTAGGAATGATGAATAACTGCTTGGGGATTATGCAAGTAAACTGCCCCAGGTCAAATGAATTGATAATTGCTTCAGCTGTCTGATTCGTGGAATCGACTGTTTTGCTGTATCCTCGGAGGGCTTACCCCAGTCTGAGTCTTGAACAATTCTCTGGATAAACCAAATCTGAGAAGATATTGCCTTGAACAAATCTTGAACTGATTCTTTGACAGGGTGTAAAAGGAACTTGCCCCTGATAAGATCACTTGACCAAGTTTCTCATTGTTTGAAAATTCCTTAGAGGAAAGCCAGTTTGCAAACAAAAATATTCATACAAACATGGTAATGCAAAGTTCATGCGATTTTTGAAAAATTATTTTTGAAAGATGGAAAATACATGAGTCGTTAGTCAGAACAAGGCGGTTCAAGACACTCAAAGTTTAAAATAAAAGTGTATTGCCAAAATAAATGATTCGCAAGGATCTTTTGGAGTCAGGTTACGCAACCTTGCTGTAGTATACTTTCAAAATAACCTTGCTTCAATTAGGTCTTTTGAGGGTTGTAATGTGGCCTGGTTCACGGTTTATGAAACAAAAGATAAAGGCTCAAAATTTATTTGTACCCACCCAATCTACGTGATGATCCTCAGTCCTATGCTCAGTTAACTCATACTATGCATTCAGGTTCCCATAAGTTAGGGATTTCATTGATCGTAGCAATGATGACTCAGAAGTCAAAGGGACCTATGAAAAGGCAGCCACTACTCCCCTATAACATTTGATTGTTTTGACATTGAGGATTTTCAAGATAAGGATTTAAAAATCTCTTTGTATTATCCCTAAATTTTGCCTGAACTGTTTATTTTAGAGTTTACAGTCAGCGGGATGCCCCAGTTTTGCCTAAGTCTCCTTCATAGGTTTTGACTTAGCGGGCTTCTTTTGATTTTTTTTTATATTATTTTTTTTTTGTGTGAAGGAAAGTGACTGTTTGATTTTAATGATTACGGTGAACCATCATCGACCTTCTGATTAGAAAACATCTTCGACACTTATTTGACGTGTGCGAAGGAAAATTTGTTAATGAAAGGTGTATCGTATGAACACACAACCAAGTTAACTGAGAACTACCCATCCCAAGGTTAAAATTGTGGGTTTTTTGTAACGAAAGAAACTCCAACTTCTAGGCCCGAAGGGGGTGACGAGGGATTAACTTCCTTATTTCTCCAGTGTTTGGGAATTGAAATAATGCCTTACATCGTCAACAAGGTTTAATTGAAAGCATACTGACAGCAGTTATGGGTATAACATTTTCGTCATCCTCCCTCCGATCTTAGCATATCAAAATTTTGGACAAGAAGTAAACATTTGAAAAATAAAGCATAAAGATGCAAATAAATGGACGGAAATGAATTGAATCAAAAGTCGTAATGCTTATTTCATTAATGAAAGTACAAACATAATTGAAAGCAAACAACTTAAACAAAATAAGGAAAATGCAAACAACGAGAAAAAAAAGGCCCAATGACAAAGCTTCAATTCTGATGTGTTGGCAAGGGATCTGTCTGGACGCTCGGACGACTATCCGTAAAATCAAGTATTCCGGCTCTAATCAGTTCACGCACCCTAGCTTTCAACGCAAAACAATGCTCCAAGTCGTGGCCTAAGGCACCCTCATGAAAAGAACACTTTAGATCAGCCCTAAACCCAACTGGAGGATTAAGAGGAGGTGGTAAAGCCTTTGTAGTGATCAGCCCTTGTCGAACTAAGTCAGGATACAGCTCTGTGTAAGTCATGGGAATAGGATCAAAGTGATCCTTGTTCCGATTCTGGTCTTGTCTGATAACTGGGCGTTGAGGAGTCTGAGCTGGCTGTGGAGCACTAACAGGTTGAGATCCCTGGCGAGGCTTCCTTGATTCAGTTATGACAGCATTGGCCTGTTCATCCTTCTTCTTATGGAAATTCCCGTAGGGTTTCTTTGCACCATTAGAAGATTCAACAGCTTTGGATACTTTACCATTTTTCAAACCTTCTTCTAACCTCTGACCAATAGTCACCAAATCTGCAAAACTTGAAGAGACATTCCCGATCATCTTTTCCCAATAGAAAGGGGACAAAGTATCCATGAACAATCCAGTTAATTCCTTTTCTGCTATAGGGGGTTCAACTTGAAAAGCTAACTCTCTCCAACGCTGAGCATATTCCTTGAATGACTCTTTTTCATTTTGAGACATATTTTGTAATTGACGGCGATCGGTAGTCATATCCAGGTTGTATTTGTATTGTTTCATGAAAGCGTTAGCGAGATCTTGAAAGCAACGGACACTGTTATGCTCTAAGTTCATATACCATTTGAGAGAAGCACCACTCAAACTGTCTTGAAAGCAATGGATGAGCAATTTCTGATTGTTGGTGTAGGCCGCCATCTTTCGAAAGTACATGACCAGATGAGCTCTTGGACATGAGTGACCTTTATACTTCACAAACTCAGGAGTCTTGAATTTGGCAGGCATAACGAGACCGGAGACTAGGCACATATTGTCGGCATCTATATTGAAGAAATCAGTACCCTCAACAGCTTGGAGTCTCTTATTGATGATTTGATACTGTTCACGGGTAATCTCAGGCTCAACAAAATCTTCATGGTCTTCCCCTTGAACACTGGCAACATTGTGCTCATATAGAGGATTCTCAAAGGGAGCTCGGATAGTTTGGTTAACAGTGTGGACCACAGGTCTAGTCTCGGTAAGGACGGGAGCTTGAAAAACCGGTCTGACAGTCTGACCAATTGTAGCAGACGATGCAATAGGCGGAGAGTAGTTAGGAGGTAAACCAAGCTCGGGCCAAGTAGATGGTGGCACTGGAACAAGAGGTGGATCAACATCCGAAACTTCCTGAATGACGGTCCTTTGAGGTGACTCTCCTCTGGAAATCAGTACTTGGAGCATCTCAGTGAGTTTGGTCATGCCTGATTTCAACTCATCGATCTCCATTCGGATCTCTATATTATATGCCTCTTGCTCTGACATCTTACGTCTATAATTAGCCCTGGTCTGATATCTGTGTCGAGGAATCAGCTTGACGACTCAAAGGTACACTGGAAGACGAGAGAACCGAGAATGAGAAACCGGGGGACAAATGCAATGCAAAAATGTGATGCTGATGCCATGCAATGGTTTCAAGAATTTCAACGGTCGATTGCGAATATTGCTTTTTAAGAAAGTTGGAAAAAATTTTAGACTTTAAAATGTAAGGCTTTTCGAATTTGCAAAGGACTGCTGAATTCCTTGAAACTAGAAATGATATGATGCTTTATGGATGCGAAGCACAAATACACATAAGCAAACAAAAGGTCCTAAGTTAGAGGAACAATGAATGGAGTCAAGGTCTACCCTTCCCCAAAGGTATGTATTATAGGGTCGTTGTACCTGCAGAACAAGGGTCTAAAGAGGTGCCCAAAGTCATCAGTCCATCCTTCGGATATTATCGACTTCCCGACTGACTCGAGGGTCAATAATATTCTCAAGAGAACCTCTTTTAAGTGTAGCATCGCGTAGCAACCATTGTAGGACTACTCCCATATAGTTCCCGCACTACGTCCTATATAAGGTCAAGATGGTGTAAAGGTACTACGGTTCCCAGTATCACAGACTCCAATCGATAACGGTAAAAGTTTTCACGACTACACTCGATCAACCGAACCATTTTCGAAAGTGTCTCAACTGAGCGGTGATTCTCGATTTAGCTGAGTCGGGACTCACTCCCTATAAGCCTCGTCGAATATATCAGCCATCCTATCATAAGGTCGCTCAAGTCCGGGTGTAGGACTTATCTCACAACACAGTAACTCCCAAGCAAGGTACCCCTGAACAATATATATACAAATGAGCAAAAATATTAATGAAACAAATATATAATGAAAAATAAACAAAATGGGGATAACCCTCAAAAGTTAGGACTCCCCAGTGAAGTCGCCATTTTCTGTTGCGGTGAAATTTGGATGTCAAGCTATTGATTAACTTGAATCTTAATTCATTTACAACCGGTCTTTGATTTATCCGAAGGAAAGGTTAAAGAAAGGAAAAACCTAAAGGGGAGAGATCTAAGGTTCGGGGGTTGGTTAAGATTAGGGAAGGTATTAGCACCCTAAACTTCCGTAGTACTCTACGGGAACCTTTTGTTTATTTTTTTATTTATTTCATTAATTATTTTGCTTTAGGGTATATACAAAGGATTGAAAATTAAAAAAGACCTAGGGGTTAATTTTAAGTTTACTCGGCAAGACATCGCATCTTGTGCCTACATATCCTTACGGGAATGGAATCAGAGTAACTGTAGTTCCCCTCAAAAGGGAGGTTAGAAACGTCTTGACTGTGGCCAAGGTTTCAATGGGGAATAAACGTATCTTAGGGACACGCTTACGCGGAGTGTAGAAACTCCAATATCTACGTTGTAAATTGTTAAGTGAATTAGGGTTAGGTTAGGGATTCCGCGGCGGGAAACCCTAAAATGAGTGCGGCGACTCTTTGACCTAAAGCTAGGGGTAGTTTTGTAATTTTTGTCCACGGCGAGACATTCGTGAAAAGTTAGGGTTTGTAAAGGGTTTGAAGTTTTGAGGACTATTGGCGCGGCGGCCAAACGGCTAGACCTAATCCTTCGGAGGAATGCAATGGGACAAATTAACGATGCAAATGCGAGAATTTAAACCATACAAACAGCAGAAATTAAAGTGCGGAAAGGTAAACGCAATAATTTGTTCGCGAAGTTACAAATGAGAAACAGATACAATTATAATACAACTTGAATTGAAAAACACATTAAAATAGCTAATAGCAACGTAACAAGCTGCACATTGAATACACAAAGTTAGTAGACAGAGTCAGACAGTAATCAGACGAGTTATGAAACGAAAGTGCGAAAGTTATAGATATTCTTTGTTGTTTATTTGTGATATATAAAAAAGCTTTTGATTTAAGTTAAAAAAGAGTTTTTAATATTATTATAAAAAAATTCAAAAATAGTCTTAATTTAATTATCTAACAAAAAGGTTTTATTTATAAAAAAAAAAGGTTTAATGTTATTATTATATATTTTTTTAAAAAAACGGTTCTAGTTATTATTTTAAAAAAAAGATTTTTATATTATAACAAGTTTTAATAAATTAATGATAACAATAATAATAATTGTAATAATAATAATAATGATAATAACAATAATAATAAATAATAATAATAATAATAAAGCAATAATGAATTTTAAATGTGTCAAATAACCCAACAATGTTGCTAACGCAGAAATGCGCTCATCGCAACCAGATCTAAATCGGACGAAACAAAATTTATCGCAAAGAAAAAGAAATTCAGCAAAAAAACAGTATTATTGCTCACACAAAAATGCGATCATCGCAACCAGATCGAACTAACACAAATGTCACGCGTCATGCATACAAATGTGCAAACATCGTATCGATATAATTCGATCAAAAATTAATCTTATATATATATATAAACTCTAACAATTTAAAAATTATAAATATATAAACGTAACAGTAATAGATAAAGAAAAAAAAATAACGGTAATAGATGAAGAAAAAAAATAACGGTAAAAGATGAAGAAAAAGAAACAACAGTAATAGATGAAGGAAAAGAAATAACGGTAAACGATGAAGAAAAAGAAACAACAGTAATAGATGAAGGAAAAGAAATAACGGTAGACGGCACTCACTCCTCTTAGGTTTTTTTCATTCTCCCCTTTTTTCAACAAGGCAACACATGTATATATAGGGAACAAATTAGGGTTAACACCAAATTGTCAATAATGTCCCTAAAGCCCATTTTAAAGCCCAAACTAAATAATTAGTTAAGAAAAAATAAAATTTAAATAATTTAAAATAATTAAAATAAACTTAAAATAAAAACTAATAATCCTATTGATTCCTAAAATCAAAAATATTATAAAAAGAACAAAAATTTTTCTAATATTTTTTATTTTATGATTTTTTGGATATTTTTATGAATAATTTAGAAAAAAGTGAAAAAAAATAATATTTTAAAAAATGATTTAATTAAAATACGAAAATAATAATTAAATAATAATAAAAAAAACTATTTTTGTTATTTTTTAATGAGAGATAGAAACATTTAGAGTAAAAATAATAAAAAACAAAAAGTGACTAAGGTGAGATTTGAACTCTCAACCTCTCACACTCACAACTCCTTACACATGTCCTCTTGCCAATTGTGCCATTTTTACTTTTTAGAAAAAAAATACACGCCATATGATATTTACCTGCAAAAAGTCAAACGACTACACAAGTTTGTTAGTAATTGATTAAATGCAATGAAATGCGACGACAAATCTTAGGGCAAAATTTGGGGTATTACACTCATGTTTATAAGTTCTACAAAAATATTCAAGTCCACTTACAACCAAACCCATTTCCATGTTTTCTTACAAAGCCCATAATCAAAATTCACAATAAAAAAAGGAAAAGAGTTGGATTCCATACAAAAGAATAAAATTCCATTACACAAAATATGTCAAACTCATGTCCTTTTCAAGTACAACAAAAAAATTCAAAAAAGATGATGCCTCGTAATACCCACCACAAGCCATGACAAACCATACACCAACCCAATAAAGCACTACAACCTGCAGCAATAGTGACTCCAAGCTGCCAAACCTGCGAGCCATGCAAAACCAATACGTCACACTTTCAACAAGCAACCTGCACAAATCATACTAGGCATGTATCCTGCCATCATTACAAACAAAATCTGCATTTGCAAAACTCAAACATCACTCTCCAAACACAATATCGTACCAGTGTGTGCGCAAGATGAAAACGACACCACATCCAAACACTCTGCAACAACCCAACACAAAGCTCCAAAACAAAACAAAACAAATTCTGCCAAGAAGAAAACGACATCACACAATTGTACAAGATACGTTTTGTAAGGTTTGAATTTATTACAAAGCTTTAGAGGGAAAGGGGAAGATCGCGCACGAGTTAGGGTGACTTGATTTGTTTCGTTTTAATTATTTTATTTTCTGATTTCTTATTTTATTTTCACTTATTGAGAAATTAGGTTATTCTTTTCTTTGGGCCAATGTTTTGTTCTTGCTCTAGGCCCATTGGGTTTCCATTCACCACACACTCATGATTCATTTAGCACCTCCCTCTATTCTATTTTATTTTTTTCTCTACTAAATTTCCTTTTATTTTCTTTTTTTAATTTGTTAATTATTTAGTTAGCATTTACTCTATTAGTATGTGATTTGTTCTATGTAAATTTCGGTTTTTTATAAATTAGCCCATTTGTTTTCGATTAAGTAATAAGAAACTCCAAAATATAGTTTCTCTTTTAATGTTGTGAATTACTCCTTTGAAATTTTGATTTAGGTTTGAAATCTAATTGATTAGGATTACTTTATTGTTAATTACCTTCTTGACTTTTAACGATTGAGACTTCTAATTTAGATACAGTTTGCTTGATCTCAGGATTTCGATTCTCACAATTAACTATCTCTTTCTCATTATTTTGTGTTAACTTTTCTCTTTTCATTTGATTATATTTTGATAGTGTTTGTTTCCATGTGTTAGGTTTGTTTTCTCTAGTTAATTCGTTTTGACTTTTGAACTGTGCATTGATTATTCGTCTATTTTTTGCCTCACACGTTCCCTTAGGATCTCCTAGTTTAATTTAATTTTTGATTAAGATTGGAGTATGATAGATTTGGGTTCTTAATCTTTACATGATCACATTAGGGTAGATTTCTCTTCAATCTCGACTTTAGGACCATCCTTATATGACAACATTTAGGATTCAGTCTCCCATATATTTTCATTTCTTTTTGCATCCAAAATCTCTTCTTAATCATTCCAAAGGGAAGGATTCCTCTCTTGTTGACTTATTTTCATAAGTTAGTTTATCCTTTCCTACCATTCCCTTAAGACCTTGTTAAAGTCTTTAGCTTGCCCATCCTAGCCTTAGGATTAGAGTTGCCTAACTCTATGTGAGTGTCATTGCTACAGGCACTTCCTTCCCTTTTATCCTAGCCTTAGGATTAGAGTTACCTAACTCTATGTAAGTGTCATGGTTATGAGCACTTACTTCCCCTTAGAAGCTTTACCATAATCAAGAGTTTTTCACCCTTAGTGAGTTGAACTACGAATGCTTTAATTCCATCCTTGTTAGAATACGTAGGCACGAGATGCGATATCTTGGTGAGAATACTTAGCAATAGACTTAGGTCTTTTCTTTATAACTTACCCAATAGCAAACAATAACACAAACACAAATAAGAGGTTCTTGTAGAGTACTACAGATACTTAAGGTGCTAACACCTTCCCTAGGTATAACCAACCCCCGAACCTTAGATCTCTTAGCTTTGTTGTTACATAACACACTTAGGGTTTTTCTTCGATCTTTATCCTTTCCTTTGGATAGATCAAAGTTAGGTGGTGAACTTCAATGATTTGTGATTCAAGTTAATTCAATAGCTTGATATCCGATTCTCGCCGCAATAGAAATGGCGACTTCACTAGGGAAGTCGTCATCAATGCCATGGGTGTTAGTACTTTCTTCAATTTCCTTGATTTTGTAATGTGTTTGTCCAAATGGAGTTTGGACAAAACCCCATTGGACTCGATTAAATAATATTCTTATTTTTGTGTGTTGCTGTGTTGGCCAAATAGAGTTTGGGAAAAACCATATTGGCATCAAAAAATAAATAGTTTCCTTGCCTTTGTCTTGCTGCGGTGACCAAATGAGATTTGGGATAAATCTCCTATAGTCATCGTATGGTTTGTTATTGATGATGATATATGTAAATTACTATATTACGTGTTGATAAGAATTATGATAAATATGATTTTGTGTTGTCGTGATGAAATTATTGTTCGATAAGAGTAGCTTGTGAGATCTGCAAAATTTTCCCAGTTTATGTAAATTCCAATTTTTGTAAAAAAATTGTACGATCAATACTTTTCCTAAATTTTTACCAAAAAGACAGATAAATAAGGCGTTTTTGACAAAAATAAAAAAATCAGAAAAATCGGATTAAGGGCCGAAAATCGGCTGGGTGACAGTGCCATGTTGCGTGGTGGTGGGAAAAAAAAAATAAAACTAGTGGTGCACGACAGAGTCGCGGTAGTGGACGACGGGGTCGCCAGAGCCGGACTGTTCGTCGTCGTAGCCGCGACAGTCGGGTAAGAAAGAAAAAAAATGGCGGGTGTCCTGGCAGGTGGCAGCAATTTGAGCCTGGCGGCGAGTCTGGGCTGTTCGGGGCATTTTTGGGCAATTTCGAGTTAGGAGAGTTTTTCGCCAATTTTTGAGCGAATTTTGACATCAGTTACCTTAGGGGAAATTTTGAGAAATTTGAGTTAAACGACCAGCCCTTGGAGTTATCACATGTGAAGAGTTATCAATAGAGTAATTTTGAACACTTTATAGTACTTTTGAGGTACTCTAGAGTCATTTTTAGAGTTAAGAGTTGTTGTTGAGCTATTTTAGAGTGTTTTTGAGAACTCTATTAAGATATAAGTAATATAATAACATTTTGAGATGTCCTGAGTATTTTGTTGATTTTATAGTTGTTGAGTAATAATATAAATTTACTCAATTAGATGATGTAATATAATTATTTAATAAATTATATTTTTGAGATTAGTAATCCGTTGAGATTATAGTGAAGCCTGATTATTGGCAACCTTATGGTTCAAGAGTGGAACCATATTTTGATGATGATTTTTGAGGTGATTTTTAATGATGGTTTTTAGATGATTTTTATGATTGTTTGAGTTGCATGCGGGTTTGCTATACATGATCATGCATGCATATATTTTGAAGATAAGTAGGACTTCGGTCCAGTGAAGTCAGGTTTAGAGAGGAACCATGACAGTCTCATATCCAGAGAGGATCATGGTTTAGAGAGGAACCGAAGACATGGACAATCACTAACAAACCTATGACCCCAAAAACCTGGCACCCCATGTGTAACGCCCCAAATTCTAAATTTCCCATTTTTGTTGAGTCCTTTTTAATTCATTTGGATAATTGGTATTTTAATTGTGAAATTTATGTGTTGATATGTTTAATTTCAATATTGTGCTATTTTACCGATTCGGAGAGTTTTTGGGGAAAATAGAGTAAAGGGTATTTTAGACATTTAGTATTAAGTGTTATGTGGATTATTGTGTGAGAATTAATTGGTAAGTGTTTGGAAAGAAATGGAGAGGAAAGAAAATAGAACATGAGATAAGAGAGAAAAGGGAATAGATAGAAACATTAGTGGAAAAACAAGGGAAAGAAAGAAGAGAGAAGAGAAAGAGGAGAAAGAAGAGGAAAACCTAGGATTTCATCAAGGATTAACATCCAAGCTTTCAATCAATCGGATAAGGGTGTGAAACTCTATTATACTGTTAATGTGTATGATTATGTATGCTGTTGATCGTTTGATGTTGGATTGAGAAGAGTTTCTACTCATTTCCATCTTAGGGCAATATTAGGATTTAATCGATAGAATGTGGTTTTAACCGGTTAGAATTGAGAAATGGATGGAGTAGGATAATCGGGTGTTATTGGGTTGGACTTACTGGGGTAGTTTGGTGTTAGAATTGGTTGGTTTTGTGAGGTTTGGGCTTTGGACAGCCATGGAAGTTCTTAGTTCGCAGGCTCGCCAGGCGAACGGCAGCGAAGCTTCACCAGGCGAAGCCCAGCGAGCAGCAGCAAATTAAGTCAGAAGCATCCACCTGTCTTCGTTGGCAAGTTCGCCAGGCGAAGCCCAGCGACCAGCTGCAAACTAAGTCAGAAGCATCCACCCTGTCTTCGTTGGCAAGTTCTCCAGGCGAATGAGAGTGGCGAAGGTTCGCCAGGCGAGTGTGCTGGTGAATGCTAGCGAGTAATTCCAAAATAACTCCCAATGGTCTTCACTGGCAAGTTCGCCCGGCGAACTAAGTAGCGAAGGTTGGCGAATGCGACAGCATTTTCCTATTTTCTGTGTTTTTTTCCCTTTTCATGCGGATTTCTTTGTTCAGTTATGTTTAATCCTTATCGAATTGAATAGTTTTGTGTGTCGTGTGGTATGTTATGTATGGGTAGCCACAAGGCGTGAATCCTAGAATGTGGAATTTTGATTGTGAAAATATATGCCTTATATGGAATGGTATGTGTTGAAATGAAGAGTATGTGTATTTTATGGAGTATAAGTATATTGTGAATATGCATAGTGATATATTTGCGAATATGTATGCATGTAGAGTAATGTTGTGAGTCATTTTGCATAAAGGCATCATGATGTACATCCTAGCGATGTTGATTCCTTGGAGAATCTGGTGAACATTTGATTCCTCAGAGAATCTGCAGAGTATTTGATTCCTTGGAGAATCTGCTGAATATTCGATTCCTCGGAGAATCTGATGAATATTTGATTCCTTGGAGAATCTGCTGAATACTTGATTCCTTGGAGAATCTGCTGAATTGAGTCGGTACCGCATTTGCATCTACATAGAGTCGTGAGTCGGTCTCTATGAGTTGCATTGGTCATCTTTTTATGATGCATGGAGTGAATTGAACATAATTCTAGATGTTTATGTGGAAGATGATGAGTATGTATAGACGCATGATTTGATGAATATGCTTGATTGTGTGAATATGCATCGTGATGAGATATGGTGAGAATCTGAATTGTGTTAATCCCATGTATGTATATAGATATATAAATATATGTATTGACTGTTATGATATTGTTTCTCACCCTTCTGCTGTTTCATAATGCTCTATCAGGCATTGCAGGGTAGGATTGCTGGAGGTCCTTTTTGTGAAGCAGGTCTTCATTATTTTTGGTCGATGGCTCTGATATGTAACATCTGGGTAGTTAGGAAGCCTTTGGTTCTTTTTGGAGATACTTGTGCTTTGATTTCTTTTGTGATACATCTGCGTATGTATCTGATAATGGATGTTTGTACATATGAATTAACTGAATGATGTATATATGTTTATATGAATGTATTGATTCAATGTTTAGATGTTTTCGCTTTATTCTAAATATTGAGATGTGAGTTTTAGAACTATATTCTTCAGTTGTAAATTGCCCATTGTTGCATATCTATTTGAGCAGGTGTTGTAGGTGTTTAACTTCATGATAATGTGATACACCTCTTTTATATCATGTATTAATTAAACTCTGATGAAACTTTTATCAAGTGCTTAAATGATTTAATTGTTTATTTGGGGGTATAGAAAGGGGGTGTTACATTAAGTGGTATCAGAGCCAGCGTTGAGTCAGTTGTGTCTGTCTTATTGTTGTGTTGGTTGAACGGTTGTTTAACCTTGTTATTTTTGGGAATCCTCAGAATATGGCTGGTCGTAATGACAATGCTATGGCTGCGGCGTTGGAGGCTATGGCTAGGGCGGTGCAAGGCGCACCGAATGTGAATGCGAACGATGAGTTTAGAAAGAGCCAACCATCGGTATTCAAGGGAAGATTTGATCCGGACGGTGCTCAGATTTGGTTAAAGGAGATCGAGAGGATCTTTAGGGTTATGAATTGTGCTGGAGGCAACAAGGTGAGACTTGGAACTCACATGCTGAGAGAGGAGGTCGATGACTGGTGGGTCGGTATGAGACAAGTTCTTGAAGTAGACGATGAGGGACTCACTTGGAATCTTTTTCGCACCGAATTTTTAAGAAAGTATTATCCTGAGAGTGTGATGGGAAAGAAGGAGATGGAGTTCCTGGAATTGAAATAAGGCAACATGTCTGTGACAGACTACACGGCTAAGTTCACAGAGTTAGTGAAGTTTCATCCTCACTATGATGCGGTGACGGCGGAATTTTCCAAATGTATTAAGTATGAGAATGACTTGCGCCCTGAGATCAAGCAAGCGGTGGGTTATCAGAGGATTAGGAGATTTTCGGACTTGACCGAATGCTGTAGAATCTTTGAAGAAGATAGTAAAGCTCGTTCCACTCACTATAAGAGTTTGAATGAGAAGAGAGGGAAGCAACCGGTAAGGAGTGGACCTTATATGACCCCTGCTGATAAAGGCAAGCATAGGGAAAACTTTGATAGGAAGCCCGGAGGAGGTTCTAGTGCGATTAAATGTTTCAAGTGTGGCGTAATGGGCCACAAGTCCTTTGACTGTGGAAAATCTGTGGAGAAGTGTGCTAACTGTGGGGTTCCTGGACATGCCACTTCGGATTGTAGAAGGAATGTGGTGAAATGCTACAACTGTGGCGAAGTGGGTCACATTAAGCCCAATTGTACTAAACCGAAGCAAGCTCCAGCGGGCGGAAAGGTATTTGCGTTAGACGGTGCGGACACTACTAATGCGGATCGTTTGATTAAAGGTACATGCTTTATTAATAATGTACCTTTAGTTGCTATTATTGATACTGGAGCGACTCATTCGTTCATTTCTCTTGAGTGTGCCGAACATTTGGATTTGTGTATGGTTTCTTTGAATGGTGGCATGGTTATTGAGACTCCCGCTTCGGGGTCGGTAACTACTTCCTTGGTATGCATAAGTTGTCCTTTGACCATGTATGGTAAAGACTTCGTTATGGATTTAGTGTGTTTGCTGTTGGACGGTTTGGATGTGATTTTGGGTATGAATTGGTTGCAATATAATAAGGTTCATCTGGATTGCTATCACAAGTTGGTAAGATTTCCTTATTTGGAAGATGATGGAAGTGAGAGTTTTCTATCCACTAAAGAGTTGAAGAAACTTTTAGCGGACGAAGCTCAGTTGTTTGGTTTGTTTGCGTCCTTGTCGGTAGAGAGTAAAGTGGAACTGGAGGTGTTTCCCGTAGTGCGAGAATTTCCAGAAGTGTTTCCGGGAGATATTAAGGATGTGCTGCCGGAGAGAGAGAGATTGGGTTTTCTATTGATCTAGTTCCGGGTACTAGACCGATTTCGATGACACCGTATCGTATGTCGGCATCGAAATTGGTAGAGTTAAAGAGGCAGTTGAATGACTTGTTGGATAAGAGATTTGTAAGACCAAGTGTTTCTCCTTGGGGTGCGCCGGTATTGTTAGTAAAGAAGAAAGATGGAAGCATGCGGTTGTGTATTGATTATCGGCAGTTGAATAAAGTGACGATTAAGAATAAGTATCCGCTTCCAAGAATAGACGATTTGATGGATCAATTAGTTGGAGCCCGTGTTTTTAGTAAGATTGACTTGAGATCAGGTTATCACCAGATTCGGGTGAAAGAAGAAGATGTTTCAAAGACGGCCTTTAGGACACGATATGGTCACTATGAGTATACGGTGATGTCGTTCGGAGTTTCTAACACGCCGGGTGTGTTCATGGAATATATGAATCGTATTTTTTATGAGCAGTTAGATCGTTTTGTGCTGGTGTTCATCGACGACATCTTGATTTATTCTAAGTCTCAAGAAGAACATGAGGGGCATTTGAGAATTGTGTTGCAGATTTTGAAAGAGAAGCAATTGTATGCCAAGTTGTCGAAGTGCGAGTTTTGGTTATCGGAGGTGAGTTTTCTTGGACATATTATTTCTGGAAATGGTATTAGTGTTGACCCATCCAAGATTGATGCGGTAATGCAGTGGGAAGCTCCTAAGTCAGTTACAGAGATTCGAAGCTTTTTGGGATTAGCCGGTTATTATCGGAGGTTTATTGAAGGATTTTCGAAGTTGGCACTTCCGTTGACTCAACTGAATTGTAAGGGAAAGGCTTTTGTTTGGGATATTGATTGTGAGAAGCGTTTTGTTGAGCTTAAGAGAAGGTTGACAACGGCGCCGGTTTTGATTTTACCGAATCCGACGGAGCCATTTGTGGTTTATTGTGATGCTTCTTTATCCGATTTAGGTGGTGTTTTAATGCAAGATGGGAAAGTTGTGGCTTATGCTTCAAGACAATTGAGAGTGCATGAGAAGAACTACCCTACGCATTATTTGGAGTTAGCAGTCGTGGTGTTCGTTTTGAAAATTTGGAGGCATTATTTTTATGGTGCAAGATTTGAGGTTTTTAGCGACCACAAGAGTTTGAAATATTTATTTGACCAGAAAGAGTTGAACATGAGACAAAGGAGATGGCTAGAGTTTTTGAAAGACTACGATTTTGGTTTGAATTACCATCCGGGTAAGGCAAACGTAGTAGCCGATGCTTTAAGTCGAAAGTTGGTTCATATGTCAACGTTGATGATAAGAGAATGGGAATTGTTGGAGAGTTTTAGAGATTTGAGTTTGGTTTGTGAAGTGACGCCGAGAAGTGTGAGACTTGGTATGCTTCATATTACGAATGATTTTCTTGCGACCGTTTGTGAAAAACAAAAATTGGATTTAAAGTTCGTTGATTTGATGATGAATGAGAATGAAGATTTCAAGGTTGATGAATTTGGTGTTTTGAGATTCTGTGGTCGTATTTGCATTTCCGACGATGTGGAATTGAAAAAGATGATATTGGAATAAGGTCATCGGAGTAACTTGAGTATTCATCCGGGAGCGAATAAGATGTACCAAGATTTGAAGAAGATCTTTTGGTGGTCCGGACTAAAGCGAGATGTTGCTCATTTTGTGAATTCGTGTTTGACGTGTCAAAAGTCGAAGGTGGAACATCAGAATCCTAGTGGATTGATGCAACCGTTGGATATTCCGGAATGGAAATGGGATAGCATATTGATGGATTTTGTTACGGGATTTCCGAATACGCAAAGAAGTCATAATGCTATTTGGGTGATCGTTGATAGACTTACTAAATCTGCCCACTTCATTCTGATTGATATTAGTTATCCTTTGGAGAAATTAGCCGAGATTTATGTTCGTGTGATTGTAAAGTTGCACGGAGTTCCTAAGAGTATTGTGTCAGATAGAGATCCTAGATTCACTTCAAGATTTTGGAAAAGTTTGCAAGGTGCCTTGGGTTCTAAGTTGAGGTTGAGTTCGGCTTACCATCCGCAGATGGACGGTCAAACCGAGAGGACAATTCAATCGTTAGAAGATTTGTTGCGTGCTTGTGTGTTAGAACAAGGTGGTGCTTGGGATGGTTATTTGGCGTTGATTGAGTTCACTTATAATAACAGTTTTCATTCGAGCATTGGTATGGCACCATTCGAGGCTTTATACGGTCGGAGATGTCGAACACCTTTGTGTTGGCATGAGACGGGTGAGAGGTCGGTAGTTGGACCGGAGATGGTACAACAGACGACGGAAAAGGTGAAGTTTATTCGGGAAAAGATGAGAGCTTCTCAGAGTAGGCAGAAGAGTTACCATGATAAGAGGCGGATGGACCTTGAGTTTCAAGAAGGCGACCATGTCTTTTTGAGAGTTACACCGGTTACGGGAGTGGGTCGTGCCTTGAAGTCGAAAAAGTTGACTTCTCATTTTATTGGTCCGTATCAGATTATTACACGTCGCTACTGCGAAAATCAGGTGCCGGCAAAACAGAAGAGTCGCCATCTTTCGTTATTTATCCCTCAGAACGGGAAAGGAAACGATCGGAAAAACCTAACGAAGAAGGGTAAGACAAGGTCATCGCAACCATTGTCTGGGTTCGGGAATCGGTTACGCAAGGGGAAGGTATTAGCACCCCTCACGTCCGTCGTACTCGACAGGATCCACGCTTGTTGTATTTACTTGGACGGGTTGGTTTTATCTATCTACCTATCAAGGCTGGCTTAAAACAGAAAAGAAACTGACTCGGCAAAGCGTCGCGCTTTATGCCTACGTATTCTCATCAGAGAACGAGAAATCAAAGTCAACGTAGTTCGGCCTACTACGGGTTATGGGGGATGTAGCTCGCCAATACATCAGTATTGTGCCTACGTACTCTCAACAGGTATGAGAGATCAGAGCTTACGTAGTTCGGGAAACTACGGTTTATTGTCTGTCTTTTACGAAAGAAGTGTTTTTTATTGTGTTTGCAATTTCAATCGCACTAGAGACTATGACCTGAGAGTGAATGCGTCACATGTCACCCAAAGGGTACCATACTAAACATCCAGACTGTGGAAAAGAAGCTCTCCCACAATCCTTTCTCAGATAGCTTAAGGCTCGTAACGTACGAAAGAAATCATTCATGATTACTGTATCTTAAACTGTTTTGAGGTGAGAAGAGAACAGGCCCAACTAGGAGGGAGACTATCCAGTCCTACTGTTGTCATGCCAAGGATTCATCCTATGGTTGAGGTTTGAATAGGGAACTCCTAGAAGTTGTCATGCATAGGTTTCAACCTAAAGTTCTATCATCAATTCCTTGTCAAAGGAAATGAGAGTCCTAAGGGATCATGTCAATGATACACCAAACAGACAAAGCATCAGCTTAAACGGTAAAATGCATGCAATGCAAGTGAGGGAGGAAATGTGTGTGGGGCTTCAGCCTCCACAAGCTCATCTCAACCTCAAGCCATAATGAATAACAGTAATCATACTGAAAGATAAAACATGCTATCAAGCAATATACAGTAAACTGCAATCATACAGAAGAAATGAAATAAAATGCCATCAGGCAAACACAAACCACATGGGCAAGGGAGCAGGGCTCTACCGAATACCCGCAAGTAAAGCCACACAGTAACAGTACAAGCAGAGGGGGCAACTCAACCTCTAGTGCAATCATGCTCCTAGATTCTACTTAGTCTAGATATGGACTTATCCTAATGCATCAAGCAAGTCAAACAAAACACATCAATACAGAAAAGAAAAAGATAAGAAAGCAGATCAACTCCTCTCTCAACTTCAAGCCTCAGCTCTTCCAACAGCAACTCAGTCTTCAGACTTCCATCACTCTTGACAAATATCAATTTTCTTTTCCAGGTTTCAACCCTTCAACATAAGTTTCAACTTATCTTCTTCTCTGAGCTTCAGCTCCTTCATCAGTTCCACCTTCAGGCTTCACCATTTAACCACAAGCATCAACTTGATTCCTTCAGGATCTTCAAGCTTCAAAGTAAGTATCAACTTCCTTTGTTCTTCAGGCTTCAGCCCCTTAGAATCAATCTCAATTGAATCTTCTTCCTAAGTATCAACTTAGTCTTCAAGCTCTCAAGCTCTCCTTGCTTTACCAGTCTCAACTTGGTCTTCTTTACCTGCAAGCCTCAGCTCCTCAGAGTAACCTTCAATCACTTAGAAGTGTCAATCTTCATCCTTCAGTCTTTAAGCATCTTCAAGGGGTCTTCAAGTATCAACTAGCTCTTGTTGCTCTTCAAGCTTTAGCTGGAATGGCAATACTCAAGGATTCATCCTCTTCTACACTCTTCAATGAATTCTTCATCTTCAAACTCAAGCTCAACATCTCTCAAGATACTCAAACTAGAGGAAATCACTTACCTGGATAAGCTGGGGTGTTAAACTGCTTATTGACCACCAAAGGTGACCTATAAGGGTCCAACATCAAAGGAATGGTTCCCTCAAAAGTTTTACTTCCTAGGTACAATCACTTATCCCTCCAAAGGAGACAGGTGAATACCATGGAAGGACTTTGAATCATGGGGAAGAATGGAGGTGAAAGATACCATCCATGTTTAAGAAAGAAGTTAACTAGGTCTAAACTCTTCCTAATTCCTAACCCTAAAACAACAACAAAACAAACAAGATCAAGCTCTCAAGCTCCTCAATCAATCTTCAAGTCTTCTACTATGCTCCTCAATGCTCCTCAAAGCAAGACCAAGCTCTCCAAGCCCACAAAGAAAAGCAAACAAAAATACAAGCCCACAAGGGCAACACAAACAATCATCAACTACAAAAATCATCTAAAAATAGCATGCTACTATATTAAAATCTAATATAATTCCTAGGGGATCCTATTTACCTACCCTTAATACCCTATATTCCCCAATATCTATCTTGACCTAGAAACCCAAAATTCTAGTGTTATTGTGGACCTATGTTAAGGATTAACCTAATTCTACACAACCTAAAGTCATCTAATCAAAATTATCCTAAAATTCATCACAAAATTATGGAAAAAATCCAGAGGGAAGCTAAAGTCCTAATCTAACTATCCTAAAAATAATGGCCTAAAAATATGAAGGGAACTAGTTATACAAAATTCTACAAAACCATGTATCAACATAAAAGAATTAAAAAGCAATTAAAATAGAAAATATACAAAAAATACTAAAAATGCATGAAATGCAAATATTTTGGTTTCATAATTTTCTAGTCATTAACATGAAATGGGAGAAAAATCCCCATGTAAAAATCTTTAATTTCCTATTTATTATGATTTTCCAAAGATTAATGAAAAATGGAGAAAAAGAAATTAAAATATGAAATGTTTGGTGTGAATAGCAAGTATATTCAGTTCATTTTGCAGATGGGCTCAAAATGGGGGTGCAGTTAGTCTTGCGTGCTAGGCCCAATTATCCAGAAAATCATCTCAGAAATTATAAAGAAATTGAAAAAGCCACGGTGTGAAAAGTAATGGAATTTAGTTCAAAAACCAATGGGCCATGAAAGTGGGGTGTGATTAGCAATCCAGCCCAAATCCCTTTTAATGAAACGATGCGTTTCATACTCTTCAGATTTTCCCTCTTCACGCAAGATTGAATCTCATCCCTTGGATCTTGGTCTCAGTCAATGGGTCTAACATGATCCAATGGCTATATCTTCGTCTTCTTCCTCCAGCTAGGGTTACAAGGATGAAGCCATGGAAATGCAGAGCACCAAGCTCCATCTTCCCCAAACTCGAACCTCATCGTTTCTCCATGAAAACTTAAAATTCAAAACCCTAACCTGTCCAGAATTTCATGTTGAATCTAACCATGATCTTAAAATCAACTGAAGTGCCCTAAATCACTGAACCCGATCCAAGATCAAAGATATGCTCAAACATCAACTTCAACAATTCTTGCAATTAACTACCTCAGATTAATCACCAACTCACACTGATTGATTCTTGACATCTAATTCATTCTATAGCTCACCATAACTCGAGTTCTTGGTCCAAACAAAAATGGTGACACCAACTGAAACCTCACCAATTGCTCTCAAACTTCTCAAAATCCATCTCCTATTGGTCTCTAACAGTTCTAACCTAACCATTCTTGCTAATGATGCATAAATTATGGTGTAGAGTGAATTTTGCAAACCTGGTATTTCTTGATTCACAGATGGAGGAAACCTTCACTTCAAGCCTTGTAATTCTTCAGAAACCTTCCTTGGATGATGATCTTGCTACTGTTTGCAAAAGATTTGATGGAGGAAGCTTTAATCTCAGAATCCGATGGTGACTTGCAATCTTGAAAATCCAAATACCAACTCTTCAAATCTCCATGGTTTTGCTCTCAAATTGATATGCACAGCTTCACTATGATCAGAGGAATGTGTTTAGATTGAAAGAATGGATGGAATTGAATCAGAATATGGAATTCACTTTCAACTTGCAATTGAAGCAAGTGAAATGGCCAACTCTCTCTTCTCTCAAATCTTACACCAACCTTGCATCTGAGCAAGTTCTATATGTTATATAGAGTGGTTTAGAATCATCTAGAACCATCTAGAACCATCCCATGAGAAATTGGGATTCTCATGTCATAATATTATGAATTCATTCATCTCATGTGCTATCTCATGCCATAGCTTCTTGCATCAACCAATTCTGACTTGAAATTCTCCTCATATGAGATATAGGATGTGTTACAATGCTTAGCAAGCTCATACATTGCCTTTCCTTATGTTTTGCATTTGAACCTTAAGATGCAAGCAACCAATTTCTAAAGCAGCCCCATGATCTAGGCCTCAAATCAAAATTGTGGCTGAACCATTGTTTTTAGAATGTCTTTTAGAGTCAAAATGACCTATCATATGCCATGGTTTGGATGTGCAACTTGGGATTTCCATTTTCCAATTTCAACTTATTTAACTTATGCCTCCATTTTAGGTCATTTTTATCACTTTTTGGTAAAAGCCTTTTCAACATCTCATGACCTCCCTACTAGCCTTAAAACATCATTCTAAGCAAGTTTTATGTTGAAGATTTTTCCATTTGAAGCTTGGAACTAGGAGATATGACTTATGCTTGAAATGACCTATAATGTCCAAATGACCAAAATGCCCTTGACTTGTCAAAGCCACAAGTTGAGTTCTACAAATCCTATCAAGGACTTCTAGTACTCTCTAGAAAGCTAAGAAGATGAGGAAAAACATTAATGTTGACCAAGAATTCATAGGAATCATCCTACTTGGGCAAAAGTTGAGTGCAAGTTGGGTGACTTTCAAGGACCCAAATTCACATACCTCAGATGACCTGTAACTTGTCAAAGTCATAACTTGAGCTCTACAAATCCTATCAAGGACTTCTAGTACTCCAATTAAAGCTAAGAACAAGCTCTACAACATTAATGTTGTGGGAAAGATGATATGACAATCACATCTTGAACTAAATTGCCTTGAAGATAGGGATCAAACTAGGGGATTTTACACTATCAAGCCTTAGAAACCCTAGCTTAAAACTTCTCAAACTCCTCAATCATGATGAGTTGGTCTAGGAATCATCCTTATAGAATCTCAATGCATCAATCCATGATCACATGGCTCTTGGATTAGGTCTCAACCCTCTCCAAATCATCAGTTGACCTAGGGTTGACCCAGTCAAACCCTAATTCCACCATTCATGGATGAGTCTTCTTATTCTTGTACAATGACCTCTCTAGGCTTCATGATGGCTTTCAAGACATCTCATAAGCTTTATCAAAGCTTCAAGTTCATCCTCATAGCCTCAGAATCATCTGAGGGGCTCCTACAACTCTCAAGTTATGAGGCATACACCCTTGGTTTCAACCAATCTTTCTGAGGATCTCTTAACTTCTCTGCCAAAGATATCAACCTTTGAACACTTGAACAACCTTCTTGGCTAGCTTCATGGTCTTGATGGGTACTCATACCTCTTGAACTGTTGGTCAAATTTTGGGGTGCAACAGCTGCCCCTATTCAAACGGCTTGAACCTGACGGGGTGAGGAGCGAACGACTCTCAGCCAATCAAGGTGCGAGACGGTTGAATACCAATAAACCCGGAAATTTGCCAACTGCACAAGTACACGGTACTCTGGCGGGAACAAATCTTCGAAAATTGGAATAATAGTTGCACAGCAACTAGCTGGAGGAGTGGTCACACGGTAACCGGTAATACATAGTCGATCATGCCATCAGGCATCACGATTCCTCGGGACTCTTCAGGTCAACCATCAGGTTGATCATGCCATCAGGCATTCAAAGAAAACTGTCGGGCATCAGCCGGACTTCAACCATCAGGTTGATCGTGCCATCAGGCATTCGAAGAAAACTGTCGGGCATCAGCCGGACTTCAACCATCAGGTTGATCATGCCATCAGGCATTCAAAGAAAACTGTCGGGCATCAGCCAGACTTCAACCATCAGGTTGATCGTGCCATCAGGCATTCAAAGAAAACTGTCGGGCATCAGCCAGACTTCAACCATCAGGTTGATCATGCCATCAGGCATTCAAAGAAAACTGTCGGGCATCAGCCAGACTTCATTAGCAAGTCGAGAATAGAATTCTTGGTCAATCATGAGCCAACTGGGAATATCTAAACCTCTGCCATCAGGCACTCCGCATCAGCTGAGAGAACTGCTTCATTAACACGGTCGGACCTCAATCATGGAGTCTTCAAGGGAGGTTTCAACTTCGCCGTTCGGAAACCTGCTGGAGATGACGCATCTCCGTTGGGGATTCTGGAGAACTATCAAGTAACTCTGCTTCGGGGATCCAGAAATCATTCTGGATGAATCAACTCTGCTGAGGACTTCGAGAATCGTCTTGGACAAATAACTCCGCCGGGGATTTCAAGAATCATCTTGAAACGATAACCATGTCGGAGCTTTCAGGAATCATCCTGAGCGAACACTCTGTTGGGGATTTCAGGAATCATCCTGGGAAACCTTTACTGGGGACTCTAAGTATCAACTTGAGCAACCAACTCTGGTGACTGCACTGGGGTCTTAAGAATTATCTTAAGCAAACGGCCCTGCTGGGGAATTCAAGAATCATCTTGAACCGAAGACTTTGCTGGGGCTTCAAGAATCATCTTGAGCAAGCGACTTCGCTGGGGAGATTTCAGGAATCATCCTGAGCAATCAATTCTGCGGCGGAACACCTGCAAAACAAGAAAGGTAACAACCTAGATCATGTTTATTATGCATATGCTTCGGCGATGGCGCAATGCTCCACACGATGGAAATGTTATGCGTTTATGATACATGCTATGCAGTCATGCACAATGATGCGATCCCGTCGGCAAAATAAATGCCGAAGGGGGAATCCTCCTGTCAAGGAGAGAGAACTACTCAGATAGAGGAATCATCCTGCTGAAGAGAACCAGGTCACACCAATCTCAATTGGACTCCGCAGGGGACACAACTTCAGTTGACTGCTGCGGGGGAAACAACTTCAGTTGACTGCTGCAGGGGAAACGATGTCAATCGTGGGCATAAACTGCACGGCCTTCGCGGCAAAACGACTCCGGTGGGGGAACACAGCATCAGCTATTCAACACTCCACTGGGGAACACCAATCATGGCTTGAGCAGCTTCCAAGGATTCGGCTCTCTTGGGGATCTGCAAATTCGGCTGAGGAAGAAGAAATCATTCTGCTTGCTGGGGAGAGCGCGGCTCTGTGGGAATCTCAATTCCGCTGGGGAAGCAGGAATCATCCGGCTTCGGGGGAGAGTACAACTCTGGTGGGGAATTTCAATTCCGCTGGAGACTTCAGTCTGGCACCATCAGTTGCTGCATACTTCGGCGTACGGATAGTTTCCTACGAGACCTGCACTTGTGACCCGGTGCTGGGGGAATGAACACATGCTTCGGCGCCTGACTCAGCTGGGGAGATGCCTCTCCTTCAGGATGCATCTACTTGGGGAGAGAATCTTCTCTGCCTGGGGAGACATATCAATGCTCGCGATCTCGGGTTCAGACTCTGCGGGGAGAGGCTACTGAACTTGCTGAGGAAGAGGAATCATCCTGCTTCGGGATGCGCATGGCGCACTGTCTGGAATATGCTACACCTGTAACAACACAAACAAACAGACAAGATACCCTTCTCAAAGGGGCCTATCAAGGTTATCATCTTGTGACAATGTTCAAGTAATTCATTGTTTCAACAATCAGTGGCCTAGGCCAGTAAGTTTATGTATGCGCATTTTATCAAAAACATCGGCGTTCTTTTTCGCAAACAAAACAGGTAAATGCTAAACAGGCAAACAGAATTGCTGAATAGTATGCATTTTATTGATAACGAACCCCTGAATGGGTAAAAATGTTTTACAACAGATGCAAGCTCCTGGAATGAGGAAGCCGCGCAAAAATAAAACATAAATATACATCAGTATATACAAATGTCGGCAACGAGGCGTAGACGAACACCATGAGTTGATCCCTCTATGACCCACTCGACTTCGATACTTCTCCGACACTTCAGCTTCGGAAGAGATTGATTCAGATAAACGGCCTTCAGGTCTTCCAAACCACTACACAAAGAAAGTCCACACGCGGAACGCAGTCATTTACTTTTTCAAATCCCTAACTTTTGCGTGAACCGCCCTTTGCGGGTTTTCAGTTCACCGGGATACCCTTTTTTGCCGAAGCCGCCCAGTGCAGGTTTTCGACTTCGCGGGTGTACATTTTTTCAATTTATATCCCTAATTTTTGCCCGAACCTTTTATTCTGTTTTTGGTTCGCCAGGATGCCCCCATTTTTGCCTGGACTCTCTTTTTTTTTGTCCAGCAGGTCATTTTTAAGCAAAGTATTTTTTAACTGCGTTCGCGTTCACCGGGGATGCAAAATCTTCACCATCCATCGTGGATAACAACAAAGCTCCTCCCGAGAAGACCTTGCTGACGACGTACGGACCTTCGTAATTGGGGGTCCACTTGCCCCGGTGATCGGAGTGTGGAGGAAGAATCTTCTTCAGGACGAGATCACCCGTCTGAAAGCTTCTAGGACGCACCTTCTTATCATAAGCTTTCTTCATTCAGCTCTGGTATAAACGACCATGCACAATCGATGCTAACCTATTCTCGTCCATCAGGCTGAGTTGGTTCAGTCGGTTCGTAATCCATTCTGCCTCGTCGAGTTTTACATCAACCAAAACTCGCAAAGAAGGGATCTCCACTTCTAACGGTAGGACAGCTTCCATACCGTATACTAAGGAGAAAGGAGTTGCCCCGGTCGACGTACGTACCGTCGTACGATAACCGTGCAGTGCAAATGGCAGCATCTCGTGCCAATCTTTGTAGGTCACAACCATCTTCTGAACAATCTTCTTTATATTCTTATTGGCCGCTTCAACGGCGCCATTCATCTTCGGCCGGTAAGGAGATGAGTTGTGGTGTTCAATCTTGAAACTCTGGCACAGCTCCTTCATCATCTTGTTATTTAGATTCGAACCATTATCAGTAATGATCCGCTCGGGAATTCCGTAACGACAGATGATATCCCTCTTTATGAACTTAGCCACCACCTGCTTGGTCACATTAGCATACGAGGTTGCCTCCACCCACTTGGTGAAGTAGTCGATAGCTACTAGAATGAAGCGATGACCGTTAGATGCAGTGGGCTCGATCTTTCCTATCATGTCAATTCCCCACATCGAGAATGGCCACGGGGAGGACATGACATTTAACGGGCACGGCGGCACATGAACTTTATCAGCATAAATCTGGCATTTATGACATCTCTTCGCGAATTTAAAGCAATCTGATTCCATCGTCAGCCAGTAGTATCCTGCTCTCAGGATCTTTCTCGTCATAGCGTGCCCGCTGGCGTGCGTACCAAATGTGCCTTCATGGACCTCTTCCATGAGCATACTCGCTTCTTTCTCATCTACACATCTGAGTAGCACGAGATCATGGTTTCTCTTATATAACACTCCATCAGGATTGAGATAAAAATTTCCAGACAGCCTCCTCAGAGTCTTCTTATCCTGGGTTGACGCACCCGCAGGATACTCCTTAGTCATAAGGAAAGTCTGAATATCATGGAACCATGGCTTGCCGTCGGCGGCTTCCTCGATTGCAAAGACAAATGCAGGTCTACCAAGACTGGAAATGACAATGCTTGGAGCTTCATTCCAAAAATTGACTTTATACATTGAAGCCAACATGGCTAAGGCATCAGCCATCTGATTTTCCGCTCTGGGTACATGATGGAGTTCCACTCGATCAAAGAATGGAAGTAGCCTTCTGGCATAGTTCATGTACGGCACCAAATTCGATTGACGAGTCTCCCACTCCCCTTTAATCTGGTTAATTACAAGCGCTGAGTCACCATATACATCTAGGTTCTTGATTCTCAAATCAATTGCTTCTTCTAGACCCATGATGCATGCTTCGTACTCCGCTTCATTATTGGTGACTGGAAACATCAGTCTCGCAGTGAACGGGATGTGGGATTCGTGGGGAGTTGTGATGATTGCCCCAATGCCACTTCCATAGGAATTAACCGCCCCGTCGAATATCAATTTCCACTGGGACTTCCTATCTGGCCCCTCGTCGAGCAACGGCTCATCGCAATCCTTCGCTTTGAGAAACATAATATCCTCATCAGGGAATTCAAATTTCATCGGCTGGTAATCCTCGATCGGCTGTTTGGCAAGGTAATCAGACAATACGCTACCCTTGATGGCCTTTTGGGAAACGTACTGAATGTCATATTCGGTTAACACCATTTGCCATCTGGCAATCCTACCCGAAAGAGCCTGCTTCTCGAAGACATACTTGATCGGATCCATCTTCGAAATTAGCATGGTGGTGTGATTGAGCATGTACTGTCGTAAACGTTTGGCAGCCCAGGCTAGTGTACAACACGTTTTCTCCAACATCGAGTAGCGAGATTCACAGTCAGTGAACTTTTTACTCAAGTAGTAAATGGCATGCTCCTTTCTGCTCGTCTCGTCGTGCTGACCGAGAACACACCCCATACTATTCTCAAGAACTGTCAAGTACATGATTAGAGGCTGTCCAGCCACTGGGGGTATCAAGATTGGAGGTTCCTGAAGATACTGCTTTATCTTATCGAATGCCTTCTGGCAATCCTCATTCCAGGTAATTGCCTGGTCTTTCTTTAAAAGCTTGAACATCGGTTCACACGTGGCCATGAGCTGAGAGATAAACCTTGCAATGTAGTTTATTCTGCCCAAGAAACCACGAACTTCTTTTTCTGTTTTTGGCACTGGCATTTCTTGTATGGCTTTTATCTTCACAGGATCAACCTCGATGCCTCTTTCACTCACGATAAACCCCAGTAACTTTCCGGACCGTACTCCGAAAGTACACTTGTTAGGATTCAGCCTCAACCTGAACTTCCTAAGCCTCTCAAACAGCTTCAGCAAATTGACCAGATGTCCCTCCTCCGTTTGGGACTTTACAATCATGTCATCAACATAGACTTCAATCTCATGATGAATCATGTCATGAAACAAAGTAACCATTGCTCGTTGGTAAGTGGCCCCTGCGTTCTTCAGACCGAAAGGCATTACCTTGTAGCAAAACGTTCCCCAAGGCGTAATAAACGTAGTTTTCTCCATGTCCTCCAGCGCCATCTTGATCTGATTGTAGCCGGAGAAGCCATCCATGAACGAAAATATGGAGAACTGGGCTGTATTGTCGACCAACACATCAATATGAGGCAGCGGGAAATCATCTTTAGGGCTTGCTCTATTCAAATCCCGATAATCGAAGCACATTCGTACCTTACCGTCCTTCTTCGGTACAAGCACTATGTTGGCGACCCACGGAGGGTAAGTGGTGACCGCTAAAAAGCCAGCATCAAGCTGCTTTTGCACTTCTTCTTTGATCTTAACGGCCATATCTGGTCTCGTCCTCCTAAGCTTCTGCTTAACGGGAGGGCAATCTTCTCGCAGCTGCAAGTGGTGGACCACGATGTCCATGTCAAGTCCGGGCATATCTTCGTATGACCAAGCAAAGATGTCACTATACTCTCGAAGCATCTCGACCAATCTCAGCTTGACATCACTCTGCAGTGCAGCCCCTACCCTGACGTTTCTGACAAGTTCTTCAGAACTCAGATTCACGATCTCAATCTCCTCCTCATGAGGCAGAATAACTTTCTCCTCTTGTTTCAACAAGCGGGCCAACTCTTCAGGAAGGTCTTCGTCTTCATCAATCTCTTGTTCGGCTTGATAGATCGGGCAATCGAAGTCGAAGTGAGTCGTAGAAGGTCCAGAGTCGATGTCATCTGTTATGTGGATCCTACAATAACAAGGGTTAAGCTTAAAACAAGAATATGCAGGTTAGCACAAACCCCATTGCCATTTTACTGTTTTTCAAAACAAATATAAAACAGGAATAACAGAGATCACAATATTTGAATACGAAGAAAACGCCTTTGATTTATTAACAAAATGCATGTACATAATCCAACAAGGCCCTGACAATAAAACCACTATGCCCCGGGTAGTACATAGGGTTGTACAATGATTGGAAAAAGTAAATCATTACTCTTCACTTGTCATCTGGATGATATCCTTGATGGACCAATTGGTGAGGCCCTCGCCTGGCTTGCTTGGCTGGATCCAAGAGTCGAGGTCACAGTCGCTATCCCCGTTGTCTTCAGACACCGCGTTGATGCTTTCGAAAATTACTCCGCCACTGGTAAATTGGATCGGCCTTTTACCTCGATACGCACTGCTAGACGAAGAAGAAGCTTCAGCTCCAGGAGAATATCCCAACCCAAACTTATCTTGCTTGTTAGGTATCTCCAAAATTCGCCCCCAGCCTGGGGTAGATCCGGCTTGGACAACGGCCCGAGCTTCCTTGAATGAGGAGAGAGTCATCTCTGGCTTTTCTGTGACCACAGGAGCTACGTCCTTCACTTTGACAGCTTCGAACGCTTGGCATAGAGTTTCATGGATTTCGCCATCCATCTCCACATACTTGAAGGACGACAAATGACTCACCATTATATCTTCCTCGCCACAAACGGTCACGATGCTTCCTCCGACAGCATACTTGAGTTTCTGGTGCAACGTGGAGGTCACGGCACCAGCAGCATGGATCCATGGCCGGCCCAAGAGACAACTGTAGGCAGGCATGATGTCCATAATATAAAAGACTGCGTCGAACGTTTCCGGCCCGACTTGGATCGGCAGGGTCACCTCCCCGAAAACGTGGCGTTTAGTTCCATTGAACGCTTTCACAACCAGATCACTGGGTGTGCAGATCAACCCACGAGTATCCAACTTCATTAATGCCTTCTTCGGAAGAACATTAAGTGACGAACCCGTGTCCACCAACACGTGCGACATGATCGTGCCCCTACACTCTATCGAGATGTGCAAGGCGCTATTGTGATTCCTCCCTTTCGGCGTCAGCTCTAGGTCAGTGAACCCTAGCCCATTCCCAGCATTCACGTGGGCTACGACCTCTTCTAGCTGATTTATCGATATTTCCTGCGGTACATAGGCGGCGTCCAACACCTTCAGCAGCGCGTTGCGGTGTGCTTCGGAACACAGCAACAAGTTGAGAATGGAAATCTTCGAGGGCGTTTGGTGGAGATGGTCTACAATCTTGTAGACACTCTTTTTAATCAACCGCATAAACTCCTCGGCATCTTTAACAAGCAAGTCTCTGTCTACCCCACATGGGGCCTCTTCAACGACTTTACTTTTACCTTTATCGGCCGCACCAGCTCTGACCGCTTTATCTGCCACGACCTCTGGTGGCGCAAACACTCTTCCGCTGCGAGTAATACCACTGGTTCCCGCAAGATTCTCCGCAGTCGACCCATACGGTTCCAGCTCCAACCTCTGTCCATTGCAGTAGACTTCAGCCCCATAATGCCACGGAACGGCGTTAGTTCTCTCGAAGGGTATCGGCCCAGCTTTGGTGATGGTAATCGTGGGCGGCCTAGGCGCAGAAATAGTTATTGGCCGGCGAGGGATGGTGATGGTGGCGACTTCATCAGCTTGCTTCAGCACTACCTCTCCTGATCCACTTTCAGCCCTCCGGCTAAACTGCAGAATCCCTTCAGTCATCATACTTTGAATTCCTTCTACCAACTGCTCACATCCATCAGAACGTGTGGCACAGTCCATGCATAACTCTCCGCAACCTGGAAAGAACCCTCTTTTCAGCAACTTAGCTTTAACGAAGCTAAGCGGCATCTTCAGATCTTTGACATCGGTCAACAAATCTGCACTCTCTTCTTCGATAATGGCGTTCACTCCGCCTCCCCTATGATTCGGCATAGGATTCTTCGTGACATTTGGCACATTATCGGAGAAGTCGATGATCTTGGCATCCACCAAGTCCTGCACCTTATGCTTGAAGACTTTGCAGTTCTCGATTGTGTGGCCTGGTGCCCCTGAGTGGAACTCACAAGTGGCATTTGCGTCGTACCCTGATGGAGGTTCCCCTGTCAAGGGAGCCATCGTCCTCTTCTGGATCAACTGTAGCTGAAGCAAAGTCTGCAAGAGTTGCGCGTACGACATGGGCGGTGCCTCGAAGTGGCGGTTTGCCAAAGATGCCCGATTCTGATACTTTCTATATCCCTGTTGATTCGGTTGCTACTGCTGCTGCTGCGGAGCTGCCGGGATATTTATACTGGCTACCTGCTGCTGAGGGCCTTTGCCTTTTCTTCGAGCGTTGGTCACAGCACTCGCTTCTCCTTCTCGTCTTTTGCCAGCATAAGGTTTCTTTCCGCCTCTAGCTGAGGATGAATCACCTTGAATTTTCCCGATCTTGATCCCATTCTCGACGTGCTCACCCATGATAATGAGATCTGAGAACTTCCCGGATATACCGCTGACTAACTTTTCATAGTAAACTCCTGGGAGGGTGGCTACAAACATCTGCACGAGCTCTCGTTCAACCATCGGCGACTGAACCCTGGCTGCCAACTCACGCCACCGCTGGGCGTACTCCTTAAACCCTTCATTATTCCTCTGTGATAGGTTCTGCAGCTGAACTCGGTTCGGGGCCAAGTCGCTATTGTACTGGTAGTGGTGCACAAATGCTTCAGCGAGATCCTTCCATGTGCGCACACTAGTGGCTCCAGACCCATGTACCACTCAAGGGATGGCCTGGAAAGACTGTCTTGGAAGAAGTGCATCAGCAACTTCTCGTCTTCGGAATGAGCAGACATCTTCCTGTAATACGACCTCAGGTGGACACAAGGACAAGTGGTGCCTTTATACTTCTCAAAGTCAGGTACCTTGAACTTGGGAGGCACCTTGAAATCGGAAATTAATCCCAGCTTGGACATATCAACGCCCAAAGTATTCTGATTCTCGATATCTCTCATCTTATCTTCAAGTGCTTTGAATCTAAGCCGCGCTTCAGCATTCAACTCCCCTTCAGCACCTTTCTGAGAGAACACATCATCCTGACGATCCTCTAGCCATGGCTAAGGCACAAACAGATTCCCGACGCCTGCATTGCCGTTGCCCGGCCCGATATTGACATTAGCTCCCAGACTCCCATTACCGACGCCCATCGTATTGAGTCTGATGTTGGTCATCACATTGCCATTAGCACTGCTGTTACCTCCGGTCACGGGAACACCATTCTGTGGAGTTTCAACTGGTGGAGGAGTAGGCACAGCCCCACCGTGGAGGACGCCGTTGCTATCGACCCTGGAAACCAAAGGCTGAACCAAAGTTCTGAGTTGATCTTAGCCGTTGGCGACCACTTGCATGAGCTCCATGAAGCGATCCATCCTTTCGCGGAGTTCCTGAACATCAGTTTGCACTTGCTCCATGATCCTGGTCTGATTAGCTCTAGTAGGATAGCGGTGAATTGGTCTCTGATCAATTCTAGAACCACCAGGAACAACCTGGGACAGCCTGTAAAAACCTGTGACAACCTGGTAAACACAGAAGGGTTAGGAAAAACAACAGAATGCTCGTCATGCAAATGCATGCGTGTGTCTGTGTGTTAGGGAGATCTCCCCCGATCCTAGTGCCTGAGTGCCAGTGCTGATAATAAGAAGAAATCCGAGTCCAATCATGGAAATACCAATCTCATATATAAAGAAAGCCTATCAAGGCAGTACATAGCATCAGTGAGTACAAGATGAATCAACAGCGTGACCTCAGCCAACAAGCCTGGTGATGGTCAGCATACAACAATGATCAAAACAAAAGGAATACAAATAGTCAAGTACGGCCACGGGCGCGATACTCTTCCAACAACTCCTTCGTTTCTGGATGATCTGGCAGCGTGAGTAACCCCTCGACGAGTAACTCCCTCTGCACAATGGTATACTGAAGACCTTCGACCGAACTTTCCCATGCTCCTTCGCCGAAGCAATCTTCTAACTTCCGCTTCTTGGACTCAAACGTCACCTTGCGCTCCTTCAGGTTAGCGAGAGCTTTGTTGAGCTGACCTTCGGCGGCGTATCTGCGAGCGGTTTCTTCGTCAAACCTCTTCTCACTGATCTTCACCTGGGCTTTCAGCTTGGAGATCTGTAGCATCAGCTTGTCCTCCCATTCTTTCCTGGTGGCTAGGGAAGCCTTCCAGTGCTGATTGAACTTGGATATCCTCCGATATGCCTCGTCCAAGTGCTGCTTCTTCGTAGCCAGTACGTCGTTGACAGCTTTGAAGTCTTGACCCATGCGCTCACGTTTGGCTATCTGCTTAGTCAAGTCTGTCCCCAGCCGGTTCACCAGCTCTGTCTGCCTTTTGAAAGAATGAACGGCTTCGTTCCTCTCGCTTCGAAGCTGAGCCAATTCCTTCTCCAGTTCCTCATTTGCCCGCTTCAATTCATCTCGCTCAGCCAACACCTGATTATGCTGCTGAAGGGGCACCGTGGTAGGTTCTTCAATCATTGGAGGGCTTTCTGGCTTGGCATGAGGAAACAACATCCCTATAGCATTTGCCCTGGCTTTGATCCAAGTCACGTACGGAGGGTAGGCTTGATTGTTGCTTTTTCCCAGCAATGGCTTTCCCCGCTTGCTGATACCATTCCAGGCACGCTGAAGCTTGGACAACAGATTCCCCTCTAGTAGACCAGTGAGGTACAGAGATTCCTGTACCTCTTCATCCTTCAGCGGAGTTCTCAAAGCATACGCGAACTGTCGAACCAGAAACGACGGATTGTAGTTTATATAGCCGTTCCTGCCTATCAAAGGCACATTTGGAAACCCGCTGCAACTGAAGATCACCTCAGTACCCAACCTATCTCTGTCGAACCAATCAATCCCCTCTGCAGATAAACTCATCAGACGCTCGGACCACTCAGTTGTGGCTGCAGACGAAACAAAAGGACCCCTCTTGGGCAAATGACTATCAAGCCATTTATAAAGCAAGGGTACGCAACATGAGACATTCTTGCCCCTCCTGTTCTCGTTTTTGTAGTGGATAGAATGGTAGACATCTCCGATCAAGGTAGGGACTGGATTCCCTGAAGCAAAGATGTGAAACGCATCAAAGTCTACAAAATCGGGCATATTGGGGAACAGGATGATGCCATATATGCACAGAGCAAGGATGGCATTGAACGCGACCCAACATCCGTCCTTAGCGCACTGCTGAGTCTTTCCCACTAAAAATTGCAAGGAGAACCCAGGAACCTTGTTCCAACTAGACAATACCAATTCGGAGGCATCCAGATGAAGTGACGGAGCTAAACCAGCCAGATCAGGCTCAGTATCCATATGAACAAAAGGCATCTGCCTCTTGATAGGCACACCTAGCAAATCAGCATACTCTTTCAGCATGGGTGCGAGAACAAAATCCTGGAAAGTGAAACATCTCAGCGGAGGGTCGTAGAACTGCAGCAGAGCGTGCAGCCCATTCAACTCGAACGCATAAGGTTTACGAACCAAACTGAGCAACCTGCCGTAAGATTTTCTGAACTCATCCCTCACAGGATCATCTGCTAAAGCTATCAAACCAGTCAGCTTAACCACATCAGGGGTAGGGAACTTGTAAGCCACGGTCTTCCTCAGAGAACCCATAACAATACAATAGGAGGCAAGAAATCCTGGATCGGGGAAAACGGTACCTGCAACATAGACACACGTTAATGAAATGCAAATGAATATGCAAACTAATGCAAAATGCAATCATGCAATAAGAGACCAAGGCAATTGCTATGGAGATTCTGTATCAACAAAACCATAATCTTGCTCTATTAAGAACAACCACTGCATCTGATAATAAGAAAACCCTGGTATCGGACCACAAATCTGCTCTGTCAAGAACAACCATCTGATAGGGCCATATACATATGATCGTAATTCTGCTCTGTCAAGAACAAATGTCTGATAATAAGGACCTCTGATGTAGGACCAAGAAATCTGATCTGTCAAGAACACAAATCTGATAACCAAAACTCTGCTCTGTCAAGAACAACCATCTGATAATGAGATCTTCAGACCCCAGTCATAAATCTGCTCTGTCAAGAACAAATATCTGATAATAAAACCCTCTGATCAAAACCTGCTCTATCAAGAACAAATAAACATCTGATGATAAGATCTTCTGATCAAAACCTGCTCTATCAAGAACAAATACACATTTGCAGATGAAATCCTCAGACCTCAATCAAAACTGATCCACTATCAAGAAAACCAGGTGGTCTGAAGGTCAAAGTTTCCTGCAATAAACCCAACCCTGCTCACAGGTATGGACCTAAACTGACTCAAGTTTGGCATCCTATGCGTTCATCAGCGTCACAGACATTCAAGAGGGGTGATATGATACCCAGAAGGTGTGGCATCACCAGCTCATGAAGCAGCCTCACTCGGCTGAATCACAAATGATCGGTCCCCAGAGTCGACAATCCTCCAAACCGACAACCGCCTCAACCCAAAGGGTTGAAAGAGAAGTCAACCGGGAGAACCTCGTCTGAGCGTTGATTTCATGAGACACTAGTGCCTGCCAAGCAAGCACGCGCCCACTAATTTCCACTCTAAGTCTATGGTACACTCAAGCCTGGGTCTGGCTTCTCACTCATCAAAATGCCCCTCCCACAACAGCATAGATAATCATATCATACTGAAAATAAAGTGCGGGAAATAAAGTGCGAGAAGTAAAATGCGATAAATAAGCGCAACCCAACAAGTAAACATACAAGCGCTAGGATTGACTCGCATAGGGAACCGGAGAACCAGAGATTCTGGGTTCGTTCCCCAGCAGAGTCGCCAGCTGTCGCTACTGCGAAAATCAGGTGCCGGCAAAACAGAAGAGTCGCCACCTTTCGTTATTTATCCCTCAGAACGGGAAAGGAAACGATTGGAAAAACCTAACGAAGAAGGGTAAGACAAGGTCATCGCAACCATTGTCTGGGTTCGGGAGTCGGTTACGCAAGGGGAAGGTATTAACACCCCTCACGTCCGTCGTACTCGACGGGATCCACGCTTGTTGTATTTACTTGGACGGGTTGGTTTTATCTATCTACCTATCAAGGCTGGCTTAAAATAGAAAAGAAACAAACTCGGCAAAGCGTCGCGCTTTATGCCTACGTATTCTCATCAGAGAACGAGAAATCAGAGTCAACGTAGTTCGGCCTACTATGGGTTATGGGGGATGTAGCTCGCCAATACATCAGTATTGTGCCTATGTACTCTCAATAGGTATGAGAGATCAGAGCTTACGTAGTTCGAGAAACTACGGTTTATTGTCTGTCTTTTACGAAAGAAGTGTTTTTTATTGTGTTTGCAATTTCAATCGCACTAGAGACTATGACCTGAGAGTGAATGCGTCGCATGTCACCCAAAGGGTACCATACTAAACATCCAGACTGTGGAAAAGAAACTCTCCCACAATCCTTTCTCAGATAGCTTAAGGCTCGTAACGTACGAAAGAAATCATTCATGATTACTGTATCTTAAACTGTTTTGAGGTGAGAAGAGAACAGGCCCAACTAGGAGGGAGACTATCCAGTCCTACTATTGTCATGCCAAGGATTCATCCTATGGTTGAGGTTTGAACAGGGAACTCCTAGAAGTTGTCATGCATAGGTTTCAACCTAAAGTTCTATCATCAATTCCTTGTCAAATGAAATGAGAGTCCTAAGGGATCATGTCAATGATACACCAAACAGACAAAGCATCAACTTAAATGGCAAAATGCATGCAATGCAAGTGAGGGAGGAAATGTGTGTGGGGCTTCAGCCTCCACAAGCTCATCTCAACCTCAAGCCAGAATGAATAACAGTAATCATACTGAAAGATAAAACATGCTATCAAGCAATATACAGTAAACTGCAATCATACAGAAGAAATGAAATAAAATGCCATCAGGCAAACACAAACCACATGGGAAAGGGAGCAGGGCTCTACCGAATACCCGCAAGCAAAGCCACACAGTAACAGTACAAGCAGAGGGAGCAACTCAACCTCTAGTGCAATCATGCTCCTAGATTCTACTTAGTCTAGATATGGACTTATCCTAATGCATCAAGCAAGTCAAACAAAACACATCAATACAGAAAAGAAAAAGATAAGAAAGCAGATCAACTCCTCTTTCAACTTCAAGCCTCAGCTCTTCCAACAGCAACTCAGTCTTCAGACTTCCATCACTCTTGACAAATATCAATTTGCTTTTCCAGGTTTCAACCCTTCAACATAAGTTTCAACTTATCTTCTTCTCTGAGCTTCAGCTCCTTCATCAGTTCCACCTTCAGGCTTCACCATTTAACCACAAGCATCAACTTGATTCCTTCAGGATCTTCAAGCTTCAAAGTAAGTATCAACTTCCTTTGTTCTTCAGGCTTCAGCCCCTTAGAATCAATCTCAATTGAATCTTCTTCCTAAGTATCAACTTAGTCTTCAAGCTCTCAAGCTCTCCTTGTTTTACCAGTCTCAACTTGGTCTTCTTTACCTGCAAGCCTCAGCTCCTCAGAGTAACCTTCAATCACTTAGAAGTGTCAATCTTCATCCTTCAGTCTTTAAGCATCTTCAAGGGGTCTTCAAGTATCAACTGGCTCTTGTTGCTCTTCAAGCTTCAGCTGGAATGGCAATACTCAAGGATTCATCCTCTTCTACACTCTTCAATGAAGTCTTCATCTTCACACTCAAGCTCAACATCTCTCAAGATACTCAAACTAGAGGAAATCACTTACCTGGATAAGTTGGGGTGTTAAACTGCTTATTGACCACCAAAGTGACCTATAAGGGTCCAACATCAAAGGAATGGTTCCCTCAAAAGTTCTACTTCCTAGGTACAATCACTTATCCCTCCAAAGGAGAGAGGTGAATACCATGGAAGGACTTTGAATCATGGGGAAGAATGGAGGTGAAAGATACCATCCATGTTTAAGAAAGAACTTAACTAGGTTTAAACTCTTCCTAATTCCTAACCCTAAAACAACAACAAAACAAACAAGATCAAGCTCTCAAGCTCCTCAATAAATCTTCAAGTCTTCTACTATGCTCCTCAATGCTCCTCAAAGCAAGACCAAGCTCTCCAAGCCCACAAAGCAAAGCAAACAAAAATACAAGCCCACAAGGGCAACACAAACAATCATCAACTACAAAAATCATCTAAAAATAGCATGCTACTATATTAAAATCTAATATAATTCCTAGGGGATCCTATATACCTACCCTTAATACCCTATATTCCCCAATATCTATCTTGACCTAGAAACCCAAAATTCTAGTGTTATTGTGGACCTATGTTAAGGATTAACCTAATTCTACACAACCTAAAGTCATCTAATCAAAACTATCCTAAAATTCGTCACAAAATTATGGAATAAATCCAGAGGGAAGCTAAAGTCCTAATCTAACTATCCTAAAAATAATGGCCTAAAAATATGAAGGGAACTAGTTATACAAAATTCTACAAAACCATGTATCAACATAAAAGAATTAAAAAGCAACTAAAATAGAAAATATACAAAAAATATTAAAAATGCATGAAATGCAAATATTTTGGTTTCATAATTTTCTAGTCATTAACATGAAATGGGAGAAAAAATCCCCATGTAAAAATCATTAATTTCCTATTTATTATGATTTTTCAAAGATTAATGAAAAATGGAGAAAAAGAAATTAAAATATGAAATGTTTGGTGTGAATAGCAAGTATATTCAGTTCATTTTGCAGATGGGCTCAAAATGGGGGTGCAGTTAGTCTTGCGTGCTAGGCCCAATTATCCAGAAAATCATCTCAGAAATTATAAAGAAATTGAAAAAGCCACGGTGTGAAAAGTAATGGAATTCAGTTCAAAAACCAATGGGCCATGAAAGTGGGGTGTGATTAGCAATCCAGCCCAAATCCCTTTTAATGAAACGATGCGTTTCATACTCTTCAGATTTTCCCTCTTCACGCAAGATTGAATCTCAGCCCTTGGATCTTGGTCTCAGTCAATGGGTCTAACATGATCCAATGGCTATATCTTCGTCTTCTTCCTCCAGCTAGGGTTACAAGGATGAAGCCATGGAAATGCAGAGCACCAAGCTCCATCTTCCCCAAACTCGAACCTCATCGTTTCTCCATGAAAACTTAAAATTCAAAACCCTAACCTGTCCAGAATTTCATGCTGAATCTAACCATGATCTTAAAATCAACTGAAGTGCCCTAAATCACTGAACCCGATCCAAGATCAAAGATATGCTCAAACATCAACTTCAACAATTCTTGCAATTAACTACCTCAGATTAATCACCAACTCACACTGATTGATTCTTGACATCTAATTCATTCTATAGCTCACCATAACTCGAGTTCTTGGTCCAAACAAAAATGGTGACACCAACTGAAACCTCACCAATTGCTCTCAAACTTCTCAGAATCCATCTCCTATTGGTCTCTAACAGTTCTAACCTAACCATTCTTGCTAATGATGCATAAATTATGGTGTAGAGTGAATTTTGCAAACCTGGTATTTCTTGATTCACAGATGGAGGAAACCTTCACTTCAAGCCTTGTAATTCTTCAGAAACCTTCCTTGGATGATGATCTTGCTACTGTTTGCAAAAGATTTGATGGAGGAAGCTTCAATCTCAGAATCCGATGGTGACTTGCAATCTTGAAAATCCAAATACCAACTCTTCAAATCTCCATGGTTTTGCTCTCAAATTGATCTGCACAGCTTCACTATGATCAGAGGAATGTGTTTAGATTGAAAGAATGGATGGAATTGAATCAGAATATGGAATTCACTTTCAACTTGCAATGGAAGCAAGTGAAATGGCCAACTCTCTCTTCTCTCAAATCTTACACCAACCTTGCATCTGAGCAAGTTCTATATGTTATATAGAGTGGTTTAGAATCATCTAGAACCATCTAGAACCATCCCATGAGAAATTGGGATTCTCATGTCATGATATTATGAATTCATTCATCTCATGTGCTATCTCATGCCATAGCTTCTTGCATCAACCAATTCTGACTTGAAATTCTCCTCATATGAGATATAGGATGTGTTACAATGCTTAGCAAGCTCATACATTGCCTTTCCTTTTGTTTTGCATTTGAACCTTAAGATGCAAGCAACCAATTTCCAAAGCAGCCCTATGATCTAGGCCTCAAATCAAAATTGTGGCTGAACCATTGTTTTTAGAATGTCTTTTAGAGTCAAAATGACCTATCATATGCCATGGTTTGGATGTGCAACTTGGGATTTTCATTTTCCAATTTCAACTTATTTAACTTATGCCTCCATTTTAGGTCATTTTTATCACTTTTTGCTACAAGCCTTTTCAACATCTCATGACCTCCTTAATAGCCTTAAAACATCATTCTAAGCAAGTTTTATGTTGAAGATTTTTCCATTTGAAGCTTGGAACTAGGAGATATGGCCTTATGCTTGAAATGACCTATAATGTTCAAATGACCAAAATGCCCTTGACTTGTCAAAGCCACAAGTTGAGTTCTACAAATCCTATCAAGGACTTCTAGTACTCTATAGAAATCTAAGAAGATGAGGAACAACATTCATGTTGACCAAGAATTCATAGGAATCATCCTACTTGGGCAAAAGTTGAGTGCAAGTTGGGTGACTTTCAAGGACCCAGATTCACATACCTCAGATGACCTGTAACCTGTCAAAGTCATAACTTGAGCTCTACAAATCCTATCGAGGACTTCTAGTACTCCAATTAAAGCTAAGAACAAGCTCTATAACATTCATGTTGTGGGAAAGATGAGATGACAATCACATCTTGAGCTAAATTGCCTTGAAGATAGGGATCAAACTAGGGGATTTTACACTGTCAAGCCTTAGAAACCCTAGCTTAAAACTTCTCAAACTCCTCAATCATGATGATTTGGTCTAGGAATCATCCTTATAGCATCTCAATGCATCAATCCATGATCACATGGATCTTGGATTAGGTCTCAACCCTCTCCAAATCATCAGTTGACCTAGGGTTGACCCAGTCAAACCCTAATTCCACCATTCATGGCTGAGTCTTCTTATTCTTGTACAATGACCTCTCTAGGCTTCATGATGGCTTTCAAGACATCTCATAAGCTTTCTCAAAGCTTCAAGTCCATCCTCATAGCCTCAGAATCATATGAGGGGCTCCTACAACTCTCAAGTTATGAGGCATACACCCTTGGTTTCAACCAATCTTTCTGAGGATCTCTTAACTTCTCTGCCAAAGATATCAACCTTTGAACACTTGAACAACCTTCTTGGCTAGCTTCATGGTCTTGATGGGTACTCATACCTCTTGAACTGTTGGTCAAATTTTGGGGTGCAACACACGTGTGGGTGTTGTGGCGTATCGTGTGGCGTTGCCTCCGAACCTTTCGAATTTGCATGATGTGTTCCATGTTTCGCAACTTCGGAAGTATGCTCCGGATCCGTCACATGTTATTCCTATGGATGAGGTTGAAGTAAGAGATAACCTTACGATTAAGGTTTTACCGATTAGTATTTTGGATCGTGAAGTTAAGAAGCTAAGGGGCAAGGATATTGCACTTGTGAAAGTAGCCTGGGGAGGTGCTGCAGAGGGCAATATAACTTGGGAATTGGAGAGCAAGATGCAAGAGTCGCATCCAGAGTTGTTTGAATCAGGTAATATTTTCGAGGAGGAAAATTTCTAAAGTGGGGGAGAGTTGTAATGCCCCAAATTCTGAATTTCTCATTTTTGTTGAGTCCTTTTTAATTCATTTGGATAATTGGTATTTTAATTGTGAAATTTATGTGTTGATATGTTTAATTTCAATATTGTGCTATTTTACCGATTCAGAGAGTTTTCGAGGAAAATAGAGTAAAGGGTATTTTAGACATTTAGTATTAAGTGTTAAGTGGATTATTGTGTGAGAATTAATTGGTAAGTGTTTGGAAAGAAATGGAGAGAAAAGAAAATAGAACATGAGATAAGAGAGAAAAGGGAATAAATAGAAACGTTAGTGAAAAAACAAGGGAAAGAAAGAAGAGAGAAGAGAAAGAGGAGAAAGAAGAGGAAAACCTAGGATTTCATCAAGGATCAACATCCAAGCTTTCAATCAATTGGGTAAGGGTGTCAAACTCTATTATACTGTTAATGTGTATGATTATGTATGCTGTTGATCGTTTGATGTTGGATTAAGAAGAGTTTCTACTCATTTCCATCTTAGGGCAATATTAGGATTTAATCGGTAGAATGTGGTTTTAACCGGTTAGAATCGAGAAATGGATGGAGTAGGATAATCGGGTGTTATTGGGTTGGACTTACTGGGGTAGTTTGGTGTTAGAATTGGTTGGTTTTGTGAGGTTTGGGCTTTGGACAGCCATGGAAGTTCTGAGTTCGCAGGCTCGCCAGGCGAACGGCAGCGAAGCTTCGCCAGGCGAAGCCCAGCGAGCAGTAGCGAACTAAGTCAGAAGCATCCACCCTGTCTTTGTTGGCAAGTTCGCCCGGCGAACTAAGTAGCGAAGGTTCGCCAGAGGCTTCGCCAGGCGAAGGTTGGCGAATGCGACAACATTTTCCTATTTTTTGTGTTTTTTCCCCTTTTCATGCGGATTTCTTTGTTCAGTTATGTTTAATCCTTATCGAATTGAATAGTTTTGTGTGTCGTGTGGTATGTTATGTATGGGTAGCCGCAACGCGTGAATCCTAGAATATGGAATTTTGATTGTGAAAATATATGCCTTATATGGAATGGTATGTGTTGAAATGAAGAGTATGTGTATTTTATGGAGTATAAGTATATTGTGAATATGTGTAGTGATATATTTGCGAATATGTATGCATGTAGAGTAATGTTGTGAGTCATTTTGCATAAAGGCATCATGATGTACATCCTAGCGATGTTGATTCCTTGGAGAATCTGGTGAACATTTGATTCCTCGGAGAATCTGCAGAGTATTTGATTCCTTGGAGAATCTGCTGAATATTCGATTCCTCGGAGAATCTGATGAATATTTGATTCCTTGGAGAATCTGCTGAATACTTGATTCCTTGGAGAATCTGCTGAATTGAGTCGGTACCGTATTTGCATCTGCATAGAGTTTTGAGTCAGTCTCTATGAGTTGCATTGGTCATCTTTTTATGATGCATGGAGTGAATTGAACATAATTCTAGATGTTTATGTGGAAGATGATGAGTATGTATAGACGCATGATTTGATGAATATGCTTGATTGTGTGAATATGCATTGTGATGAGATGTGGTGAGAATCTGAATTGTGTTAATCCCATGTATGTATATAGATATATAAATATATGTATTGACTGTTATGATATTATTTCTCACCCTTCTGCTGTTTCATAATGCTCTATGAGGCATTGCAGGGTAGGATTGCTGGAGGTCCTTTTTGTGAAGCAGGTCTTCATTATTTTTGGTCGATGGCTCTAATATGTAACATCTGGGTAGTTAGGAAGCCTTTGGTTCTTTTTGGAGATACTTTTGCTTTGATTTCTTTTGTGATACATCTGCGTATGTATCTGATAATGGATGTTTGTACATATGAATTAACTGAATGATGTATATATGTTTATATGAATGTATTGATTCAATGTTTAGATGTTTCTGCTTTATTCTAAATATTGAGATGTGAGTTTTAGAACTATGTTCTTCAGTTGTGAATTGCCCATTGTTGCATATCTATTTGAGCAGGTGTTGTAGGTGTTTAACTTCATGATAATGTGATACACCTCTTTTATATCATGTATTAATTAAACTCTGATGAAACTTTTATCAAGTGCTTAAATGATTTAATTGTTTATTTGGGGGTATAGAAAGAGGGTGTTACACCATGCATATTGATGAAGGAGTTAGTCCATTAGCATTTGTGTTATAAATTGGATTATGATTGTGTTTTTGTGAGAATATTATATTTTTTGTTGTTTCGTTTACCATCCTCCTGCTAATTTTCACCATTAACATTTGTAAGGTATATTCTCACTCCTTTTTTTATTGTTCTGACGTATGTGCTCCTCTAGAGTACAAATAATCAGGCACAAAAGTAGTTGATTGAGTTAAAGGATGACGTCAATGCCTCTTTAACTTTTATCATTGGGTCTTAGAGGAGTTACTCTGATATGTAGCATTGGGGTTGAGTTGTTCATTCTTTATTTTTGTTATGCCTTACTTATATTGGAGCTTTTTTTATTGGTGAGACTTATTTGTCAAACTTGATGATTTCTGCTGCTTATTTTCAAATGACTATGTTGTGTTGATATTTTTATGCTATCGTGAAGCATGCGTAACACTTTAATTTTGAAATTTTATTTTAAATACATTAATAAATGTCGAGTTGGGGATTATGGCGTTACAGTGAGAGTGATGTAACCACACATATTTATTTTTTCTCCTGAGAAACCTATTAGATTTCCTTTATATGGATGAAGTTTCTTAAGGGCTAAATGCAAACCTTTTAACACCTCCTAATATAAGATGAAAAATGAGATTCATTAAGTCAAGGTCCCTTAATGTACTTCTTAAGATGTCCCTTATGACTAACTTCTCAATTTCTTTTTTGAACTAGAAGCAATCGTCAATGTCATGACCTTTTATCCTATGATAAGCATACCATAAGCTGTCCATGCCCATTTGGCCACTTTATTTGGCTTGTACATCTATTTATTTTGTAAGGAGGATTTCTTTCAAGTGTTGACTCCTCTGACCATTTAATTTTATTGGGAAATCAAATGGGTTTCTACTGTCCGATATGGAGTTTAGTTAGTGTTTCCATTGTCTTTCTCTTTGCTTGGTTATGTCACGGTGAAATTTGGATACCAAGCTATTAATGAGCTTGAATCTTAATTCATTTGCAACCGAACTTTGATTTGTCCAAAGGAAGGGGAAAATATCGAAATACCCACAATGCAATGCAAATGCAAGCTAGAGAGTTTTAGGTTCGGGGGTTAGTTAAACTTAGGGAAGGTGCTAGCATCCTAAGTTTCTGTGGTACTCTACATGAACCTCTTGTTTTATGTTGTTTATTTGCTAAGGATTTATCTGCTTAAGGGATAAAAGACCTAGGGGTTTATTTCTAAGTATACTCGATAAGATATCGCATCTTATGCCTACATATCCTTACAGGAGTGGAATCAGAGTATCTGTAGTTCCCCTAAAGGGTTTGAGGATTTCTTTGACTGTGGTCAAAGTTCCTACGGGATAAAGGTAGTTGATTGATTTTAGGAGAAAAGATGAGTTGTCATTTTAAGGGAGATTACTTTATTTAACCGCCACAACTTTGTAGGAAAATAGTCTTTGCATCGTCTTAAGAGAAAGGCTCAAGTACTCGGAATTTAATCGACAAGTATGCCACTATCTCTCTTAAGGCAAAGTCCCTACATATTGATTGAATTGTTATGGGGTAGGAGTTTTATCTCGCTTAAGATGATTAACATCTTATTCTCTAATGTGTTTGAAAAGTTTGAATTGAGTTGATTTGTGTTTGTCTAAGTTGTAAAGATAAAAGGTCCTTCCTATGGGGTAGGATCTAACTTAGAAGATCGACTTGAATGAGATCAAGGATCATAGGGGAATATGGTGCAAATGAGATGCATACGCACAATTGTTTAAGTTATGCGCAGGTTCTTCCTTTGGACGCAATGCAATGCGATAAAATAAATTGCGGTAAAGGTAAATTGCGAAAAATAAAGACGATGAATAAAACATACACAAACGCATGAAAGTGCTAAGTGAGTGAAACTGGATACTGTGAACCGAATCGGTGTGGAAGCGGGAGCGTGCACGATTGAATTAAGTTTTACGATGTAAGATTGATTTTAGGCGAAGTTGATCTTAGGGGGCGGAGTTGAATTGATTTTAAGAAAAGTTATTTGATTTATGATAAATTATATTAAAGGGTGAATTGGTTTTTTTTATTAGTAAAATTGAATTAATTAAGTGATTTTAGATAGAAATTATTTTAAATAAGCAAATACCTATTAAATAAATTGGTTTTAGTTATTATATAAAAGGTTGTTAAGTGAATATACTTTTAAAATTACGAAAATGATTTTCTTATTATAAAAACGGTTTTTATTATTAAATAGATACAAGTTATTAAATTATGAAAAAAAAGATTTATATTAAACAAGTTATATGTTTATTTTAAAGAAGTTATTAAGTTATAAAAAAAGTGAAATAGGTTAATTAGAAATTGATTAAAAGGATAATTTAAAAGAGTTATTAGTTTATTTACTTATAAATAAAAGGTCCATTTAAAACTATTAAATTAATTAAGAGAGATAATTATATTAAAAGATTAATAGAAAGTTGATATTAAATTAATCAATGGATTAAATAAAGGGATTAAAATTTAAAATGTTATGATCTTAATTTAAACAAAAAAGTTGATTAAAGTTAACTAAGTTGATTAATAAAGAGATGTGTTAATTTATTTTAAATAAAAAACTGATTGAATAAAGTTAATTAGGGATTAATGGGTTAATTAGTGGGTTAATTAATTGATTTAAAGGTATTAATTAATTTTATAAAAAGGTTGATTAATTTTAACGATTAAGTAAAAAGCTGATTAGTTGATTAATTAAAATGGTTAAGTGAGATTAGGTGGCGGATTGATTCGGTGGAGTAAGGGCGTATGGGTTACGGTGGTCTGCGTGTATGGGACGTTGGATCTGATCTGTTGGAGATCGTGCGGTGATGATGAAGGGTGCATCATATGTGTATGTGGGTGTGTCGTGTGTGATTATATTACAACAAAAACAGCAAGATGGAACAAGAACCCTAGGCCCCAATTTCGATCCCTTTCTCTCCGTCTATGGCTTCTCTCGTCCTCCATCTCTCGATCGCCATTTCTCTTCTCCTCAAGTATTTCATCAATTCTTCTCAAATCCCTTCTCCCTTCATCTTGTTTTCTCCCACCTCGTTTCTTTCTCTTCAATTCCTAAAAACAAACAAAGAATAAACAGAATAACAAAGTTAGCAAGAACAGGGGCTCACGGCTTCGCTGGCTTCTCACCATCGCGAGGAATTTGACAGCGATGAACGAGGGGGTTTCGTGAAGGATGATTCGCGGCGAATGAAGGTTTTGCGGCGACGGCGGTTTTCCGGCAAGGGTTTTGGGTCGCGATTCCGTGGTGGATTCAGAAAGAGATAAGTTCCTCCTTTTTTTTACGATTTGTTAGGGGTTTCAATCTGGGATTTTGTGAGATGTTGTGGATTTCGGTGAATTGCTGTGTTTTCTATTCTGTCATTGTTTCCTCATTTTATAGGTCCAAACCTCTTACCTTTGAATTGAATATTATGGATCCTTGTATCATTTCACAATGAATACCTTTCCAATTTCGTGCCAACATGTTCACCAATCGTTATGGAACGTTGTTATAAACCGTTATATTACTCTGAACACATAATTTCACCAAATGAATACCCTTATGTTTATGTTTTAAACCTGTTCCGCCAACTCAAATTCTTTCCTTTTTAGATTCAGCACATGGGTATTGATTCGGAAACTAGATATTGTTGCTATTAAAACACGGTTTCTTGCTTAGACAACATTAACCTTCCCTATTTATCTTGATTGTGCTTGATATTGTCTTGCAGCTGTAAATAATCTTCCAAATATGTGCGATTATGTTTGATCTTGTTCTTTTCTTTTGACGTTTGTAGGAGTTAATGATTTCTTAATTCAAAAGTTTCCATGAATACCTCGCCTGTTTTGGAATCTTGTGATTTTCCATAAAGGAAAGTCTGACTTGGTTAAGTTACGCTTTGGGAAATCTCACGTTGTTTGTTCATGTGTAGGTTAACCATTATTTTCAAGGCATCAGGTGGTTTTCCATGAAAGCAAGCAAGGGTCACTAATTGATGGATGTCATGTTTGACGCAGGTCTGTCGAACTACTCAATTGAAGGCCACATCATTCTCTTCCCGCTCATGAAAGGTCACGAAATGGAGTAACCAGGTTGTATAGCAAATATGCAGGTAATCTCAAAGGTTGTAAACATACGATGTCCTGAATTTGATAAATGCATGTGCTAATGACCGTCATCTGTGTCGATTTTGGTTTATGTGGGTGGAGGATACATTCTTCTTCTGTACCTTTCTTGACTTGGTATGACTTGTCTATATTATGGAACCTTCATAAGCCTTTTTCACGAAAAAACTCATGGGATGGCAGATGTGTGCGCATGATGTTGTAATGTCCTCCTTATTTAAAATGTCCCATATGGTTATATCTTGTAGCAATTACATTGGAGGCTTGGCCTACCACGAGAGCTTCTTAGCAAGCCGAGAAAGACTTGGAGACTTTGTGAAGTTTAAGAGTTGTCTTTCCTTTAAAGCGCATTCCTATATTCATTTGCTTCTCAAAATTATGACAGGTCTTCTTCATTGTCCAATTAGTTATTTAGCTTTTGCACTGTTTGGATATTGTTATGATGATACTGATGTATCGTTTCCTTTGTTTTGCAGGTTGTTAGTTTTAGGCCTTTGATGTGAGCAGATTCCAACTTACGGTCGGTGTTGAGGTTGAGTTTGAGGAAAGCGCATGCAGAAATTCCAAGGAGAGGCAAAATACGGTGTAGCAGGCAATAACAGGTCGAGTCTTGAAAACGCGTATCAGGTACGCCTATCTTCGGCTGCTCTCATTTTGTTCATGCCGGAAAATAAGCGCTTTTACTACCATCCTTACTATTCTCTTCTAGCAGATTGACGGCTATACTCCGTTGTGCTGATTTTGGTGGTCTAAAATGTTCGATCAACTGCTACGGATTGCAAGAGAAATCAACAAGTCATGACGGACAAGAGCTAGTACCAATTTTATGAAACTCTAGAGATTCGACATCACAGACAGCCGAACGGTTCCGCACATCAATTCAGGAGTTGCGTTTATAACTCTAATCAAAGAGCAGAGTGCAGTACACAGATATGAAGCTACCCCGGTTGGTTCGACGTTCGGTGGTGTCGCATTGCAAGGTTTATGGCAACCCTGAGTATTGGGGGAGCCCGCGTATGCCAAGTGCAGCATCAGCAGCAACACAGCTCATACTCGGCTTCATCTTCCCTTTTGAAAAACTTGTGAAAGTGTAGGAATAAGCTTGTGAACAGAACTGGTCACTGATGTGGTCTTTGTGAATTGTTTTAGAATTAATAGCATGGTGCCTTGATATTATCCACATGTAATTAAGGTTGCAGCAAGATGTTTTAATTTTGGATGACCTCAAGAGATATTACAATTGTATAAGACTTCAATTGTATAAGAATAAACACAGGTGTATTGTAACTCCACTTTGGTGACCATACCCGCATTACGTGGCTTTAGATTTCCCGAACTTCTTTGATTTTGAATACTCTTTGAATTTGTATTGTAATATACTTGGTATCGAACTTTAGAGATGGGCCCTTCTATGGCTCACAAACCGAATAAAATTAAAATTAGATTATGGTTCCAACTAAATAAGGACACTCCTTGAAGATAATCTGGCCTCGCAGACTTTAAAATCAACTCGAAACACATCTTATACCCGTAAAAGATTTTAATGCAATTCATCAGCCAAACCTGGTGTTTTGCGAATCCCCTCCTTCAAGAACGCCTGAGGTTAACACGGAGTTAGCCTTAATCCATGTTAAGTTAAATTAACGGAAACTGACGGTCACGTCTTGGGACTTTGACAAATAAAATTTGAGTTTGAAATGGTGAGAAGTCCTTTAATAAACAGAACTAAAAAAAGTTTTAATCCCTCTCGGATGAGTTTGAACAAAAGAATCATTCAGACCCACGCTCCAAATTTAACTTTAAAAAACTTTGGTCCATAATAACCATTCTTAGAAATTTCGGCTATAATTCCCTAATTACGTGACCCTTTAGTAATGATGCGAGTAAATCCAACCATCCTTTCGTTACTCGCCTCAGGATAGAACGACCATCTTTAATTCAGGAGCGATAATTAAGGAGCCTTAAATGCTCACGACCCTTAAAACAGAATTCGCAGATTGTGTCTTTGTGGTGCTTGATTGAAAGAAATTGCATCTGCGCAAACTGGTTAGTGATAATAAACACACACAAAAACAACAGAAAATAAATAAATAAATAAAAGGGAGTGGGATCTTAGGGTCAAAAATTAGGGTGTGACAGGTTAGTCGTTCTGCTCTAGGGCTCTTTATTTAGAATCAATGCTTCTCTCTTTTTGGATTGATTTCATCGATATTTATGTTGTATTCTTCTCTCTTCTTTACCTCTTGCATGTCGTTGACTGATTTTCTTAGCCATAACTCATCAAAATGTGAGGCCTTCAAGCCGTTTTGATATGCTCCCACAAAAATGTATTGGTTAGGATTGGCCACACTTAACGTTGCTTCATTGAATTGTACTAGATATTTCTTCAAGGTTTTTGAGTTACCCTAATAAACTTTGATTAAGCCCATAGTTGTTATCGCGTGATGTTTACTTCTAGAAAGTATATCAATTTTTGGAAGAAACTTAAGTATCTTGTTTCACAATACCGGAGTAGGTTCAGGTATCACCGAAGTGTCACTTCTTTTAGAGTACTTAATAAGAGTTTGAATTTAAGTGGTTCCACGAGTTTAATGACCACCATCTGCGTGTTGATTTTAGCTAGGTGATCATTGGTTTCTATTTTTTTTATCAAAGTCACTAGGTGTGGTGGTTTGAATTTCGTTGGTTCTAGGGCATCCCAAATTTCCATGCATAGTGGTTACAGATCTTTTAAATCGTCATTAGAGTAACCCTACATGTTCTTGTTAGATTTCTTTCACTTGTGTTTACAAGACCTCGTTTTGACACTACAACTCGTCCATGATGTCTCAAATTGTGATCAAGTCCCCCTTTCTTCTAGTGGGGACATTAATCGTGCCATCTCGTCAATTGGATCAATGATATGGTAATTGAGGAAATAATTTTGCTCAACCCTACAATAGGTGGCAAATGTTCTTGATAAACTTGGTAGAAACATTACTAATAATGTGCTAAAGACAAAGACCCATGATACATGAATGAAGTGGAGTGTATAATTATTGTAGGCTATGAATGAGATCATATGGTTCTTTCTAAACGCTCCATTTATCAATAGCTCATAATTATATCATTTGATTGGTCATTATGAGAATTTTATTACAAATTTGATTGGTTCTTTATATAAAATACATACAAAATTTTATTACAAATTATTAAATGTTTTCACGAAATCGATACGCTTATAAAATTTAATCAGTATTTTAGTTCGATGAATAAGTCTTTCACAGTTGTGTGAAGAAGAGATATATATATATATATATATTTGATTGAAATAAATGTTTACTTTTAATTTTAATACACTTCCAATAAGACTATTACCAATGTGAGAATCTTTAGAAAAGAAAATAGAAAACGATAAATTTGTAGTAAATTTGATCGAAATATTTAACCTTTTGATTTCGAAGCTGCATCAATGGCAGACGCATTCTTCTCCTTCTTCGTCCTCCTTCCTCTCATCCTCCTCCCAATCCTCTACTTCATAACCCGCCCCCGTCCAGTCAAGATCCCAATCGTCAACCGTCACGTCTTCATCACTGGCGGATCAAGCGGAATCGGCCTCGCCCTCGCCCACCGTGCAGCCGCGGACGGCGCTCGCGTCTCCATCATGGCGCGATCCTTGACGAAGCTGGAGGAAGCTAAGAGCTCCATCAAGCACGCTACGGGAATCGAGGTGGCGGTATTTGCGGCGGATGTGCGGGACTATGATGCGGTGAAGAAGGCTGTTGATGAAGCGGGACCTATAGATGTGTTGTTGTTGAACCATGGAGTGTTCTCTGCACTGGAGCTGGAGAAAATGGAGTTGAGTGAGGTGAAGTCTACGTTGGATATTAATTTGATGGGTTGTTTCAATATGATTAAAGCTGCTTTGCCTTCCATGAAGGATAGGAAGAATGTTTTACCTGCTTCCATTGCTATGGTTTCCTCGCAGGCTGGTCAGGTATTGAATTTGTTGCTGTTTTTAGTGTGGGACTCTCATGATAGTTTTGTTTTGATCAATATATACCTAACAGTGTATCAGTGACTTAAGATGTTTGGTAAAATGCCTCAAAGGAGTATAGTGATTTATGAGGTTGACGCTATTTTCTATACCTTTTCCACATATCAATTGGCTGCTGAAGCATGAATTAACTGGACAATTCTAAGATCATTACAGTCTAATTGCGCTGTTGAAGGCAAAGAAGCAGCCTCTGGTTTGATAATACTTTAGAATGTGGATTCTCACTTTCGGTCATTGATCGTGAGTGGAAGAAGTTTATAGATTGCTTGTTCGGCTATAAAAGTTGACTTGATGCCCCTTTGCTCTTTGGTTTCTGCATAAACTGCATGTATTTTTAACTAATGAGTAGGCTTAACTATTTGAGTTGGCTGGTTAGAGTGGATGGACAATGCACATAAATTCCATTGTCAACATGATTGTGGGAAACTAGTTCGTTTTGCTAGGCTTAGCCACCGTTGGTTGCTGTTTTTTAATATTATTACTTTTAGTGTATCATTTCAGCACTTGGCACGGATGAAACATTATTTGCAGTAATAATTTATCTTTTGTGGTGAAGTGCTCATATTTAGTAGTCTGACTCTTCAAAGTTTATTATGATTCTGCTTGATCAAGAGATGATGTAATGCTGTGGTTTTTCATTTACATGTTAATGTAGACTTTATGTCTGTATCTAGGTGGGAATTTATGGTTATGTAGCTTACTCGGCCAGTAAATTTGGCCTCCGTGGTTTAGCAGAAGCGTTACAACAAGAGGTTATAGGAGATAATATTCATGTCTCTCTGATATTCCCTCCAGACACGGATACTCCTGGACTTGTAGAAGGTAATAAATTGGACACTCGAGCTTATATTTTCACACATTACTTAGGGTGATTGATATTGGCTCATTTTACATTGAAAATAAGGTAAGTAACCTTATCTAAACAACTCATTAGTTTATTTCAACCTCAATATGGATGTGGGAACAGGGCCTGCAGTTGAAGTGCTTGAATATACAACTCCTCTGAAATTATTTCATTTGTGGAACAAATTTTACACCAATTACCAGATGATTATGTTCGGAATTCAATATTATCTTTTCCTCTTAGTAAGTCTAGCTTCCATATTATGAGAGTGTCTTTGGGAATATGATGTATTGGCATGTGGGATACTATTAGCTCAGTCCTAAATCCTAATTATAAATTATGATTTTGTCATGCCAAGTACCATTTTATGCTGTCTGTTGAGAAATTTATGTATTCTGTAGTGTAATCCACGTGTAAGAACAAACTGAAAGGTTATCTTATTTATTTCTTGCAGAAAATAAGAAAAAACCAGAGCTCACCAAAATCATTGCATCCTCTTCTGGTTTTATGAAAGCCGACGAAGTTGCTCAGAAAGCTTTTGATGGCATAAGAAGTGGCAGTTTTTTCATTTCTTGCAATATGGAGGGTATCGCGTTGTCCCTGGCAACTTCAGGTTTATCCCCTCAGAGGTCATTCTTAATGGCATATGTTGAGGTTATTACTGCTGGAGTACTACGTCTTGCAGCACTATGTTTCCAGTGGAACTGGTACGGAAGTATAGAGAAGTGGCACCAACAAAGGAAGTGTAAGAGTCTATTTATTTTCCGAAAACATTTTCAATTTTTCATTTTTAAAATTTCCTGCATTGAACAATTATGACATAGAGAAGATGGAAGGCTAGTTAGGGATAATGAATTTTTAGAAACAATGAAAGCAATTTTTCGCATTTTCAAAATTTCTATAAAAAACTGAATCTATTTTCAAAAGCTAAAAAAGAAAATGATGAGGAAAAGATAATGTGTAAGTGTACATTAGATGTTAGTCCTTAACAAGTCCCTGGCATTAAGAAATTATAATTTCATGTATTGTGGAGACTGTTCAGAACTTTTGTTATCACCCCGAGTTAGGGAAGTAACATAGACTGTCTAGAACGATTGATGATATTAGTATCTGTTGTTTGATTTTGTAAAATGATTGTGGTTCGTCTATGCTGTAAATAAACACTAAAACAATAAGCTCGGATGATAGGAAGTTATATTTTATTGCAAAGTCAATTAGAACATTGTAGAAGGTTAACTGGGTCTTACTTTCTGCATGCTGGGCAAAGCTTGTGAATTTGATGATTTCTTCTTCAAACAGGTTCACCTGAAACTGAAAGCAGCTGATTCACTCTGATCTCCATGCTCTGTTTTAGGAGAGTTAAATGCAAAACAAATAATGGGATGCGGGTTTCGTCCACTCTTCTTACTACAAAATTAATTTGGCAAATCTTAAATGACTGTTGACAAGAACTCTTTACACCTTTAGTTATTTAACATCGTGGATTGTGATTCATCTCCTTGTATTTGATAAAAAGTATGTGGTCCATCTCGCCGACTATGTTTTCATTTCTCACAGTTTTGTAAGTAAATGAAATGATTTGAAATTTAGCATTGTAATTTTTGAACCATTTTTCCTCTGTCTAGTTTTAACTTATATCAAGTCGGGGCTCAAGTGTTTTGTTTTAGCAAAGGGTGTATGCTTTTCTAGTTCTATAATCTGTATGCTGTTTTACTTTCTTTAGGGAATTCATTAGTAGTTATTATATGTTTAGAGCATGTATTGAAGCATGATGATGATTTCCCCGTGTTATTTTGTTCGTTTATATGTTTGGAAGACATATTTTTATTGACTTGGTGAAACCATATGATGGATTGCCTAGAGAGATCCAAATATATTTTTATTGATTTGGTGAAGGCATACGATGGATTGACTAGAGAGATTTTGTGGAATGTCCTAGAGAAGAAAAGGATTAGGATTGCATATATTTGAGCTATTTAAGATATCTATGAAGGGGTATCAACTAATGTACGGACATAGGGTGGAAAGACGAGCGATTTTTCCCATTGGTTTGCATCAAGCTTTATCTTTAAGCCCCTACATTTTTACTTTAATTTTGGATGTACTCACGAAACACTTCTAAGAGTTAACACCGAGATGCATGTTTTTTGTAGTTGATATAGTTCTTGGAGTGTCGAAGGAGAATTTAAATGAGGTTGAAAATTTGGAGATGGGTTTTAGAAGCACATGGTTTTCACCTTAGCATAAGTATATGGAATGTAAGTTCAATAAAAAAAAGTGTTAAAGTCGGAGACCATGTTATTACTCAAGTCACACAGTTTAAATATCTTGGGTTCGTATTACAAAATGATGGAGATATAGAAGGGGATGTAAAACATCAAATTCAAGTTGGGTGATTGAAATGGAGTAAGGTATCATATATTTTATGTGATGCAAAGGTACCACTCAAGTTGTAAGGAAAATTTTATCAGACTACGGTAAGACCTGTGATTTTGTTGTTTGAGTAAGCCCTAATAGTTGGGGGTGACAAAATGGGTTGTGGCCAGTCAGACCAACCCGCGCACCCGCCAAAAAATTATGGGATGAGTTACAATTTTGTGTCTGCCTACCCGTTTAGTCCGCCTCGCCTTAAGCTCGTCTCACCGTAAGCCTGCCAAAAAAGAAGCAGATTGGCCCGCCAACCACCATCATAATTATCAAACACTCGAAGTATTTATTTTAGTTGGTTGAAGGTTAATATTTGAATTATATTTTTTGAACTCTTTTTTATGGTTCTATTTTAGGTGAAATTTCTTGATGGTTTTAGACTTTTAGTTGCCATTTTTATACGTTCTAATTGTTGGTTTGATGTTTTCTAAATGAAATGTAAAAAAAAAAATCTTTTAATCTATTAACAAAATAAATAAAAAATGAAAAAAAATAGGCGAGCAAGTATGCCGCCTGCAAATCTGTCACATTGGCGGGGCAGACTAGATTTTAAGGTCAATTTTACTTGACAGGTTTGCTCGTCCCTCTTTTTTTTTTGTCGGGTTTGAAGCGGGGTGGACGGTCCGTTTGGTCACCCCTACTAATAGCCAATCAATATTGATTATATATATATATATATATATATATATATATATATATATATATATATATATATATATATATATATATATATATATATATATATATATATATATATATATATATATATATATATATATATATATATATATATATATATATATATATATATATATATATATATATATATATATATATATATATATATATATATATATATATATATATATATATATATATATATATATATATATATATATATATCATTGCATTTATTATATTATATGTATATGATATAATGAATTTCTTAGTCGTGAGATCTCATTAAACATAACGATTTTTTTTTTTATAAAAGTATTTGTAGTAAAATGATAATGTCAAATAGGACAACTATAATGCATATAGACTATTATGTGAATAGATTGATAATTGTATCTCAAAGGTCATAGCCTCATAGGTATTATCAAGTCTTCACATAGGTATAAATATTAGGAGTAATATTTATACTGGATTGACCCACAATGAGAATTCTACATAAGTTATTTGTTGTTATCGAGTATACTCAAGGATTAAGAAATAAAATAATTGAATATACATGGGTGACACATTCTATGCAGTGTGCTCAATATAGATATAAGGGCAAAAAGGATAATTATACACATGATCATTATCACAAAAATGTTATGTCAGATTACATGATATTCTCGTCACTTGAGTAACAATAATATGTTGCTAGATACGCACACGATTTATAATATTAAATAGGCAATTTAATATTATTACCAACATTACGAGAACTTTCAAGGTCACACACATAGAATACTAATAGTGGAACGAACGAATTAAATTATATAAGATTTAATTTAATTATGTGTTAGTAGCATTTAAATTATTTAATATAATAGCACATATATAATTTATTTGATTAAATATGATTTAATAAAATATATGAGAATTAACAATCGATTAAATTAAAGATGATTTAATTTAATTAGTATTTTATTTTATTTTATTAATAAAGTTTAATTAAATATAAATAATATTTTATTTATTTAATTAAAATAGTTTAATAAAAATAAGAGCATTAGAGTTTTAGTAGATCTATATAAATAGAGAAGTTCTTTCCTTCGCAATCTTAGTTGTCAATTTTGTCATTCTCTGAAAACGGGTAACACCCTCTTCCACTTCGCACTCGCGCAGATTACCTAGAGACGCCATCATCTTCTGTCGTTCGTGATAAAAGACAAAACATGCTTCAAGAGGTATTTCTTGAATTATTATTTTGGTGAGTTTGATTTATGATTAAGGATTTAATCAAGATCTGTTTATCAGGATTATTCTGTTTTGGAAACCCCCTTTTAAATCCTTTCATTTGTACGAGACAAAGGTGGTTAAGAATCAACACGAGATTAAAGTAAGTGTAGTAGAGATGAGGATGTTGTGGTAGATATGTGATAAGACTCGATAAGATAAAATTAGAAATGAAAATATTAGAGTGAGTGTCAGGGTAGTGCCTATAGTGGAGAAAATGACGGAAAATAGACTTAGATGGTTTAGGCATGTAGAGAGAAGATTAGTAGATTCTGTAGTAAGGAGGGTGTCATACCCTAAATTCTTATCCTAGATATCATCATCATTCTAGGAGCATATCACATTGCACTACTTGTAGAAGCAAGCTTCATCTCAAAGTTTTGATGACGTCAACATCAAGATCAAGAATAATTCATCTGTGCAAAAAGGCAAACGCTTTCAAAAGACCAAGATCAAGTGGAATAGAAGTGATCAACATTCAAAGCTTCATGAACATTTGAATGATCAACTTTCAAGTTTTGGACACAAGCTATGGTATATCAAAATTCATTAATATAATTGATATACAAGTGTTCAACATATTTATCATTTGATCACATTGCATTAGCATATTTTTTAAACTATTAGAATTGGTATAACACTTTTTTATAAGTATTTTTCTGAAAAATAGCAGTGTTAACCGATTAACCATATAGGTTAACCGGTTAACCATTTCAAATTTTAAATATTTTGGTATAACGTTCAAGTGTTAACCGATTAACCATATAGGTTAACCGATTAACACTGAACGTATTTTGAAAAATGGCTTTGTTTCAAATTCAAAAATGGTTTGAAAATTATACCAGTTCATATTTTGAAATGTACTCAAATATACCTGTTGGAAAATGTATGCTTACACATATAAATTCTGAGTTTTTCAATTTTGAAAAACACCTCCAACATTCATTTTCAAATATTCTTAGAATCAAATTCACCATTTTCAAAATCCTTTCTAAGTGTTCATAATTGCATAAAAATTTCATATTCATCTGTTGAACACTTGTGTTGAAAATTATAAGAGTGAATTTTGATCATTTGGAGAAGATCAATTTTGACATTGATATTATTATTCACAAAACAAAATCATTACAAGTATTTGTATTCTGACTTGTGATCCAGGATTGTTGGACACAAGGGTGAGTGTTTACAAGAGGATTGTTCTTGTACACTTGTTGATTTTTATTGTTTGATAGTAGGCCTCACCGGTTGATGGTGTGATAGGTTGTACTTTATTAAACAATAGTGAAAACTCTCTTTCGTGTTGAAAGGGGAGTGGAGTACTCTCGGATTGTGAGGGGAACCACTATAAATCTTGGTGTCCACTGTCTTTTTACTTTCTACTGCTTTCATAACCAAGAACACAAACCAGTAAAATTTCAAGAAACCATAAAAACCGGAAAAAGTTCTAAAAGTCCTAATTCACCCCCCCCTCTTAGGCATACTCTGTACTTACAATTGGCATCAGAGCAGGTTAAGGTAACCTGTTCCTATCGATCCTAATGGCTTCCGCTAGTACTAACCCGGTTTTCAAAGATGGTGGAAGTAGTAACAAGCCACCACTCTTTTCTGGAGAATACTTCGACTTTTGGAAAATCCGTATGAAGGCACATCTTGAGGCTCAAGAAGATGGTATATGGGAAACCGTAGAAACTGGTCCACATGTCCCTACAAGTGTGGTAAATGGTGTTGGAACTCCAAAGATAAAATCCTCATATGATGAAGATGACAAAAAGAGAATTTTGAATGAGAAGAAAGCAATCAACATACTTCAAAGCGCTCTCAGTATGGACGAATTCTTCTGCATATCACAGTGTCAATCGGCAAAACAGATTTGGGATACCTTGGTAGAAACGCATGAAGGAACAGCAGAAGTAAAAAAATCAAGACTTAACACGTTAAGTCAAGAATATGAGATGTTCCGTATGCAGCCCGGTGAATCCATTGTTGCCTTGCAAAAAAGGTTCGTTCATCTAACAAATCATCTGATTGCTCTCGGGAAGACCTTCACCAATGATGATCTCAACTTAAAAGTCCTAAGATCCTTGACAAGAGAATGGCAACCGAAGGTGACCGCCATTTCGGAAAAGAAGAGTCTTTCAACAATGACATCCGCTTCCTTATTCGGGAAACTTCAAGAGCATGAACTGGAACTTGGAAGGCTTGAGAAACATGAAAGTCAAGACAAGAAGCCCAAAGGAATTGCCTTGAAGATTGACACAAGAGATGATAAAAATGATGAATATTCCGATGACGAAAATGAGGTTAGTAGTAATTTCCCTGTCTATGATAATGATGCACAAGAAGTTATAGATGAACTTCTAAAAGAGTGCAAGACTTTGTATAAAGACATCTCATCACAAAAGAAAAGAATTTTACTTTTAGAAAAACAAAATTCTGCCTTCTTGAAAAATATTGAAGATGAAAAACAAAAAGTGATGGATGAAAAACAAAGTCTTGTATGTAAGAATTATGAGTCTTTGTCTTTTCAAATTGTTCAACTTAAAAGAGTTTTAGAAAGATACGAAAAAGGTCAAATTGGCTTGGAAGAAAATCTTAAACATCAAAGGTATCCTAATGATAAAAGTGGATTGGGATATTCTAAATTTTCAAAACCAAGCACCAATAAGACCATTTTCGTAAGAGCAAGTGAACAAATTGTTAAAGAAGAGACAAACACTTCTAAAATTCAGCATCAAAATCATAACAAGAAAAGAATTGATAAGAAAAAGAATTATATTCCTAGGTATATAAGTCATTTTCAACCTACATGTTTTTACTGTGGAATTAAAGGGCACACACCTAATGCCTGCTATGTACGTAATATTGGTGTTGCAAAGGGGCATTATGTGTGGGTTGAAAAGGGTACTAACTATCAAGGACCCAAAGCAATTTGGGTACCTAACACTACCTAATTTTGTTTTGTAGGTATGCTTGAAGACAACCACAAATCAATGGTATCTTGATAGTGGTTGCTCGAAGCATATGACGGGAGACATAAACAAATTTTCAAGTCTATCATTAAAGGCCAAAGGATACCTCACTTATGGTGATGATAATAAGGGAAAAATTCTTGGAGTTGGAATCATTGGTGCACCTCCATGTACAATCATCGAAGACGTTCTTTATATGGAAGGCCTTAAACACAACCTACTTAGCATAAGTCAATTGTGTGACAAAGGCTTCCGAATCAACTTCACAAAGGAGGAATGCTTGATAGAACATGAAGTCACTCATGACATTTTGCTATAAGGTAAAAGATATAATAACATTTTTATGATTTCTTTTGATGACTCTTCCTTGAAGGTAAAGTGTCTTATGGAGAACAACAACGAGGCATGGCTTTGGCATAAAAGATTTGCTCACATTCACATGGAGCATTTAAACAAGTTGATAAAGCATGATCTAGTTGTTGGTCTTCCGAAGATAAAATTCATCAAGGATAAGTTATGCGATGCATGTCAAAAGGGAAAACAGACCAAGACAACTTTCAAATCCAAGCAAGTGGTTTCTACATCAAGACCACTTCAATTGTTGCATATGGATCTTTTCGGTCCATCGAGAACAAAAAGCTTCAAAGGTAATTTCTACACCTTAGTTATTGTTGATGATTTCTCTCGATACACTTGGACATTGTTTTTAGTGCAGAAAAGTGATGCTTTTAAAGCATTCAAGAAATATGCAAAGCAAATTCAGAATGAGAAATCACTCACCATAGCCTCTATAAGAAGCGATCACGGTGGAGAATTCCAAAATTCAGACTTTGAAGAATTTTGCGAAGAGTATGGAATTTCTCATAATTTTTCAGCACCAAGGACGCCTCAACAAAACGGTGTCGTAGAACAGAAGAATAGATCACTGGTAGAGCTTGCAAGGACAATACTCAGCGATGCAAATCTTCCTAAATATTTTTGGGCAGATGCAGTTAGTACATCATGCTTCGTAAGCAACTGTGTCAATATTCGACCACTCCTCAGAAAGACTCCGTATGAGTTGTTCAAGGGAAGAAAACCGAATATAGCATTCTTCCACATATTCGAATGCAAATGCTTTGTTCTCAACAACAACAAAGATAATCTCGATAAGTTTGACGAGAAATCCGACGAAGGTATATTTCTTGGTTACTCTCTTTATAGTAAAGCATTTAGAATTTTTAATAAGAGAACACTTACTATTGAAGAATCCATTCATGTTTCGTTTGATGAGACTAACCCCTTGAAAGAGGATAATATTATTATGAATGATGATGATGATATAGTAGGTTCTCCACAACAACAAGAAGAGATCTCAAAGAATTAAGAAATACCACAAGAAGATGTCACTCAAATCATTGAAGAACATCAAGATCTTCCGAAGGAATGGAGAACGCATAGAGATCACCCGATAGATAAATTTATTGGTGATATTAGCCAAGGCGTTGCAACTCGAATTAATCTAAAGGATGCTTGTCTCAACATGGCTTTTGTGTCTCAAATTGAACCAACCAAGATTGATGAAGCCTTAGGCGACGACCAATGGATTGTAGCAATGCAAGAAGAACTCAATCAATTCGAAAGGAATCAAGTTTGGAGTCTTGTACCAAGACCAGACCATAAGCACATCATAGGAACAAGATGGGTGTTCAAGAACAAACTTGACGAGAATGGGATCATAGTTCGTAACAAAGCAAGATTGGTCGCACAAGGCTACAACCAGGAGGAAGGAATTGATTTTGATGAAACGTTCGCTCCGGTAGCAAGGTTAGAAGCAATTAGATTACTACTTGATTACGTTTGTTCTATGAATTTTCAGTTGTTCCAGATGGATGTCAAAAGCGCTTTCCTGAATGGGTACATTAATGAGGAAGTCTACGTAAAACAACCTCCGGGTTTTGAAGACTTCAAGAATCCCTCACATGTCTACAAACTGAAAAAGGCACTCTACAGACTAAAACAAGCACCAAGAGCATGGTATGACCGCCTTAGTAATTTCTTATGTGAGAAGGGATTCACAAAAGGAAAGGTTGACAAGACATTATTCATAAAGAAGATCAAAGGAAACACTTTATTGGTTCAAGTCTATGTCGACGACATCATCTTCGGATCAACAAACAAAGAGCTTTGCGAAGAATTCTCACTTATGATGCAAGGAGAGTTCGAGATGTCCATGATGGCAAAATTGAATTATTTTCTTGGACTACAAGTCAAGCAAACTAAGGATGGCATCTTCCTCAACCAATCCAAGTATTGCAAGGAATTGTTGAAGAAATTCGATATGGATAGTTGCAAGGTAATGTCCACTCCTATGGGATCCAGAATGTACGTTGATCAAGATGAATTCGGTACTCCAGTTGATATAACAAAATATCGAGGTATGATTGGTTCATTACTATATTTGACGGCAAGCCGTCCTGACATTATGTTTAGCGTTTGTTTGTGTGCACGCTTTCAAGCAAGTCCGAAGGAATCGCATCTCACAGCCGTAAAGAGAATCATAAAGTATCTCAAAGGGACAATGAACGTCGGATTATGGTATCCTAAAGGTAGTATTTATTCTTTACTTGGTTACTCTGACGCTGACTATGCAGGATGTAAGACCGATAGAAAAAGCACAATCGGTACATGTCACATTCTCGGGAATGCATTAGTGTCATGGGCCTGCAAGAAGCAAGCATGTGTGGCACTCAGTACAGCCGAAGCGGAATATATTGTAGCAGGAAGTTGCTGTGCACAAATTCTGTGGCTCAAGCAACAACTCCTCGATTACGGTATAGATCTCGACTGCATCCCTCTTAGATGTGATAATACAAGTGCCATCAATATTACGAAGAACCCGGTCATGCATTCAAGAACAAAACATATAGATATCCGGCATCACTTCCTTCGAGATCATGTATTGAATGGAGATGTAGATGTTACTTTCTTCGACACGCACAATCAACTCGCCGACATCTTCACCAAACCTTTGGCGAAAGAACCATTCTACAAAATTCGGCGAGAACTTGGGATTCTTGATGAAGGTGACATCTGAACTTTTCTCTAATATATGTATGCATTATTTGTGGTATGTTTTCATATGTATGCATTCTGTTTTTAAGTATTTTTCAAAAATTCGAGTGTGTTAATCGATTAACCATATGGGTTAACTGATTAACACTGTTAAATTTTCAATTCTGACTCAATTTTTTAATGTGTTAACCGATTAACCTATATGGTTAACCGATTAACACTGTTAAATTTTCTAAAAATCAGAAACGAAAATTAATTAAATTTTTGAAAATATTATATATGATAAATGCATTTTTTATGTGGTCCATATTCTCTTAAGAATCCAAATCCATATCCAAAATCATATCCCCTCTTAAAGAGTTTTGTGGAACTTCCCTCTTCAAACCCTAACTTCTCTCTCCCACTCTCTAAAGTTGGATAACTCCTTAACCATCCCCACAACTTCTCAAACCCTAACTTCCTCAGAACCCACAACTTCAGTTCTCTCAAACTTTCATCCATGGCTTCAGCATCAAATCGCGGCAAGGGAAAGCTACCAGAACATCATTCTGCATCTGATGAAGAAGATATCCCTATGGAAACAACCAAGAAGCGCAAAATGGATTTCAAAGTCCGAGTTCGTTCCATCCTCCCGGTAAAGTATGTGAATCTTAAGGCTTTTCCAGCATCATCTTTTGATTTTCCTGCTTTGCTCAAATATCAGAGGATCGATAAATTTGTGTCGGATTCTGGAAACTGCTATCCGGATCTTGTCAAATCCTTTTTGCATAAACTGTCTGTGTTTATAAATGCAAATGATGAGCATATTATGAAGACAATTGTTAGAGACTGTGTTGTGGAAGAAAATCTGTCTGATGTTGCTGCAATGCTGAGCATACCATCATCTGGGTACTTTCTGAGAAAAGGAGTTAACCACATGGAAGGGCCGTGGTCCAACTACGACAAGATGGAGTTCTACTATCAGATCTGCAGATTTCCAAAGGAGATGATTATCGCCAACCAACGCACTGCTCGTCTGTTGTGCTATGCAAAGAATCTTACCGTTTCTGATCGGATGCTTCACTACATAATCTGTTATGTGCTGATTCCCAAGGATTCGAATCATGCACAAATTAATGATCTGGAAATGCAACTCCTTTTCGCCATCAAGAACAAGATTCGTGTCAATTGGATTCTGACCATCATGTATCACCTTCAACAACAACTATCTCTTTCAACCCGTCTTCCGTATGCAAGGCTGGTGTCAAGAATTTTGGAGCTGACAACTTTGGATCTTAACCGTGAACCAACCATCAAGATGAAATCAACCACCAATGAGATCAACGAGATTGCAATTGTCAAGAATACTAGAATTTTTAAGCATACTGACGGTACTTATAAGTATTCAGATGAAGGAGCCAATGCTAACCAAGCCTATCCCGTACCTGAAGGAGGCATTACAAATGAGTTCCTTTACCAAAGTATAATGACTCAGCATAGAGAAACCTCCCGGGCCATTGCTTATCTCCGAAACCTTGTACTTTCATCTCACCGCACCAACACTGACAACTTTGTTGTATCTGATGAAGAAAATGAAGGACAAGAGGAAGAAGAGGAGGAGGATATGGCGGATGAGGATCTTTAGAGAATATGTTGCTGTTGATTTCTTTTATTGCATTATTTTCTAGTTTTTGATGTTTTATGTTTTCATTTATGATTGAACTCTGTTTTTATTTGGCATTGTAACTCGTACAATATTCGCAGTATTGCTATATTTTAATTTCAGTATGCTTTGCTTCCATTTTATTGTGATTGCTTGCATTATTGGTCTATCTAGTTTTCTTTCTTGAAAGCTCCTTCCTTTTTGCTTATGACAAAGGGGGAGAAGAGCTTTGGCTTTCTTATGTCTATGTGTGCAGAATTTTTGCCTATGCCTATGTATTCGATAGGGGGAGTTCATGGACATAGGGGGAGAAAACAAGATCACTGCTAATCATCGTCAAAAATTGCACAAGATCATTTTGGTTGTCATCATCAAAAAGGGGGAGACTGTAGAAGCAAGCTTCATCTCAAAGTTTTGATGACGTCAACATCAAGATCAAGAATAATTCATCTGTGCAAAAAGGCAAACGCTTTCAAAAGACCAAGATCAAGTGGAATAGAAGTGATCAACATTCAAAGCTTCATGAACATTTGAATGATCAACTTTCAAGTTTTGGACACAAGCTATGGTATATCAAAATTCATTAATATAATTGATATACAAGTGTTCAACATATTTATCATTTGATCACATTGCATTAGCATATTTTTTAAACTATTAGAATTGGTATAACACTTTTTTATAAGTATTTTTCTGAAAAATAGCAGTGTTAACCGATTAACCATATAGGTTAACCGGTTAACCATTTCAAATTTTAAATATTTTGGTATAACGTTCAAGTGTTAACCGATTAACCATATAGGTTAACCGATTAACACTGAACGTATTTTGAAAAATGGCTTTGTTTCAAATTCAAAAATGGTTTGAAAATTATACCAGTTCATATTTTGAAATGTACTCAAATATACCTGTTGGAAAAGGTATGTTTACACATATAAATTCTGAGTTTTTCAATTTTGAAAAACACCTCCAACATTCATTTTCAAATATTCTTAGAATCAAATTCACCATTTTCAAAATCCTTTCTAAGTGTTCATAATTGCATAAAAATTTCATATTCATCTGTTGAACACTTGTGTTGAAAATTATAAGAGTGAATTTTGATCATTTGGAGAAGATCAATTTTGACATTGATATTATTATTCACAAAACAAAATCATTACAAGTATTTGTATTCTGACTTGTGATCCAGGATTGTTGGACACAAGGGTGAGTGTTTACAAGAGGATTGTTCTTGTACACTTGTTGATTTTTATTGTTTGATAGTAGGCCTCACCGGTTGATGGTGTGATAGGTTGTACTTTATTAAACAATAGTGAAAACTCTCTTTCGTGTTGAAAGGGGAGTGGAGTACTCTCGGATTGTGAGGGGAACCACTATAAATCTTGGTGTCCACTGTCTTTTTACTTTCTACTGCTTTCATAACCAAGAACACAAACCAGTAAAATTTCAAGAAACCATAAAAACCGGAAAAAGTTCTAAAAGTCCTAATTCACCCCCCCCCTCTTAGGCATACTCTGTACTTACACTACTAACCCTAATTTTGTTCAGACTGTCTTTGCCTTGTTTCATTTGAATTAGGGTTTTTCATAAAGAGAATCAAGAGGATCTTTACTTAATCAATCAATCTCTTGGATTGATCATCAACATACCAAGTGTGCATACACTCAAGAGGCCTCTCTTCATCAAGAATCAAGTGAAAATTGGTCTTGTTACAAGTTCTTTGAAGCTCAATTTCATCTGGCCCTAAATTAGGATTTTGTCAGGAAAAAGTCAATTGTGCCTTTGAATTTAATCAAAGCATGATCTCAAGCCTTGAGACATGATTCAAGATTCTCAAATAGACCCTTGGATTCCACCCATGATGTTTGAAAGATTAAATAATGCAAGATCATTGAAGATCACACAGTTGAATTCATCTGATACACAAGCTTTCTTTGACAAAGCCAACTCTTTGAATTTTGGGATTTTGGTCAAAATTGAAGTCCTCAAGCCAAATTCCATCAAGACATGTTTGATCTTGAAAAATTAATAATTGAGAGGTTTCTTGCAAAAAGGGCAAATTGGAAGAATGGAAAATTTTCTAAGTATGGGAAGAAAAACCCTAATTTGGTGCCAACTTTGGAAAGTCATAATTTTCAATCTATATATCTAATTTTTGTGATCCAAAGATAAAATTGAATCCCTCATAACATACTACAACTTTTTCAATTTGAGTCCATCTCCAAAAAATGCTTTGATTTTGAGTTATGGAGCCATTAAGTTTGTGAAAAAGTCTTGACACTTAGAAATTTTTCAAGGCAGTTTTCACTTCCAACAAGTACCAAAGTTTGGAGCCAGTTTTTACCATGATCCCTTGAGATTCAAGAAATTTATCAAACATGAAATTTGTAGAGCATGTTTGGGGCTTTGCAAAATTACAATAACTCCTCAATAGCATTTGTGAGCAAGGAGTTTCGAAGAGAGGAAGTTATCCTTCCACACTTGAAATTTTGGCCATTTTCACCAAGATGCAAGTTGCAAATTCAAATTGATTATGCATAATCCTTGATTAAAGGTCTTGAGACTTGTAAATATAGCCATAATCAGAAGATTACATTTGCTTTTGGTGCATTATCCAAGTGGTTTTGACTTTGTTCACTAGTTCTTTCCATTTTGGCACAAAGTTACCACTTCCATTCTCATAAAGCCACTTTTATCAAGAAGTCAACTTGTCTTGGGCTTCTAAATGGTTTTCTCTGCACCAAAACTTTTCTTTGCACAGAAGCAAGATTTCTGAACTTTAAGACAACTTTCCCATGCTTGTACTTGGTCTTAAAACTTCCAAATTTCATGAAACTATATTTGAAATCCAACCAAACCAAGTGAACAATTCCTTGGCAATTCTGCAGAACCTCAAACCTCACTCTTTACCTACAAATAGAGGCTCCTTATAAGCATAAAACACACAACAAAACCTCAGCATTCCTCCCCTCAAAATCCCTTAAACCAAAAACTTGCCCTAATTTCCTTTTGTGCCAAGTAACCTCTAACTTGCACAAACTTGCAATCTTCCTTCCACAAACCACAAACCACTCAAACAACCATCCAAAAACATCAAAAATTATCCCTTGAAGGTGTCCAAACCTTCATCTTCACCCCTAACCATCGTAATCAGAAAGTCAATCCTTGAAACCTCATATCTTTGACTTTTTTGCATTTTACAAGTCATGTCTTAATTCTGTCCATTTCCAAACCTTTCAACACATCAAACATACTCTAATAAACATCCCTAAGTTGTTCCAAACAAAGTTTCTCAATTGTAACTCCATTTGGTTGAAGTTCCACTTTGGCCATTTTTGACCATTTTGCAAGAAGAAGTCATTTTCTGTTCTAAAGGTTTTTTGTTGATTCCAAGCATCCAAAAAGCTTCATAAAGGTATATTTGAGGTGTCCAAGGAATCATATATTTTTTGTAACATGTTTCTTGAAGGTTGGAAAGTGAGCTTCAAGAGGTAAGTTTCCAAAGAACTTGAACCTTGATAAATATGCTTTGTTTTGATGTGCATTGAGTTTGGACATGCTTGATATATCATATATGTTGTTTTTGAACCATTTTTTAAGTGCTATTATTAATTGTATGAAGCTTTGATATAAAACTTGCAAGAATATGCCATTTTTTATTTAGCCTTCATGTTTTGAAATAGTCTTATCTTTAGAAAAAACCACCACCACCATTGGATTACTTAGGAAATTTTGAGAAAGTTTCATTTTAATTTCATCCATTTTCATGGAGAAATGAGAGAGTTATGATAGGTTTTGCATGAGGTTGAAAACCTGAAAAATCCTTGGGCAAGACTAGCCTTGGGCGCCCTTTGTTTGGACAGGCCTAGCACATTTAGCCTTATCAATTAACAAAGAAAGTTGATATAATGGATGTATCATCACCCCAATGGTTGTAACCTGTGCGCCTTATACCTTGTCACCATTGAAACTGGGGTTCGAATCCCCCTTGCCCTAGTTTCTTTTATTTTTATGATTTTTCAACTGAACAACATATATTATACCTTACCTTCACCCTTTAATCACCACACACATATGTTGGACTGGTTAGTGTTTTGGTTGGTAAGCGAACTGGTATGGGTTCAACACCCATGGGGACCAGTCCCTTTATTTTTAATACTTAATTTTATTCATTATCTTTGTAATATTCAAATGATCATAACTTTCTCATTTTTAATTATTTTGAACCCATTATTTTTGCAAATTATTCATGACAATGTATACTTTCTTTTTGTAAAAATAAAATAGCAAAAGAAATTATTTTTATGGCACTTAGGCACGTTTAAAGTGTTGATATTTTTAAGGTTTTCTTAAGGACTTCCTTGATCCTTTTGGATGATTCTTTGCCTTTACTTGCTTACAATGACTTGTTTGTACCATGTACACTTTACATAAACTTTGTATGACTTTGTGAACTTTTACCTTGTGCCCTTACTTTATTTTGATGCATTTTTCAAGTATATGTTCATATGTAAGTGTATGTTGAAATTTGTCCATACCATGAGCTTTTGCTTGACCATTTTGCCTTAACATGTGATGTTCCTTCTATGTTTACATGACCTTGATGTACATGCTTGCCTTTGTGTTGATTTCACCATGTTTATGTGTTCTTAAAACACTTGATTTTTGCCTTGAATATGCCTTTGAATACATGCTTGTATGCTTGAACCTTTGTGATGTTCTTACTTGTTTAAGGCCATGATTGAACTTATAACATGTATGTTTTGTTGTTACCTACTTGTCTTAACATGTTCAATTTGTATCCATGCCTAAATTTTCAAGTAAAGTTTTAACTTGTTCACATGATGTTTGAATTTAAACTTGTCATCTTTAGGTTTGTTCACATACCATTTCTTGTATGATTGCACCATCATTCACATGCTATTGTCATAAACATGCTCCCTTTTGTTCAAGTATGCTTGGTTGTTACCTTTAATTGTTTTAAATTGTATTCATGATTAAGTGATGTATTAAGTTATACATGTTTACTATGAACTTTGAATGATACCATGTTAAGTAATGCTTTGACTTATACATGTTTTATTTCATCTTTGAACTTTGTCCTCATCCATGTTTAAGTGATGTTTTAACTTTGACATGTTAACTTGAGCTTTGTTTCCATCCATGCTTAAATGTTGTAATGACTTATCCATGTTTAAAATGTTTAAATTGTATTCATAATTAAGTGATGTTTTAACTTATACATGTTTACTTTGAAATTTTGAATGATACCATGTTAAGTAATGCCTTGACTTAAACATACCTTATTTTATCTTTGAACCTTGTTTTCACCCATGTTAAGTGATGTTTTAACTTTGACATGTTAACTTGAACTTTGAATCTTACCATGGTTAAGTATTGTAATGACTTGTCCATCTTGGTATGTTTAAATTGTATTCATGATTAAGTGTTGTTGTGACTTATTCATACTTGTCTTGTATTTATGATTAAGTGGTGTTAGTAAATCCTAATGCATGCTCGATTTAATTATGAACTTAAACTTGTATCCATGATGCCTTAGTCTTGTTAGAAATATACTTAATGTATGTTTAGATGTTGTAACATCTTTTTCTTATCTTGGTTATCACCATGTGTTTTGAACTTCTTCAAACTTTGAATATGCTTGATTGTTACCTTATCCTTTATGACTTTGTCAAATTTTTGCTTTGAAAGTTGTCACATTTATCGTTATGACTTGGTTGTAACCATATGCTTTATCTTTGTCAATTAACATTATGTTTGAATGTTACTTTGAATGCTTCAATTGATATCATTTTTTAATATCATACTTGTTCATATCATTCTTTCATCTCATACTTCTTTAACTTTGTGAAGTCATTTCCCCCAAATGATGTTAGCTTGTTAGCTTCCATCCACAAGTTGCCTTTTATTCCTTAATCCAAGGGAAAGTCTCTCTATTTACTCAATGTCATAGGTAGCTTAGCAATACCCATCCCCTTGACCTTGTTAGAGTCATTAGGTTTATAACTTAGACTTAGGGTAGAACTTACAAATCTTTTGACTTTGCTAATTCAAGTAAGTGTTAAGGCTTTAACACTTACCTCAACCTTTGAACCTTGATCATAATCAAGTGTTCATTCATCCCTAGATAGGTGAACTACAAATTCTCTGATTCCATCCTTGTAAGGATATGTAGGCACAAGATCGCAAAGTTTTGGCAAGCATACTTAGTGACTAAATCACCCATAAAACCCAAACACAAAACAAGACAAAGCAAATAGCAAACAGTAACACCAATACTAGCAAGAGGTTCCTATAGAGTACTATAAATGCTTAGGATGCTAACATATTCCCTAGGTATAACCAACCTCCAAACCCCACAATCTCTTAGCATTGTTGTTACATTGAAAACTTAGGGTTTTATATGATCTTTACCCTTTCCCTTGGATAAATCAAAGCTCGGTGGTGAATCTTTAAAATATTTTTGATTCAATTTAATCAATAGCTTGATATCTGATTCTCACCGCAACAGAAATTGTGACTTCACTGGGACACCTAAGAGGGTTAAGCCTAACTTGCTTATATTTGTGATTATTATTTGCTTGCTTGTTGTTTTGTTCTCTTATGGGTTGTTACCTTGTGTGATGAGATAAGTCCCAACCTTGGAATTAAGCATAAAATAAGATAGGAAGGTGGTATATTCAAGGAGGCTTATAGGGAGTTGATTCCCGACCAAGCTAACTTGAGAAATTACCACTCAGTGGAGGCACTTTTAAGAATAAGTGTTGTTGATCAAGAGATTGTGAAAACAATATTGTTTCTTGATTGAGCCTAAGAAGCTGAGAACCTTTAGTCACCTTTAACCCCACTTGGCCTTGTTAGGAACATAGTGCAATGACTATGAGGGTGTAGACCCAAAATAGTTGATACACGATATTACACTTAAAAGAGGTTCGCTTGAGAATATTATTAACTGCCGAGTAATTGGGAAATTGATAATATTTGAAAGATGGATTGATGAATTTTAGAAATTTTTAGAACCCGTTGTATAGGTACACAATAAACCCTAGTACATACCTAATGGGAAGGCTAAACCTTTGACTTCATGCAAGCCTTTCACCATGTTTAAGTGTAATCTTTGCTTTGTTTGTGCATACATACCTTCATAAGCATCATTTTTTCATAAAAATTTCATGGAACTTAGACCTCTTGTTTGCAAACATAATAGGATCATGGATTGTGAAAGGAAAAAACTTTGAATTACACTATCAAGAGTCCTAAGCTGGATGACCTAAGAAGATTGCGAGCTTTGGTGGCAGACCAAGAAGGGTTCAAGAATAAGTATGGGAAGTTGTTATCTTTGTTAAAGACAAATATGGAAGATGAACTTCTCTATACACTACTTCAGTTCTATGATCCACTCTACCACTGTTTCACCTTTCCCGACTACCAACTCATGCCTATATTGGAAGAGTACTCTTATCTAGGTAGGTTACCTATCCTTTATGAGTCTCCTTTTCCTATCTTGGAGAAAGATACTAAGAAGCAAGACATTGCCAAAGCCACACATTTGGATTTGTCTGAAATTCAAGCCAACATGAACACCAAAGGAGGAGTCTTTGGGTTAACCATAAAGTTTTGATTGGAAGAGCTCAATATTATGCAGATCACATGAGTATGGATGCATTTGAGGCTATTCCTGCATTACTCATCTATGGCGTGTTCCTCTTCCCAAGCTTTGAAGACTTTGTTGATATCAACGCTATCAAGATCTTCCTAAAAAAGAACCTAGTACCCACCTTGTTAGTAGATGCTTATCACTCCGTTCACCTTAGGATATTCCATAGAGGAGGGATGGTCACATGTTGTGTGCCATTATTATACAAGTGGTTTATTTCTCACTTGCCCAAGTCTAGCTCTTTTTGGAATCTCAAAAATGGTTGGTGGTCTCAAAAGATTATGTCTCTTACTCACTTTGATATTGATTGGTATAATCGTGTCTATGAGGGGGTAATGATTGTTGGTAACTGTGGAGACTTTGCTAATGTACCTCTTCTTGGTACCAAAGAAGGGATCAGTTACAATCCAGCCTTGGCTCGCCGGCAACCAGGATATCCTTTGAAAGATAAACTCAATGGTGTTCATATGGAAAGTATCTTTTTCAAAGATGGTGAAGATAGCAAGGAGCTTAAGGAGAAGATATTGGTTGCTTGGTGACATTTTCACAAAAAGAGGAAAGAAATATTTGGGGAAGCCTAACTGTGTTTCTTTGGAACCCTATCTTCAATGGGTCTGAGATAGGGCCGTCAAGCTAAAGATGCCATATTCTCGTCAAGAGCCCATATCTCTAAAGAAAGAGCCCACTATGATTTTCATGTCTGAAGCAGAGAAGTTGAAGATTGCATTTGAGAAAAGCACAACAAGAAGGAGATGCTTGGAAGAACAAGTATCAAATGGTCATTGAGGAGAATGTCGAACTCCAAAGACAACTGAAGATGAAGACTGAAGAAGTACTCTCTTGTAAGAAGAGGAAGGTGCAAGAGGATTTATTTTTCTCTAGCCCTTGTCAACTCCTTAGAAGCTGATAGTGGATAAGCTCATTCTTGAGAAGACTCAGATGGAGGAGCAAATCAAGAAGCTCAACATGAGGCTGCTAGGAGAATCTCCTTAGGACTTTTTTGTTAGCTTTTATTTAGATTTTTTGTTTAGGACTCTTGTAAGAAGTACTAAATTTGTAATCATATCTTTTGATTAATGAAAATGAGTTTCTTTTGATGATATCTCCTTGTTGTTTACAAATATTTACTAAGTTCCACGAAACTTTTTGCATTCGCATTTGGCATTTGTTGTCACATTTGCATTGCATGTCTTCAAGAAAAACTCATTTTGTCTTATCATCTCCAGTTTTCAAGTTGAATCCTCCACACCAGTACAATACCCGTGCCCAGGCTAGAAGAAGGATGGAAGAAAATCATGAACTGGATCGAGTCAACAACGAGTTGGAAGACATACGTGGCTGCATGAGACAGATTATAGAGATGTTGCAGGTTATTCGTGCTAAAATGGATACCCAATCCATTGTTGCCTCTGAAATTGTCAACGCTATTGTGGAACCTTCTCTGATTGTTACTACAACAAATCTACCACCGTTTGGTTTACCTCCTGGCTTTGTGCCCGCACCTGTTGTGGCTCCTACTACTCAACAAATTTTGCCTATGGTTTCTGAAGCTTTCACACATAGTTCCTACATTTGCACCAGCTGTTGTGCACACACATTTGCAACCTTACTTTAATGAGCATCGACCTATTTATAATGTACTTTATACATATGAATTTGATTTTGAGAACAATGATAAGCTCTGTGAGAACGTTGAAACTATTGAAAAGAGGTTGAGGGATGTAGAAGGAGATCAAATCTTTGGCGCTGCTTCTAGAGAAATGTGTCTCGTATCTGGTCTGGTTATCCGTCCGAAGTTCAAAGTTCCTAGTTTTGATCACTATGAAGGTACTTCGTGCCTAAGAGTGGGAATATGCCAGACCAACTAACAGGGGCCTAGGGCATAGTCTGCACAGGCTCAAGTCAGGCCAGTTTATTTTTCAAATAGAAAAGGCCTAAGCTTTTTTATAAGCCTATTTAGTTAAAAAGGCTAGGTTAGAGGCCGTAAAAAAAATCCTTTTAAGCCTATCAGGCTAACCTATTTAAATAAATATGAATAAATTTATTATTATTATTATATTGTATTTGTATTTTGAATTAAACTAAAAAGTAAAGTTTAGTTATCTTGAAGAACTTATGAAAATAAGTTTAAAAAAAACCTTATGATCAATATCATAAGTTGTTTTCATAAGTTCTCTCAAACAAATAGTATCACAAAATTTATGTTAATATGTAAACTTGAACAAGTCAATGAAAATAAGTATTTAGTCTCATTGATCTTTTAATTTATTATTCTATTTAAGCAGTGATGTAATTGCTTATTTATAAATGTTCAAATATAATAAGCTTTTATGCAAGATAATAGGCCAAACAGGCCTTCGAAAAGGCCAGACTCAGGTCTAAAACTAAGCCTACGATAGGCCATAGGCCAGACTTAGGCTTTGAAAATTTTAGCAGGCCAGACTCAGGCTTGGCAAAGCCTAGCTCGGCCCAGCCTATTCCCACCCCTACGTGCCCAAAAAGCCATATGTTTATGTACTACCGAAAAATGGCTGCCCATGTTGATAACGACAAGCCGATGATACACTGTTTTCAAGACAGTATGAAAAGTGCTTCATCAAAGTGGTATTTCAGATTAGATCATACTCATATTAGGTGGTTCCAAGATCTTTCTGATGCTTTAATTAAGCATTATAAGTATAATATGGATCTGGCGCCAGACAGAAGACAACTATTGAGCATGACACAAAAGAGCTCTGAATCTTTCAAGGAATATGCGCAAAGATGGAGGGAGACTACCTCTCAGGTAGAGCCTCCTTTGTCAGAGAAAGAGCTAGCAGACTGGTTCGTCTATACTGTGCGGCTAGAGTTTTATGAGAGAATGGTGGGTAGTGTCATTGTCATTTTTCTTGATTTGGTAGTCGTGGGAATCAAAGTAGAGTTGGGTCTGAAGAATGGGAAGATGAGCAGTTCCATTGGAAGTTCCAATGGTGTAACCAATCATGCCAAAAAGCCTTCTAGTAGTTTTCATAAGAAGAAAGAAGGTGAAACCAATGTTGTAATGCCTGCCTGTAGAAGAAATTCATCTTGGAAACAATAACCACAACAGCAACAACAGTTTGTTCAATAACCAACGTATCAGTTTGCCCCTCAACCGTATATGGTAGCTGTTACCCCTACTTTCAATCAACAAGTGCCTGTGTTTCAATAACCTCCACCAGTTCCTCAGTATCAGCAATTGTCTAACACTCCTCAAAGGAATCCAATTCAACGCCAAAATAATCAAGGTAAAAGGCAGGGAGGAAGGCCTTCTATACCCCATATCTCTTTGACTTACACCGGTTTGTATCTGTTCCTTATTGAAAAAGGCTTGAAAACTCCAAGGCCTTTGGGTCCTCCTCCAGATCCACTTTCACCATTTTACAATCCTAATGCCCATTGTTATTTTCATGAGGGGGCTCCCGGACATGATCTTGAAGGTTGTTATGCCTTAAAACATATTGTCAGAGAATTGATTGAAAAGAAGATTCTATCTTTCAATGATACAATTCCAAATGTGAAAAGTAATCCTTTGCCTGCCCATGGGGCATCTGTCAATGCTATAGAAGAAAAAGCTGATGAAATTTTGATCTGTGATGTAAAAGACATCAAGACTCCTTTTCCAGAGTTTTATGCAAAATTGGTTGAAGCTGGTTTAGCCAAGGTGTGTCACAAGAATTATTCCGAATGTGTTGTTCAACCAAAGGGGTGTGAGGGAGTCCAAAGGGATGTCCACATTTTAATTGACCAAGGTGTGCTTTAGATTACCAAATGTGTGAAGAAGAATGTGGTGGTTACAATTGTGCTAGTGTTCAATTTACCAACCCTTGTCTTCAATTTGCCTAGGCCTAGTGTATAATCTTCCAAATCCAGTTGTGACTCATGTTCAAAGTAAGAGGGTTGTTTATGTTCCCAAAGCATCTATTGAATGAAGACCCACTCCTTTTCCTTATAAAAGTACAAAAGTTGTGCCTTGGAATTATGAAGTGGCTAGTGGTAATCAGAAGACTATGAATCCAGAAAAGGGACTGAAGGTTGTTAACAATGAGGTGACAATATAGCAGGGCCGAGAAGAATGACCCGTAGCGGTCGAATTTATAACCCTCATATGTGTGTAGTACCTCAGACGTCAAAAGAAACTACTATCGTTCCTTCTAAAGACAAAAAAGTTGTCTCTTTCAATGAAGATGAAGAATTCCTCAGAATTATAAAGAAAAATGATTACAAGGTTGTTGACCAATTACATCAAACACCATCAAAAATTTCCATACTATTTCTCCTTATGTGCTCCCCCGCACACCGTAGTACTCTGCAGAATATTGTTACTCAAACTCATGTGACACATGATATCACTATTGGACTGTTTGATGAGGTGACAACTAACATCACCGCCTGTAACACATTAAGCTTTGATGTGGGGGAATTGCCCAAAGAAGGTAATAATCACAATCGTGCCTTGCACATCTCTATTAAATGTCAAGAGGAAACTTTGGCTAGGGTGTTGGTAGATACTGGTTCATCCCTCAATGTGTTACCCAAAAGAACTTTTGCAAAGCTAACATATGTAGGGGCAGAGATGAAACCAAGTGCTCTTGTGGTGAAGTGGAATTGCCTATTCTCATTGGTCCCCATGCATTTGATATAACCTTTCAGGTTATGGATATCAACCCCAATTATATCTGCTTGCTGGGAAGGTCATGGATCCATGCCGCTGGGGCGGTGACATCGACCTTGCATTTGGAAATGAAGTTTGTTGTGGATGACAAGTTGGTGACTATATTTGGAGAATATGATCTCATGGTAAGTAACCTTTCTTCATTTAGATATATCGAGGCAGATGAAGACGCGTTGGAAACTTCTTTCCAAGCGCTTGAAATTGAAAATACAATCTTGTTGGAGGTATATGAGCCTGTACAGAGGGGATTTCCATCTTTTGCATCCTTGAAAAGCACCATTTCTACCATCAAGGAAGGTAAACTAGAGGGCTGGGGTGAAGTGATTAATGTCAAAGTCAAAATGGACCGCTTTGGGTTGGGTTACAAACCAACTACTAAGAAAGCGTCAACTCCAATCAAGGGTCGTCCAAAGGAAATCAAAGAAGTATTCAACAGTGCTGGCTTCTAAGTGAACACAATTGGTAAAGATTTTGAAGTTAAAGACTTAAGCAATTTGGTGTATCATTATGATGTGGCTGTGAGCAATTGGGATTCTATGGAGATCCCCGAAATCCTCCCTTTATCAAAGTAATTTTGTTGTTTTGACATTTCGATGTTTTCAAAAATCCATAGTCTTTCCCAAGGCTATAGGATCATTTTGTAGGGCCTCCTTCCGACTTTCAAATCTTAATGAATGAAGGCATTTTGTTAAATTCCTGTTTTGTTCATTTACTATTTTTTGCTTTTTACTTTTAAATAAAAATGACAATCTTTTAGAAAATCACTAAAAAAAATTCTCTCTTTGCATCACTTTTGTTTTCATTTTAATAAAAGAAATCATCTAAAACATGTAGAATCATTGATACCCATATTGAATTCAATGACTCTCCGATCTCTCCTGACTTGATGCACCTATCAATCAAGTCGATGAAGAGAGTGAGGAAGATTGTGATATCCCAGATGAATTGGCTATAATGCTTGAATACGAGTACATAGATCTCCAACCTCACCAAGAGCAGGTAGAAACCATCAACTTAGGCAGTGAAGAAGAGAGAAAAGAAGTCAATATTGGCAATACACTTGGGGCAGATGTTAGAGCAAGGTTGGTCAAGCTTCTCCAGGAATACGTATATGTGTTTGCATGGTCATATCAAGATATTCCCGGTTTGGATACACACATTGTCATTCATAAGCTACCACTCTGGCCCAAATGTCTTCGTGTCAAACAAAAACTCCGAAGGACAAGACCAGACATGGCCTTGAAGATCAGAGAGGAGGTGAAAAGACAAATTGACACTAGATTTCTTCTTGTTGTAAAATACCCTCAGTGGGTGGCCAACATCGTTCCTATACCGAAGAAGGATGGAAAGGTTCAAATGTGTGTCGACTATAGGGATTTGAACAAAGCCAGTCTGAAGGATGACTTCCCTCTTTCGCGCATCGATACCTTGGTAGATTATACTGCTAGATTCGTTGTCTTTTCTTTCATGGATGGCTTCTCAGGATACATCCAGATCAGAATGGATCCTGATGACATGGAGAAAACTACCTTCGTCATGCCTTGGAGGACCTATTGTTATAAGGTCATGTCATTTGGTCTCAAAAATGCAGGTGCTTCTTACCAAAGGGAAATGTTTACTCTTTTCCATGACATGATGCATAAGGAGATAGAGCTCTATGTCGACGACATGATCGCTAAATCCCAAATCGATGAGGACTAGGTGGATCATTTTTTTAAACTGTTTGAGCATCTCAGAAAGTTTAGATTGTGACTAAATCTAGCTAAGTGTACTTTTGAAGTTTGGTCTGGAAACTTGCTTGGATTCATTGTTAGCCAGAGAGGGATTAAATTTGACCAAGATAAAGTTAGAGCCATTCGAGAAATGCCCGCTCCACAGGCCGAGAAGAAAGTCAGAAGTTTTCTTGGAAGATTAAACTACATCTCCAGATTCATCTTCAACATGACTGATACTTATGATCCTATATTCAAGCTGCTCCGAAAGGATCAAGCAGTTGAATGGAATTCCGATTGTCAGCTAGCCTTCGAGAATATCAAGGGTTATCTACAAGAACCTTCCATCTTGATTCTGCCTATGCCAGGGAAACCTCTGTTTATGTATCTGACCGTGTTATAGGGATCTATGGGTTGTGTATTGGGGAAACTTGATGAGACTGGACGTAAGGAACATGCTATCTACTATCTAAGCAAGAAGTTTCCCGACTATGACAGAAAATATTCACTCTTAGAGAAAACTTGTTGTGCTTTAGCATGGGATGCCAAGCGTCTAAGGAAATATATGATTTGTCATACTACTTTGTTGATCTCTAAGATGGATCCAATAAAGTACATTTTTGAAAAGCCTGCTCAAACAGGAAAACTCGCCCGTTGGCACATGCTGTTATCCGAGTATGACATTTAGTACATGACTCAAAAGTCCATTAAAGGGAGTATCTTGTTAGATTACCTCACTGAGAAACCAGTTGAAGAGTATGAACCTCTAAAGCTTGACTTCCCAGATGAAGACATTATGTTGATAAAGAAAGATTGTGAAGAACCTGGTCCAGATAAAGGTCCCGAGCCAGGTCCCCGTTGGAAAATGATGTTCGATGGTTCTTCTAATCACAAGGAGCATGGCGTAGGTGCTATTCTGATGAATCTAGATGGTGGTTACACGCCATTCACAACGAGGTTATGCTTTGAATGTATAAACAACATTATCGAGTACGAAGCTTACATTCTAGACCTTGAAGTAGCAATTGATCTTCGCATCAAAATTCTTGAAGTAAGTGGAGACTCAGCCTTGGTGATTTATCAAGTCAAGGGTGAGTGGGAGACCCGAGACGAGAAGTTGATTCCATACCGTGCTTATGTCGTGAAGTTGATAAAATAGTTTGATGAGATCACTTTTCAACATGTCTCGTGGTCTAAAAATCCCATTGCTGATGCCTTGGCTATGCTAGCCTCTATGTGGAAGGTCAAATTTGTTAATGAAGCGCCACTCATTAGGATTGAACAAAAGACCGAGCCTTCCTACTTCCAATTAGTTGAAGAGAAAATTGATGGAAGCCTTGGTTTCATGACATCAAGAGGTATCTGCAGAACCAAGAATACCCAGCTGATGCTACATATCTTGACAAAAAGACCCTAAGAAGATTGGCACCCAAATTCTTCCTCAGCAATGATGTGTTGTATAAGAGAAATCATGACATGGTCCTGCTTAGATGTGTTGACAGACGAGAAGCAGACTTGTTGATTCAAGAAATCCATGAGGGATCATTTGGCACTCACGCTAATGACCATGCTATGTCCAAGAAAATTTTGAGAGATGGGTATTACTGGTTGACCATGAAATCTGATTGCATCCAATATGCCAGGAAATACCATAAGTGCCAGATTTATGTCGATAAGGTCCACATGCCTCCAACGTTGTTGAATGTTTTATCATCGTCGTGGCCTTTCTCTATGTGGGGCATTGACATAATGGGAGAAATCGAGCCTAAAGCCTCCAACAACCATCGTTTCATCTTGGTTGTCATTGATTACTTTACAAAATGGGTAGAAGCTGCTTCCTTTTCCAACGTGACCAAGCAAGTGGTTGCTCGCTTCATCAAGAAGGAAACTATCTGTCGTTAGGGAATTCCAAGCAGAATTATCACAGACAATGGAACTAATTTGAACAATAGAACCATGAAAGAATCATGTGAATCTTTCAAGATCGAGCACCATAATTCTTTACCTTACCGTTCGAAGACGAATGAAGTTGTTGAAGCAGCCAATAAGAACATCAAGAAGATCTTGCAAAAGATGGTCAAGACCTATAAGGATTGACATGAAATGCTACCCTTTGCTTTTCATGGATACCGGACCTCTGTCCGCACTTCAACAGAGGCAACCCTATTTTCCTTAGTTTATGGCATAGAAGCAGTTCTCCCAATGGAAGTGGAGATACCGTCCTTGAGAATCTTGATGGAAACTAAGTTGGAAGAAGCATAATGGACTAGAAGCAGATACGACGAGTTGAACCTCATCAACGAAAAGCGGATGATAGCCATGTGCCATGGGTAGGTATACCAAAAGGGGCTTAAAAGAGAGTTCGACAAGAAGCTTTCGCCTGCGTGAATTCAAAGAGGGAGGTCTGGTACTCAAGAAGAGGGAGAAAAAGAAGATGAATATTCTGTAGAGTTTCTCTCTACCCACAAACTGTGGAAAAATCTCTTATTCACTTGTAACTGTAAACTGTGAATACAATGTTATGAATTGAGTTATTTTTACAAAATAAGGGTTACTCCTACTTATAGATTTAGGTTAGCTTGCATACCAAGCCAAAGCCCAAAACTATAAAAGCCCAAAATAGCTAACATTACTAAAATATGCCTAATTCGAAATCCTGTGTAAAGCAATCTGCTTCGACACTTTGACACACTAACATAACTCGACACACGCACACACACACACACACACGCACACACATTAGGCTAATTCGACTAGACATTGTTTCTGTCAAGCTACACTGCTTTGACACAAGGAATTACAATCTCAACTCACCACCTAATTCACCGTGTCTAAGATATCTACATTCATCATAGACCTTAGCTTCTTAAACACTTCGACCTGCACCCCTTTCGTCATGACATCTGCAATCTGATTCTTGGTTCTGTAGTATTCCAAATTCATCTTCCCTTCTGCTACCTGCTCTCGAAGATAATGGAACCTCACTTCAATATGCTTGCTCCAACCATGTGATATTGGATTCTTTTCCAAGTTGATATCGGACATGTTGTCGATCTTCATGGTAATTGCTCCATGACTCTTTGCTATAATCTCTTCGACCAGGTTCACTAACCATGTTCCTTGACATGCACAAAGAGAAGCAGCTATGTATTTTTCTTCGCAAGATGACAATGCCACTACAGGCTCCTTTCTCGAACTCAAAGAAACTGGTGCACCACCACATAGCCAGCTCTGGATTTTCTATCCTCAATATCATTACACCAACTTGAATCAGTGTATCTCATTATCTTGGATTCTTTTCCTTTATCACCCGGAGGAAACAAAATGTCGTAGTCGAGAGTTCCTTTCAAATACCTCAGTATCCTCTTCATCGCTGCTAGGTGTGATACCTTTGGCTTCTGTATGAATCTACTTGCCATACCCACACTGTATGCTAAGTCAGGCCTTATGTGACAAAGGTATCGAAGTGACCCAATAAGTCTTCTATATTGGGTTGGGTTGACATCATCTTCATATGAATCTTTCGACAATTGCAATATGATCTCAACTGGAGTCGAAGTTGGATTGCAATCTTGCATCTCAAATCTCTTGAGTATTTCTCCTGCATATCTTCTTTGGTGCATCATCAAACCTCTACCACTTTTGTAGAATTCGATGCCAAGGAAATATGAGATATTTCCCAAGTCAGACATTTCAAACTCCTCAGTTAGGTTATGTTTGAAGTCTTCGATCTCCTTCTTGCAACTTCCTGTTATTAACAGGTCATCAACATAGAGACATAATATAAGCAATTCCTTATTTCTCCTCCTTACCTATACTCCACGCTCAGTTATGCACGTCATAAATTTCTTCTCCCTTAGAAAGCTATCGATCTTCTTATTCCAAGCTATTGGAGCTTTCTTAAGTTCATACATGGCTTTGTGCAACATGTACACCTTTCTTTCTTCGCCTTATTTACAAACCCAACTAGTTGTGCAACATAAACTTCTTCGTCTAAGGGGTCATTCAAGAATGCACATTTCACATACATCTGACATGTGTGCCAATTGTTCATGTTTGCTATACCAACAACCAATCTGATTGTTTCGATCCTAGCAACAGGTGCAAAAACTTCGTCGAAGTTGATTCCTTCCTTCTAAAGAAATTCTTTCGCCACAAGTATCACCTTGTATCGAGTTACTTCTCCTTTAGGATTCACCTTCACCTTGTAAACCTATTTCACATCAATTGCCTTCTTTCCTGGAGGAAATTCGATAAGTAACCAAGTGTTGTTGTCTTCAATGGACTTTAACTCCTCATTCATTTCTTTCACCCACTTTGAATCTTTCAATGTCTCAGCTGCATTGACTGGTTCGACATCTGCATAGAAAATATAGTGTACCAGCTCACCTTCTTCATCGACCACATCATCTGATGTAATCACACATTCTTGAAACCTTGCAGGCACGTGTCTTGTTCGTTGAGTTCTGCTTGGGCCTGCTTCACCTCTGACTTCTTCTTGTCGAACTTCTCTTTCGACTTCACTAGCTGGTTCTTCACATAAGATTCTCACTGAATCCTTCTTAAAATTCTCAGTCCAATCCCATCCTTAAGCTCATATCTGATTACGTCTCTTTTAATCACAACTTGCTTGTTCATTGATTCGAACAACTTGTATCCTCCATTCGAATGATATCCTATTAGGATCATTTGACTCGACTTGTCATCTAGCTTTCTTCTCAACTGATCTATCACATGTCTATGTGTTATACATGCAAACACCTTCAAATAACTTAAGCTAGGCTTGACACCAGACCGACATTCTTCTGGCGTGATTCCTTCTAGATTCTTTGTCGGACATCTATTCAAGATGTATGTTGCAGTCGACACAACTTCTGCCCATAAGTCTTTGGGTAGATGCTTGCCTTTCAACATACTTCTCACCTATTCATGATGGTTCTATTCTTCCTTTATGCAGTTCTGTTTTGATGTGGAGTGTAGGGTGACACCACCTCATGCACAACCCGTTCTTTCTCACACAATGCATCAAAATCTTTCGACACATACTCTCCATCACCATTAGTCCTCAGAATCTTCAGCTTTCAACCACTCTTTCTTTCAATCATAGACTTGAATTTGGAAAATACCTCGATCACTTAACTTTTCTTCTTGATCAGGCAAGTCCACAGTTTTCGACTGAAATCATCTATGAATGTGACAAAGTACCTATTACCTTCAATCGAATCCACCTGGATAGAACCACATACATCAGAGTATATGACTTTGAGAATTTCCTTCTACTTGCTTCCTGCATCCTTGCTGAAGCTATTCTTGTGTTATTTCACCTGAACACATTCTTCACATACTTCACCTGGAATGTCGATTTCTTGTAATCCTGAAACCATATTTCTTCTCTTCAAATCTCTGATGTCTTTGAAATTGAGATGACCAAGTCGATAATGTCCTAACCATTCATCTCTGTTGGATGTAGTTGTAAGGAACTTATGCTCCATCACATTAAGTTCAATTTTGAAGGTCCTATTCTGAGACATTAGAGCTTTTAAGATTAACCTACCACCTGAGTCGAGAACTCTCATCATCTTGTCTCAATCAACACCTTGTAGTTCTTTTTGACCAACTGCCCTATACTGAGAAAATTACTCTTCATGGCTGGTATGTACAACACATTGGAGATTACTGACCCCTTGCCATCTTTCCTCATAATTAGAAAATCACCAATACCTTCAGCTGCTAGAGTATTGTTATTTGCAAATTTCACCATATTCTTCATTGAGGGCTTCATGTTAACAAACCAATCTTTGCTACCAGTCATGTGTGATGAGCATCCTGAGTCCAAGTACCATTGATCCTGGAATCTTTCTTCATCTCTTGTTTTGACTATCAGCAACATTTCTTCTTCTTAATGTTTCGCCAGCTTGGCATCTGTTTCTTGATTCTTCTTTTTTTCTCAACACTCACTAAAATAGTGACCATACTTCTGACAACTAACACTGAATGTGACTTTTTTCAGGCTTTCAAAAACCACCTCTTCCTCTACCTACAGTACCACCTCTTTGGTTGCCTTGGTTCCAGGATTTTCTCTTATTCGACCAGTTTCCTTCTTGTTGATTTCGACCAGCCGAATTATTGTAGCCTCCTCTACCTTTGTTGCCATTCCAGCTTCATTTTCCTTTCATTTCTTTTTTTGACTGCGCCTATAAAGTCATATCACTCTTCGACTTTCCTGTAGCTCTTTCAACCATCCTTTGTTCATGAGACTCAAGCGTCCCTTGAAGCTCTTCCTTCGTCAATACTGATATGTCTTTCAACTCTTCTATGGCTACTACCACGTGGTCGAACTTTGGAGCCAATGACCTCAAGATCTTTGCAATAATTGATCTTGATGTCAACACTTCTCCACATATCTTGATTTGATTCACCAGTTTAGTAACCCTAGTGAAAAAATCTGTTATACTTTCACTTTCTTCCATCTGAAGCAATTCATAGGTTCTCTTGTGAGTTTTTAACCTCACCTCTTTCACCTTCTCTTCTCCTCCAAACGACTTCTCTAGAATTTTCCACGCTTCCTTCGCTGACTCTACATCATTAACCTTTTCGAAATTATCTGTATCAACACATTGATTGATTATAAAGAGAGCTTTATAATCTTTCTTCTTCAATTCTTTGTGTGCAGCCTTTTCTTGATCCGTTGCATTTTCTGCAAGCGGTGTTACTCCTTCCTTCACAAGATCCCAAAGATCTTGGTAACATAAAACTACCTTAATCTTCTTGCACCAATTCTCATAATTATCATTCTTGAGAATCTGAAGGTTTGCCAAAAAATGTCTATTTGGGTGATTCATCGCCATCACGATTTTCCTTCCTTAAATCGCAACCGGAGCTCTAGATACCAAATGTTGGAATTCAACCACAACCTATAGAGAATTTCACTCAATCTTGATCTCAAGATTGTTATCAATCACGCAATGACAATGAAAGAAAAGGTTGAGAAAGAAAGAAAATAACGTTGGAGAAGAAGAAGATGAATATTCTGCAGAGTTTCTCTCTACCCATAAACTGTGAAAAAATCTCTTATTCACTTGCAACTGCAAACTGTGGATACAATGTTATAAATTGAGTTATTTTTTACAAAATAAGAGTTACTCCCTATTTATAGATTTAGGTTAGCTTGTATCTCGAACGAAAGCTCAAAACTATAAAAGCGCAAAATACCTAATATTACTAAAATAAGCCTAAGTCGAAATCCTGTGTGAAGCAATCTGATTCGACACTTCGACACACTAATACAATTCGACACACACACACACACATTAGGCTAATTCGACTAGACATTGTTTCTGTTGAGCTACACTACTTCGACACAAGAAATTACAATCTCAACATTATTTATATTGGATAGTAAATAAGTTTAATAATATATGAGATAGAGTTGTGAAGGTTGAAAAATCGAAATAATCTCTATTTGTGATTTATATGTCTCACTTCACTGACAAATATATATCCTTGTGCACACTCACGCTCAAGGCTATTTAGAAATAAATTGAACAAGATAACGTATTATGTGTTATACCTATGTCTATGTATGTGTATGAGAATGATAAGTACGGTAGGAAAAACATGAGTAATTTGAATTCTAGTGTAAAGACAAATTATGGGTGCTTGGTTAGTAAATGAGCTTAACATAGACTTATAATATTCTTTTTGATTGTTGTATTCGATCCTGATTTTTTAAGATTATTCCTATAATTTTATTATTAAATACAGTGTACTATGTGTTAGTCTTCTTTGAAAGATCACTGAGATCGTGGTATCTCATCCCAGTTGTTAATTATTTTTCAGATGTAATTTTTTTCATGTCCATCGGAGTCGAATAATAACCGAATCAAGATTTTAAATTTTATGTTATAATTTAAATTTTTTTATCATAAACAATCTCGTTCATTAGATGAAAAGGAGAGAGTACAAATATAGAGAAAGAAAATGTGTTAGGGAATTTTTCTTTTACAAATTAACAACACTAATAATTATGTCAAACAAGCTATGGAAATAAAAAACTTTGAGAATTTAAAAACTAACAAAAAGTTACCAATCAGAATTCTTAATCCAATAAACCAAACAAAGTTCTTCCGCAAGAGACAAATGAGTTTTGGAACCCCAATCTTTAAATTTATGCAGTTCCGAATCATATATTTAACTTTATCGCTAGCTTTATCACGCTTAATTCGATTATTCAGGTTCACAATATTGAATAAACTCACAACTTGTGGAAGAAACAATTGTTGACTGGAATGAGGAGTTTGATTTGCCACATCCCAAGCTAGATTCTTACTCAAAAACACAACCCCTTCAACCAAGCTTCTTTGAGGCATTTCATCAAATACCTTGAGCACAAACTTAAGATAACTTAAACCTAACACCAACACACTCAACAAAATAAACCAACCAAGAAAACACAAAACCCATAACAAAACAAGATCAATAATAAAAACTATTACATGAACTCACACACATAAATTCATAACCTTCTTATCTTCCGGTGGTGGCAGCTCCGATAGGGATCAATTTTCATGTCCGCACCACTCTAGACCATTGATTGGTGGTGGTGATTTTGGGATTACAAGCTATTAAAAGTATTAAAATGTACAAGATTATAAGGTTTCTTTTAAATAAAATATTTTAATTTATAAGTTTTTTGAGCTTAAGAGTTATTAAACAAAGTTTTAGTAAAATGTGTGCTCCATTCTAAGAAATGTTTATGCATTTAAGAGAATTTTCTATTTCTTTCTGTTTGAATTTGTGATGTTGAAATTGTATTGAAAATATTTAATTGGAGTCATACATTAGTTTTCGGACGGTTGGATTTATAAATATTTTTGGACGTGATAGTTTTTGAGATGAAAGTCATCTAAATTGATTTTGTCATTTAAAAAAAAACTTACATTACCTTGAAAATTTCACACAATTTAATATCTGAATTTAGTTTCAAAGTTTTTCTTAAGGAAACTTTCAAATTAAATAATCCGTATACATGTTTTAATAAATGTTGATTATGTAGAAAGCCAATACTTAATTAGCATGGAAAGATTTCGTCCTTTGATTTTAAACACTGCACTAAATTTTGCAACGAAACACCATGTGCATGGACTAGATTTCCATTTTGACTTGAACTCATTTTGAGAAATATAATGATCTATCTCATGACAACCATTCTAAAAAATTTATGAAGCTCACGTGACCACCGACACCCAAGATGTTAATAATGGTTTCTGACACTTGTTGTCCACTAAATATAATCTTAAATGTATACCGAGACCACAGCTGGTTGGAAAGTTTCTGTGACATTTTGATGAATCAAAAGTCGGTTTGGATGGTTGTAAGTTTTTAATCTTAACATTTATAATAATATAATATGTTCGAATAAATTTATTATTTTTATTTAATCTAAAAGCAGTTCATAGTTGAGTTTTGGAATTGAAATATATGTTTTTATATTGTCATTTTTGTTTAAATGGCAACACATCACAATGAGCGACGGATCTTGAAGAAAAAATTTAGATGGCAAAACATTATATATATATATATATATATATATATATATATATATATATATATATATATATATATATATATATATATATATATATATATATATATATATATATATATATATATATATATATATATATATATATATATATATATATATATATATATATATATATATATATATATATATATATATATATATATATATATATATATATATAATGTTATCATAAATTATTAATTGATATAGTGATTAATTTTATATTTAAATTAATTTGAGAAAGAAGATATTAAGAAATGATCAATCATCATGTTGAGTTGCATTGCGTCTCATATAATGAAAAAAAAAAAAGAAAAAAAAGATGGAGGAGGAGAAGGAGAAGAGAGGAAAAAGATAAATTAAAGGTTACACAATTGTTAGCTAATACATAAGATTTTATGTTGATCATTTATGATCAAATAGGTACCTGAAGTTAGCTATTTATAGCTAAGGTTTATTAGTTACCTATTAACTACTTCTTAACTACTTTAACAATTAAGACTAACAAATATAACTAATAGCTTGTAATTAATTTCTTAACTACTTTAACAATTAAGACTAACAAATATATCTAATTTTTAACCTTATTAACTACTTCTCTGATAACCACCTACAAAGCCATGGTGATGGAAGTGTCAACACCTTGAGTTTGGTTTTGAAATCCATATAAAGTGTAGTGGAGAGTGACTTAGTGAGCATATTAGCAAGTTGAGCATAATTAGGAACATGTTGAATTAGTTGACGCTTAGCCACAACATTTTCTTGGACGAAGTGAATATCAAGTTTAATGTGCTTTGTTCGAGCATGGAGTATTGTATCATTAGTAGAGTCTTGTATCATTAGTGCTAGCAGAATACGAGATTGAATTACCTGTTGTGGGGAAGCCAACTTTGAATGGAAACTCCTCTCCATGAAAGCTAACAACATCTTTGGATATGAAGATCCTCCTTGTCTGATTCATGCACTTGTGAACTTTGTGTGTTAGGGAGACTCCTAAGTAGACACATTTGGAGCTACTAAATTTAATCTTATGTTGATTATAGGGCCTCAAGTGTAGATAACAGGCACAACGAAAGATTCTGAGAGAGAGTTGTAATCAATATGCTTGTGATGAACTGCAGCAAAAGGTGATGAAAAATCTAGTGATGCAACTGTAGGTAACCTGTTCATCAAGTACATTGTAGTAGTGAAAACAATGGCCCTAATATGTGATTGGCATGGTTGCATGAGCTAGCAATGTGAGACCTAGTTCTACTATATGTCTATGTTTCCTTTCAACCTTGCCATTTTCATGTGATGTGTGAGGGCAAGTAAATCTATGTAGGATGCCTTGTGCATTAAGTAACTTGGTGAAAGGTCTAAACTCACCACTAAAATTAGACTGAAATGCTTTATTTTTCCTGGAAATTGAGTTTCAACATACTTTTGGAGTAATGCGAAGGCTAAAAGAGCATCACCCTCTTTTTTCAAAAAATAAATCCAAGTATAACTAGAATAAGCATCCGCAAAAGAAATTTAATAGTTATAACCACTGCTTTATGGAGTTGAAGTTGGTCTGCATAGATCATTGTAAATTAGATCAAATAAGTTATTATATTTGGTTTTGGACAAATGAGCATGTAGTTTATGAGACTTGCCAAGGCAACAAGATTCACAAAAATCAGTGAACTTTTTACTACTGAAACACATGTTACACATTTGAAAAACGTTATGCATGATCTTAGTGTTGGCATGGCCTAACCTAGCATGCCACTGAGCAATATAACTAAGCTTTACAATTTCGTTAGGAAAATGATAAGAATCGACTAAGACAGTTCCTAAAGTGCCATTAACTACATGATTCAAACTACATGCCTTGTGAGACACACTAGCTATTGACTAGTCCAAAGCAATTGTAGTGAAGCGATAGAGGCCACTTTCATTAAGAATGCCTTCAAGGTGCACTTGATTAGATGTTTGGTATTCAAAAAAATATTGGTTAGAATGAAACTCAAAATAGAACCTATTGTCCTTAGAAAACTTGGAGACAAATATCATGTTTCGAGTTATGTAACTAACATAAAGTAAATCATGAATTTTTAGCATGTGATTAAGCATAAGAGTAAAATGAAATTAAACGCATGCTACAAACTTGAACTCTAGACATTGTCCATTACCAATTATAACTTTGTTTAATCTTACACTTGATGCATCATGTTGTATATGTAAGCTATAAGATGTGATATGATGAGAAGCACGTGAGTCTGCAAACCAGGCTTGTGCTTCAAGATCTTGAGGTATTCTGAGTTGCTCATGGTGTGCCAAGTAGGTTGAAGTTTCAAGATTGGTGGTGGTCTGTGGAGTTGAGCTTTAATCATCACTTATGCTATCCAAAATAGTGTTTTGAGCATGATACTTGGATGCAGAAAGAATAAAGTGTTCATCAAATCTATGCTAACACCCAAGAACTGAGTGTCCATATTTGTTGCACAACTGACAAGTAGGTCTGTTGCATGTAGTAAAAGTTTTTCTTGCACTATAACCTCTACTAAGAGCATATTTTCCTCTACCTCAAGTGTAACTAAGCCTAGAAACATTTGACATAAACAATCCTTAATCTATGTTGGCAGTTGCAATTTGTAGAACAAGTTCTTACTTGTACTTATCTAACTGGGCCTCTTGCACATACAATAGTGAAATTCTGGCACGTAATGGACAAATGTCGGATATAATGTCAGGACGTCGTAACATCAGAATTAACACAAGAACAATTTAAAGAAAAATTGCAGGAATTTAAATAACACACAATAGTTGTTAACCAGGTTCGGTGCAACGGCACCTACATTTGGGGGTTACCAAGTCAGGAAGGAAATTCACTATGATAGTATTAGTTCAAACCAGTGACAACTTCTCACCTAATCACTACCTTGTGCAACTTTTACCAAGACACTCTCTAGATATAAGACCCCTCTCTTACTTCATTGATAGCCAATTCAAAAGTTTGAAGTGACCTAACAAACTCCTCCACTTTCATGTTGCTGATGTCTTGGCCTTCTTCAATCGTTGTGGCCTTCATGTCAAACTTCTTAGGCAAGGCACTAGATGTATTGGTAATTGTCGTACCTCGAAAAATACGATCCTCGCGATGGACGCGGAAAATACTGTTCGAAACAGAGTCGCCACCGAATTTTATTCATTCCAAGAATGGAATAGGAAAATATCGATAAAACCTTTAAGGAGATAAGAACATGGTCATCGCAACCAATATTCTAGGTTCGGGAGTCGGTTACGCAGAGGGAAGGTATTAGCACCCTCTACATCCGTTGTACTCAACGGGAACCTCTTGATCGATTCGAGAGTAAAGTTAGCTATGCTTGTTTGTTTTCTTCTAAGGTTTCTCCTATAGGGGGAATGAGTGGTTTTAAGATAGGGTGCTTGCCAAGGATTGGGGCCCTTGTGCCTACGTATCTTCACTTGTAAGAAGTGGAAAATCAGAGCGTTCGTAGTTCGTGGGACTAAGGGAAAAGGTTTGGGAAATGTGCTCGCCAAGATCATCGCAATCTTGTGCCTACGTATCTTACATTCAAGAGGGAATGAAGAATCAGAGCAGCCGTAGTTCGACTAACTACGGTAAAAGGTTTGTGTTTGGAATGAACGAGAGTTTAGGTCGCATTCTAACTGCTAAACATTGGCTTATCTGCTCGCTAGGGGAGGCTGAAGCACGAGTTTGTTATGCGCGGAAGAAGGGATTAAACAATGTTCTTGACAAAAGGTGTTTTGGTTGGAAATCGCACGAGGGAGAGGAATTTAATGTTTATCGCATTGGATGTTTTGGTTTGGGAAAGGAGGGTAGGTTTTAATAGGTTTAAGGTTTCGATCGCACGGGGGCGAGAGAGAGGAGTTTGGTTAGGTAATTTGATGGATAATGACGACTATTCGATAAACGAGACGTCAGCCTCGCAATCAATTAATCGGGGCATTATTGGAATGCTAGATTCCAACAACACCTTTTTCATTCAACTAACTTCGAAATTTGTGTTTGAAGTTGTGCAGAGAAACGAAAAAGTGATTGACAAGCAACCTAAGAGCGTGCCTTAAGAGCTCGTCACTCAGGAATTCCAGGAATGCGAGATTCCAAGAACTCTATTCTTTCGGAAATAGTTTGGGTTAGAAATCGCACGAGGGCGAGGAACTAATGTTTTGAAAAGATTCAATCGCACGGGGGCGAGAAAAAGAGTTGGAATGGTTGAAAATTTAGGAGAGAATGACGACTACTCGATAAACGAGACGTCAGTCTCGCAATCAATTAATCGGAATATTATTGGAATGCTAGATTCCAACTATATATTTTTCATTCGACTAAATTCGAAATATGTTTGAGAAAGTTTCAATCGCACGGGGGCGAGAGAAGAGAGTTGGGTTGAATATTTTAAGGGAGAATGACGACTACTCGATAAACGAGACGTCAGTCTCGCAATCGATTAATCGGGATATCATTGGAATGCTAGATCCCAATGATACCTTTTTTCATTAATTATGAAAGTGTATTTGCATGGACAATGGGGGCATTTGTCCAAATAGTTAGGGCACGTGTTTTATAAACGAAAGGTCGAGTAATCCACAACCTAAAGCGTACGCCCCAAGAGTGTTTACTTAAGAATTCAAGGAGTGCGAGACTCCAAGAACTCAGTTCTTTCGTAGTTTAATTAAGAAAATAATTTGAATTTGATGTACGATTTAGAAGCATACTAGGGTTTAGACTCGATCACACGAAGGCGAGGAACGAGGTTAGACGGGTTGAAAATTTGGGAGGAATGACGACTACTCGATAAACGAGACGTCGGCCTCGTAACCAATTAGCCGGGATATCATTAGAATGCTAGATCCCAACGACATCTTTTTCATCCCATTAATTATGAAATATGTTTGTTGGACAATAAATACTTGTCCGAATAATTAGGGAAAGTGTTTTAGAAACAAAAGTTCGAGTGACGCGCTATTCGAGGTGTACGCCTCAATAGTAGTCACTCTCAAATTCGAGGAATGCGCGACTCCAAGAACTCGATTCTTTCGTGATTTGATTTAGAAAATAATTTGAATAGTTTAGCGTACTCGGACTAGGCGCGCTAGGCATTCTTGAAAATAAGATCGGAAGGGCCACAACTCAAGGTGTGCACCTCGAGAGCGGTTGCTTAAAAATTCAAGGAAGGCGAGATCCAAGAATTCAATTGTTTTGAAATTTACTTAAGAAAAAAAAGTTTAATTTAATTAAGAAAAATAGTCTTAAATTTTATAAAATTAATTAATCAATTATAAAAAAATTTGAGAAAAAGCTAATCATAATTAATTGTTTTAAGAAAAATTTAATATCTTAGGAAAAGTTTTAACTTAATTAATAAAATATATTTTTATAAAGATTTAATATTTTAAAAAAATCTATTTGGTAATAATTTTAAAATATATTTTTAAAAGAATGAATAATTAGAATTTCTTGTAAAAATATCTAATTAATAAAAATTGATTTAAAAAAAATGATTTAAAGAAAAAAATAAAAAGAGGAAATAGGCTTTAGCCAATTGTTAGAAACCATGCCCATGTAGCTAATTCTCCTTTCATTACACATGAGAAGACTATAAATGATAGAAACTAAATATAAAGTGGCTAATAGACTCACTTAATCCAAAACTCCTCATATACAGTCCTACGTGAAACGTGAAACAGTAGTTTCTATTTCAAATGAAATCTAAAAATTAAATCCAAAGTTAAAGAATCATGAGAATTAAAGCAAAAGAATGGAAGTGTATTTTTCAACATGATAAAATGAAGAGATAAACAAAAGGGGTGAGTTTTAGAAAGTAAAAGCAAAACTATGCTATGCAAACCGGACAGGAAAAAAAACGACAACCAACCATGCCACTTATTTTCAACATAATGCAGTGGTGATGAAAGTAAACCATAACATCAATGGCATTCCATCTAGAGCAGGAATGGACAATAATAGAACACCCTATCTATACACTAAGCATCAGAAGCTTATATACACATATCGTAAGCATACAATTTTGGATAAAAATATATAACCAAATACTAAATATTATGAGTTTATATACAAATATCATAAGCATAAAAATTTGAATTAACAAACCAAATCAGTACTAAGCACCACTGCTACATTGGTCATGACAGCAACATACATGTACAACACCAAAAGAAATCTAATATATTAAATCCCCCAAAATCAGAATATTAATCAATAGCAGGACAGATTCACCCCCAAAATCCGAACTAAGAAATGACCAAAATGAAAGTGCCATAAGTTGAATCAAAACAAGATAAAACTACAATCTAACAGTGCCATGGAAATTTTAAATCAAAACATCAATTGTGTGAATAATATCTAAATTAAATCAGGCAAAAACAATATCAAGTAGAAGCACCAACCAATCATGAAGCGAAAAAGTCTTGACGTGAACGGAAAACCGCATTGCTGTTAACTGACATTCGGTGTTCGAGACAGTGTCGTATCTGCTACAAAATCGCTGCAGTTTGCAAAAGGGACGCGAAGTCGTTGTCGGAGTTGTCACAACTCAGCTGTCGCTTGCGCGAAAATAAGGTGCCGGCATGACAGAAGAGTCGCCACCTTTCGTTATTTATCCCTCAGAGCGGGAAAGGAAACGATCGGAAAAACCTGACGAATAAGGGTAAGACAAAGTCATCGCAACCACTGTCTGGGTTCGGGAGTCGGTTACGCAAGGGGAAGGTATTAGCACCCCTCACGTCCGTCGTACTCGACGGGATCCCCGCTTGTTTGTTTACTCGGACGGGTTGGTTTTAATCTATCTACCTATCAAGGCTGGATGAAAAAAGAAAAGAAAAATGACTCGGCAAAGCGTCGCACTTTATGCCTACGTATTCTCATCAGAGAATGAGAAATCAGAGTCAACGTAGTTCGGCCTACGAAGGATTACGGGGGAAAGGTTGCTCGCTAGGACATCGCATCCTATGCCTACGTACTTCCACACAGCATGGAAGATCAGAGCAAACGTAGTTCGGGAAACTACGAGTTATCTCCTAAAAGAAGTGTTTTTTATTGTGTTTGCGATTTCAACCGCACTAGAGACTATGACCTGAGAGTGAATGCGTCGCATGTCACCCAAAGGGTACCATACTAAACATCCAGACTGTAGAAAAGAAACTCTCCCACAATCCTTTCTCAGATAGCTTAAGACTCGTAACGTACGAAAGAAATCATTCATGATTACTGTATCTTAAACTGCTTTGAGATAAGAAGAGAACAGGCCCAACTAGGAGGGAGACTATCAAGTCCTACTGTCGTCATGCCATGGATTCATCCTATGGTTGAGGTTTGAACAGGGAACTCCTAGATGTTGTCATGCATAGGTTTCAACCTAAAAGTCTATCATCAAATCCTCATCAGAGGAAATGAGAGTCCTAAGGGATCATGTCAATGATACACCAAAACAGACAAAGCATCAGCTTAACAGTAAAATGCATGCAATGCAAGTGAGGGAGGAAATGTGTGTGGGGCTTCAGCCTCCACAAGCTCATCTCGACCTCAAGCCAGTCATGAAATAACAGTAATCATACTGAAAAATAAACAACATGCTATCAAGCAGTAAACAGCAAACTGCAATCATACAGATAAAGGAATGAAATCATGCTATCAAGCAAAATAAACACATGGGCAAGGGAGCCGGGCTCTACCGAATACCCGTAAGCAAAGCCACGCAATAACAATACAAGCAGAGGGAGCAACTCAACCTCTAATGCAATCATGCTCTGAGACTGAACTTATTCTAGATGAACTTAGTCTAATGCAACAGACAAATCAGACAAAACAATCAATACAGAAAAGAAAAACAGAAGAAAGCTTCAGCTCCTCCAGCAGCAACTCAGTCCTCAGACTTCACTCATCACTTGCTTTCCAGGTATCAACCCTACAATATGAGTATCAACTCATCTTCTCCCTTGAGCTTCAGCTTCTTTGATCAGCTCCACCTTCAGGCTTCACTATCTTCAGGGCTCTTCAGGTATCAACTTGGTCTTCACAAAGTCTTCAGACTTCAACAATCTTCAAGGAATCATCCTCTTCAAAGCTTCAGCTTCTGTATTCAATGGCTTTTAGATCTTCTATCAAGTCTTCAATGCTCCATCAAACAAGATTCAGTCCACAAGATGAGGTAAGGATGTTAAAGTGCTCCCTGACCTCCAAAGGATGCCATTGAGGACTTAACATCAAAGGGAAAGGCTCTCTCAAAGTTCTACCTCAGAGGGCAAGGTCACTAATCCCTCCAAAGGAGAGAGGTGAACACCCTTAAGAGACTCTATGTCATAGAGAAGGAAGGAGGTGAACAAGACACTCCTTGTTTATTGAATGAAATTATTCTATCTAAAGCTCTACCTATGCACTTATGATCCTATAAACAAAACAACAAAAGCTAGCTAAACTCCTCTGCAAGGTCTTCAAAGTCTTCAATGATGATCCACAAGGTCTTCAACTCAATCTTCAAAGCTCACACACTCAAAGGAGAAGAAAAAACAAGCACAACAATACAAACTATGCCTTTAAGCAACACACATACTATCCATACATTCAAAAATCAATTAAAAATACTAAAACACCAAATAATGTTCTAGCAAAATTCTAGGGAAGTCTATACATACTTACCCTTAACCCATATATTCCCCATACACTAATATGGCCTATAAACCCCAAAACAAAATTGGTCAAATCTACTTATGCAACCTAAAACCCTAATTTGAGCACCTAAATTCCAAACAAGCAAACTATATCAAATTTTAATCTACAAATTGAGAATTAAATCCTATATGAACTATGATTCAATACCTAACTATTCCAAAAAGAATGGCTCAAAAATCCTAAGGGAAAGTCCTAAAAGAAATTATACAAAATCAAGTATCAACTAAAATCAATTAAAAATACCAATTACAAGAATAATATGCTAAAAATATTAAAAGAAAAATAAAAGGGAATTTTATTTATTTACATTTTTCTAGACAGGATTATGAATATGTGAAAAAAACAAGAAGTGAAAAATATTGATTTTTGAATTTTATATGGATTTATTAAAATGCAAGAAAATTAAAAGAAATAAAAATAAAAGAAAATGAAATAAAGGGGAGGGGGTTTCATGAGCAATGCGCCTCAGTTATTATATGAGATGGGCCAAATCAGGGGGGTGGGGATAGGAATGCTTTGCTGAAGCCCAAGTCTAACAACTAAACAAAACGACGCGTTTTGATTAGTGGAACGCTGCGTTTAGCGCGCTTTCAGCCTCCCTCCATTTGCAAGTTCAAATCGTGGCCGTTGGATGGAATTACAAAGTCAAAAACCCAGGATGATCCAACGGTGGGAGTCCATCGTCCCCAAACACACCCTAGGGTTTTCAGAAACCCTAACTCCATGCCAGAGTTTCCATCAACTCGTTCTCTCTGATCCCTCAACGAAATCCAAAACTTCCAAGAGCAAACTTGCTCTACTAATCACCCAGAACACGATGATACCAATAGTTTTCCCTGAAACTCCACATATCACTCTAACAGAACCCACGAATGCTTGGGTTCCACCATGGTTCTCTGCTATCAATCTTGATTGAACTCAAATCCATTGATGTAATCTTGTTCTACACGTTATCCTAACCAGACTATGCTATATCATGCGTGCTAACACTCACTGAACAGCTTGCTTTTGGAAATCAAAGAATATGGGACCTGCCATGGAACCTCATGGATCTTCCTCTAACTCTCAGAAAACCTTCCTCTAACCTAGCATGTTGATCTTACACCTAGGATTCTAACAGAATGTACATAATTATGGAGGTATGGTGAAAATTACCAACCTGCCAAGTGATGATGGTGAGTGATGCTAGAGATGAATTCAGAGCTTGTAATGGCTTCCAAGGAACCCTCTAATGGTGTAGAAGTTTCTGTTTGCAAGATTCTTGAAGGAGAAAGCTTGTAATGGAAGATTCGAGTCTTGCTTGACTTTGAAGAAAGCTTTGAACACCTCACTCTTTCTCTCCCTTTCTCCACTGAATTCTCCAACCTTGACCAACCTTTTCCTCATTGTGAGGTACTCTTTTTATAGCAATCCATGGAAGCTTCTAGAATCATCTAGAATCCACTAGAAAAGCTTGGATTTTCTCCTTTGGTGACAAGTTGAACATACCATATCTCATGAGTTAGGCCTTGTAAACTTGTGTCAAAATCTCATTACAAGAGATATTGAGATCATATGTGCAAAAATCAGGCCAAACTTGCCTTGTGTAGAACCTTCCAAGGATGCCTTAAGATACAAGTTACAATTTTTCAAAGCAACCTTCATTTTTGAGCCTCAAATCAAAATTCTGTTTAAACCAAAGTTTTTAGAATGTCATTTGCATTCAAAATGGTATATTGGATGACCTATTTTGGATTCATAGATCTCCCAAACCAAATTTCAACTTGACTTGAATTAACTTATATGCCTTTTTTAGTTCAAATTTACCAAACTTTGTCATTCCATGCTATGAGCTTTTCCAACAACTCATGACCTCTTTTATAGGCTTAAAATGCCATTTTGAACAACTTTCATGTTTTGAATTTTTCCATTTGAGGCTTGGAACTAGGAGATATGGCCTTTGCTTAAAATGACCTATAACTGCCAAATGACCAAAATACCCCTGTCTTGTTCAAACCATAAGTTGAGTTCTACAAATACTATCAAGGACTTCTAGTACTCTCTAGAAAGCTAAGAAGATGCCCTTCAACATTAATGTTGACCAAGAAATCATAGGAATCATCCTACTAGGGAAAAAGTTGTCTGCAAGTTGGGTGACTTTCAAGGACCCAGATTCACACACCTCAGCTGACCTGTAATTTGTCAAAACCATAACTTGAGCTATGCAACTCCTATCAAGGACTTCCACCACTCAAATTAAAGCTAAGAACAAGATATACAACATTCATGTTGTGGGGAAGATGAGATATCAATCACATCTTGAGCTAAAACTGCCTGGAAGATAGGGATCAAATTAGGGTTTTTTCACTGACAATCCTTGGAAACCCTAACTCAAAACTTCTCAAACTCCTCATTCATGATGAGTTGGTCTAGGAATCATCTTTATAACATATCCGTACATCATTCCATGATCTCATGGCCCTTGGATTAGGTCTCAACCTTCTCCAAATCTTCAGCTGATCTAGGGTTGACCCAGTCAAAACCCTAATTCTACCATTCATGGTTGAATTTTCTGAACTCTTGCACAATGACCTCTCTGGGCTTCATGATGGCTATCAAGACATCTCATAGGCTTTCTCAAAGCTTCAAGCTCATTTTCAAAGTCTCAGAATCATCTGGGGGGGGGGGCACCCACAACTCTCAAGCTATGAGGCACATAACTCTAGTCTCAACCAATTCCTCTGAGGATCTCTTGAACTTTCTGGTGAAGGTATCAATCTTCAAACACTTAATGGGTGAATAAATGTTGGTCAAATTTTGGGGTGCAATATCAGCAACGTTGGCAATGAAGAGAGGTTAATCTCGATTGAGATGTAGGTTTTCGCTGCTACAAACTGCTCTGTTGTTGATGAACCGCTGTTGTACCGCAATATCAAGTAGTGTTGTTGCATCCTATTGGTGTCACGAGCAGGAAGTAAGGTTACGTAGTTTCTGGGTTGTTTGCCGCAAGGTTCACATCAAATCATAGCTGGGACTTCCTTGGTTGTTGCGGCTAAGGAACTTTAAATGTCGCCACCTCGAAACATGAGTCGTTGCTGCCTTGAGTTGTCGCTGCAAGAGTAAGCTTTGAGTTGAGTTGCGAGCTGCAAAATGTTGTCACTTAAAACGAGCTGGGAATCTGCTGAGTTTCTTGCTGTTCCAAAATAGTGTCATCGAGTTGCGGCGACTATGGCGGAGCTGCCTACTTGAAGACGACACTAATGCTCATAGAAGTAACTGGACAATACCCCTGCATATAGAATTGAAACACAAACCAACAGAGATAACAACTTCCCACAAGAATCAACCGGAAATCACTCAGTAAAACAACAAACCGCAACTCATTTAGAAGGCCACAGATACCAGCTTTGGAATCAATGAGATTAAAGCAATGTTAATGCAAAATAGGCAGAAAATATGCATCCTATTCAACTCAAAACGTAACATGAAACTTTAAACAAGATATTGCCAAAACAAACTACAATCTAAGCAGCATGTTTGAATCAACATTGAAACGAATTAGAATGAATCTCAGCAATCAGAACATCACTGTTTTTTTAGACTTACATACAGCTCAATAACGACATAATAAATTGGAATGTTACCGATGTCACTCGTGCGCTGTTCGCTGAGTTATTGTTGTCGTTTCTGAGTTCAGTGGATGAATTTGTAATGTTGACTTGTTGATACTAACCATATCCACGCCGTAGCAGTACCCATATATCCACGACAAACGCGTGACCGGCAATAGGAACAAGTGCAAATCTGAATCAATTTCAAACACCCTCGTAACAATTTCTTTATGACAGCGGCAACATTAATGCATCGAACCGACGCGTTATCTGCAACATTTCGCTTGCGTGCACAACCTTCAGCTAGCTGCAACAACTTGAAAACGCGGCATCGACATCGTTTAACTTTTCCTGTCAAAAATCATCAACAGTCTGAAAACAAAACCATAATAAGAAACTAAAGTAGAAATCCATAAGCAAACCCTATCGCAAAAGGGTTATCGAGCTTGCGGTTCGCGGTCGTCAATGGCTGATTTGCTGTTGTGAAGCGGTTGGAAGCTTGAATACCAACATTTAGCAAGACTTTTCAATCGAACCCTGAAGGTCAGTGATCGAATGTTGAGCTGCTTTGGCAATGTTTTGATGAAGCCCTTTGACCATAGGCATAGGCACAGTCCAGCCATTCTGCGGGCACCAGTCCAAGGAAGGGCGCAGGTCCTTAATTAAAGCTTCATGTGAACACCCTTCACCAAGCGGAGGAGGTAGCAAATCAATCTGAACTTTGTCAGTTCCAGTTTAGCAAAGATCTCATCATTTTCTTTCTTGCATGAAAGTGGCTTCATGGACTCAAACTCCTTAGTATCCACCTTTCTGCTCTCAACCTTGAGTGCCTGCAGAGCTTTCCTTTTCTCTTCCAAGACTTTCTCATATTCTTCTAGAGTCATTTCCTTGTCCTCAGGCTCCTTTTCTTTAGCTTCATTAGCAGGTGTTTCTTTGTTTCCTTCGGCAGCTGCATCTTCTTCGCCAACAGGCTTTTCCTCGGCCTCATTCTTCTCAGTTTCATTAGCAACTTCATCAGTCACCTGAGCAAATTTCATCAGACTGAGTTCCCCAATTACCATGACCAGCGCCTTCACGTTTGAATCCGCCTCCTTGTCCAGTCCCACTGTGGCGATCAAATGTCCTTCGTGGACGTCCTTCTTCACCAGCTTCACCGTTGCTAAATCCTCCACGACGACCACCGCTACCACCAACGCGGTAAGGAGAACGAGGTGCACCATAGCCACGTCTTTCAGAGGGATTCCCAGAATCTCCCTCAAATGAACCTTGATTAGCTGGAGGAACAGGCAGTGAAAAGGAGTTATCGTCATTGGAAAAGTCACGACCAAAGCCGCCACCGCCACGACCACGTCCAAATCCCCGTCCGCCTCCACGGCCACCGCGAGATGGTTCGTTTCTTGCCTCCCTCACAGCCTGGGAAGGAGGTAGTGGTTTGGAAGGCAAAAGAGCAGCCTTTTTGGTAGGAACTTGTTTCCCTTGTAACGGTTGAGATGGAAAAGGACCTGATACAAAACCATTCGAGTTCCCAGCTGCCGGATTTGGGCCAATCTGTGGCCTGACTTGATTTCCAGGCACAACATCAAACTGAGAATTTCCAGAAAACATTGGATTTTGAGGAACCATAGGACGAGGAGGCACTTGGTTAGGAGGAAAACCCAAACATAGGTTGTTGTTGACCAGGATGCATACCATATGGAACAGGTTGAGAAGGGTTTTGTCTCTGCATTTGCATAGGTAACTGTTGTTGACTCCTATTCTGCATTGGATATGGTGCAGAAAATTGACCAGCATTTGGCATACTCATATTCATGTTCATATTAGGTTGTTGAAGCAAATTCTGAGCTAAAATTTGTCCTTGAATTTGAGACAAATTCATTTGAGGTGGTTGTCCTTGTCCTTGTCCATGAACATGAAACATTGGATTGAAAGTTCCATTGTTTTGAGGAACAAAACCAAAACCACCCATATGAGGCATGCTATCAAATTCTCCATGTCGGCGTCAGCATCGTAAGTATGAGAGAAACATAGCCAATGTCGAAACATACAATTACAAGCTGCTATTACCTCAACTTGTTATGGCTGCTACCTGGTTTTTGTCGCGTTACCGTAAGCAATCTCACCGCGGGTCGTGTCGTTCGGAGCTTTGTGTTAGCTGTTGTTGATTCGAAACAGGGAGACTCGTCAGAAATTACGACATTTCTCCAATAGCATTAGTTGAATTAGCACCAAATGTTCTTGCTCGTGCCGGAGCCGCGAGTGACATCAAGTTCGTGTGATGTTGTTACCGCCGCTTGAAGAACTCAGAGTTGTTCGGTGTTATTATAATTGTTGCAGAATTGAGTTATTGTTGCATAACCAAAACGAAATCCCGCAACGTTGCTACAAACTTAAACAGATCCTATTCCTGAATTGGATTCACAACCAAAACGAGTTGTTGCGTTATTTTCGTGTTGAGCCATAACAGAAACGATGACCCGAATGTCATAACAGTATCCAGAGCACTAGTATCCCCGCGAAGTCGAAGTTGTTATTATTGGTGTTGTCGAATTGATCCAGAAGTTGTCACATCACAGTACTTCACTGCTTGTTGTTATGATTGTAGGTAGAGATGTGAGCAAAACCGTGGGTTTGTGTCTTTGAGGAGCAGTGATTGAGAGGAAGAAGGTTGTTGCTTTAACGACATCGTCTAGTTGCGATAGCTCTCTTGACACATTCATTACAACATCATGGCATTTCTTCAAATGGCTTCTGCGCATCCCGTGTTTATTGGCTTTGTTGCAGTGGCGAAAACGGCGAGCAAGGCGGGGGTTTCGAAGGAAAGTGAAGTGGTTGTAGGTTGTTGAAGTCCAACGACATCGTGATTTCTAGTCTGACCATGGTAATTCTTGTGGACCGCTGAAGTGGTAATCCGAGGAGCTCATGGTGTGAGTAAAACAAAGGGTATACGGGTTAATATGAGGGTGGACGAAGGAGTTGTTTCAAGGTGATTATCGGTGACGAATTTAGGAAGGAGATGGTTGAGGGTTTATGTAAGGGTGGCCGGAAAATGATTAGGGATGGCGAGATGATCATGGAAGAAGAAGGTGGAGTTTCGGCGAGGAAGAAAAGGGTGCGGTGATGGAGGCGGAGAGGTTACGGCGCCGGAGAAATGAGAGGGCTTTGGTTTTGGAGGCGCCGTTTTAGGGGTTTTTTTAGGGATCGTGAATAGTGTAGGGTTTGGTAATTGGGGCTGACTGCTAGGGTTACCCTCCACCATTGGGGATCGTGTGAACAGTGTAGGGTACCCTATTTATCCCAACAAAACCAACCCTAATCCAAATTGAACCGTGTTTCTCAATAAATTTCAATTTTTTCTTTTTCTTTCTTTTTTAATTTCTATTTAATTAACTAACTAATAATTTAACTAATTAATTCTAATCTTATTTTAATTTTATCTTAAACAATTCTAATCTAATTAATTAATAATCTATTCTAATTTAAAAAATTAAAATAAAATAAAAAAACTAATCTAAATATAATTTAAATTCTAAATTTTGAAATAAAAATCTAACCTAATTAAAAAATAATACATTATCTTAAAATAAAAAAATAAAAATATATATATATATATATATATATATATATATATATATATATATATATATATATAATAAAAATAAAAACAAATAAAAAGATGCCACGTGGCATGCTCTTATTGGGCTAAAAAGGGAAAAATGCTCGTTTTTGCTGAAAAATACGCTACGCTGTATAAGCGAGGTAAATTAAAAACAGAATCGGGCAAATAAAATTTTTGAAAAAAGGTAGGACAAATTTGGGGTATGACAGTAATATCAAGAGTATTCATATGAAAATCATGAATGGACTTGTCATCTTTCATTATGAGATTACCAAATTTGGTGGTGAGAAGTTGAAGTCTTGACATTTTTACTTTTGATGTGCCTTCATGAGTGATTATAAGGATTTCCCATGCATTTTTGGCCACGGTACAAGTATTTATCAGCCTAAAAATATTTTTATCAACTTCATTGAATAAGGCATTCAAGGCCTTGGAGTTTCCAAGAGGAACATCATCTTCATCCTTAGACCAGTCCTCTTCTGGCTTCAATTCAGCTGTGTCCTTCTCATCTTTGCCCTTCACAACAGGGTGTTCCCAACCTTTGATAAATGCTTTCTAGGTTTTACTATCCATAGATTTTAGAAAAGCCACCATACGCGCCTTCCAGTGATCATAGTTGGTGCCATCCAAAATAGGCGGTCTGTTGACAAATCCTAGTTCCATGTCTCTAGTACTAGAAAATATCTCCCTGGAGCTCACCCAAAATAGAATAGAGTGCCTGCTCTGATGCCAAATAAAATTCTGGCACGTACTGGATAGATGTTGGATAAGATGTCAGGATGTCGTAACAACAAAATTAACAAAAGAACAATTTAAAGAAAAATTGAAGGAATTAAATAACACATAGTAGTTGTTAACCGAGTTCGATGCAACATCACCTACATCTAGGGGCTACCAAGCCAGAAAGGAAATTCACTATGATAGTATTAGTTCAAAGCTAAACTCCCCCATTTACAACTTCTCGCCTAATCACTACCTTGTGCAACTTCTACCAAGACACTCTCTAGATATGAGATCCCCCTCTCACATCCTATAAGTTACAAACCAGTGACAATTTAACAATAACCCAAAACAGAAGTAAACACACTTCCAATATTAATACTTAGTTTTGCTTAAAATCTTTAAACTAAGGATAATACACTCTTGCTTAAAAGCTTATGAGTGAACAATTGACAATTAACAAAATCCTACTCAGATGTCAAAAGACATAAGAGAGGAACATAAAGAATAACATAAAAAACCTAGAAAAATTATCACACAAAAATACGACACACACAAACACACACACACACACACACACACACACACACACACACACACACACACACACACTTTTTAGTTAAAAGCGTTTTTTATAAATATCCTTTGAGAAGCATGGGCTTAGGCTTAAAAACCGCAACAAATCCAAAACAACAACTGCAAATATTCTACACAATCTTCTACACAAAAATAGAAACTGAATAGAAAGTTTCCTAAAAAGGCTCCAAGATCGTTTTTATGAAAAACAACCAAATCTGTCACAATAGACGTTCCCAAAATATCCTCCCTTGGATAACAATAACATGTGAATTAAAATACACTCAAAACTCACACTTAAAATACCAAAACAGTCCTGCCCTATACTTTTCGTATAACATGTCCTGATACATGTCACAACATCATGCTGAACATGCTGTCTGACTCTCATGATAGAACATCTGGCTGATAGCATGTTTTATCAAAAGTTGTCAATCCAAAAATCATAGAACTTAAAAATAGTGATTCAACATCATAGATGTCAATTGTGTCACCTTTGTTGTAAATCATCATGATAAACATATTATATTCTTCAAGTAATCTTTGAAGAATTGCATCCACTTGACCTCTTTTAGAAATAATATCACCTATGGCCAAGAGAGAATTTGCAATTGTTCTGACGTGAAGTAGATACTCAGAAATAGATCTCATAACTTTCTTGTTGGTCTTCAACTATAACCTCAGCGGATGGAAATGAGCTTTCATCTACGAGTTGTAGTGTTCTTAGACTTTATCACAGACCTCATAAGAATGCTTACACACTAGCACACGAGGTAAAATAGTTTCAGAGATTGTTGAATTCATCCAGGTGAAAAGATCTTGATCATGCATAATCCATGCTTCGTATTCCTAATATATAAGATTTGAGATTTGATCCAATTCAATCTTGAACATTGGTGGTATTTGAGGATTTAGAACGATCTTGTGAAGCTTGTGTGAAAGAATAACACCATCCACCTGTTGATTTCACAACAAGAAGTTGTCATCTTGCAACTTGATTAATAGTTTATGCCAGAGGTAATGGAGGACCTTGGGAAACCAAGTTGAGATGTGGAAATATGTGAAGTTTGAGCTGGTGGAGGTGTTGATTGTAATCCAAGATCTAATTAATGTTTAAGATCTACCATTGTTGTTTATCTGAAACCTTTGCTATTATTGTATCTTTGAAACCTTTTCTAGTAGACGCAGATGATCAATAAGATGCTGAAAGAGTGAGTTTCTTTAAAATTTCTCGGTCAATTCAACTTTTAAGAAGCTTGGGCCTTCAATCTATGTAGCTTCTATGAAGAGATTTTAATAATGGAGCTTATATGATGCTTGTAACCTTCAAAATGATTGTGATTACACAAAGCTTGAAGGTTGAAATGTAGAGGAAATTAGGTCCCCTATGGCGATTGATACCATGTTCAGGAATGGTCAATGATCATGTTGAGTTGCATTGAGTAGCATCTAACCAATAATAATAATAATAATAATAATAATAATAATAATAATAATAATAATAATAATAATAATAATAATAATAATAATAATAATAATAATAATAATAATAATAAGAATAAAAGGATGAGAGGAAGAAGGTGAATCAAAAGTGACACAATTGTTAGCTAATTCTTAAAATTCTATGTTGATCATTGATTATCAAATAGGTACATGAAGCTACCTGTTTATAACTAGGGTTTGTTCGTTACCACAAGTGAAAGTTAGTTACACATTACACAGCTTATAACTAACTTCTTAAATACTTTAAGAACTAACACTAACAAATGTAACTGACTTCTAACTTTACTAACTACTTCTCTAATATAAGATTATACTTCTAACAACTAAGAGAATCACAACTTTCTCTTATCCCTATTAAATTCCGCCACTGTTCACAACTATTAATTGATAAACTATTTTTTATTATTATGAGTGAGTACAAATCTAATCATTTTTGTTTTATAATTATTTATCTCAAACTTTCCATTTGACTACTATATCAACTATTATTATGAGAGTTTTTCTAACTATCACAATTTATCACTTCTATTACCATTAATCACCACTCCGATCACAACTAATTACCATTTTTTTGTCTTTGATAACAAGTTTGTCTGTTATTCAATACAACTTTACCACGACTCATGTTTCCAATAATCATCGATCACCACTTTAATCATTGTCAACTACCACTTCAAACATCATTCTCACTATTGTTGATCATCACTTCATCCTCATTTAACTATCAATATTATCAATTCCTACTACCCTTTCATTCACCTATAATCATCAATATTACTAACACCACTCTGATCACCACTTCGACTACTAGAAATTATAACTTTTCCCATAATCACTAATCACTTCAACTAAATTGTTAGCCACCAATTTTAATTTTATTTCATTCACATCTAATTAACACTTCAATCATTGGAAGACATCATTACGACAATCATCAATCATCACCCTGTAGCACCCCAAAATTTGCCTTTTCGTTTTAACCGTAACTGGCTTTTGTTTCTTTGCATTTTGCATTTTTGCATATCATAGCATTTGTTCTCGAGGCATGGGATCGAGGTATTCCTGTGGCTAAAGTTCATTTCGGCGCAAAAGACTGAACAACGAACAGCGAGTATCAGGCTGACATTTATTTGGCCCAGCGGTCAGGCGGCCGATTTTATTTTTATTTTGCAGGATGACAGCAGTTCAGAAAGCAACACTCAGGCTCATGTCAAGTTTTTTTACAGTGATAACGTTCAAGAACGAGGTTCAGAAGCTTAACAGAGCTCCAAACAGTTGAAGCAGGGCAAATGGACAGATTTCCCTCCAAAAGGCGCCAAATTCAAATTTTTGAAGATGTTAATCGGTTAACGCATATGGTTAACCGATTAACCAGGAAAAATTAGGCCAGAATTGAAGTTTTAACAGGGTTAACCGATTAACCTATATGGTTAATCGATTAACCAATGCAGGTTTTGCTTATGCACGTGAATTTTCAATGCAGAGCCATTTGGGGTCCAATTTTGATCACTTAAATTCAAATTTGTCACTTGGGAAGGATCTAGAATCATTTCATAATTTCATTTCCCTCCAAAATCCCATTCCTAGTGCCAAACCAAAATTCACAAACCAACTTCCAAGCCTTTCCTTGGGATCCAATCCTAGATGATATTTAAGTGATTCACTCCAAACCAAAGGGATCCAATTTTCATTTCTCACTCTCATTTTTCAGAATTCATCTCAACTCTCTCAAATTCTCTCAACTTTCCAATTCCAAAACCCTCACTCAAAGCTCTTTTTCATTGAATTCTTTGATTCTTCATTGGAATCAATGAATTCTTGAGCTCAAACCTCCATCCATCATCTCCATTGAAGTGATTTCTCCATCCAATTTTCGTGCACAATTGGATCCAGATCTAGAAGTGATTTTGGAAGTGATTATTTGGCTTATTTTGGATTAATCTTGAAGGATCTCCATTGCTACAACAAGAATTGGTGTAGATCTTGAAGTATTATGGACTTCTAGCATCAGATTTGTGCAATTCCAGTTAATTCAACATTAACCGAAGTAAATCTCCGCTTCGAAGGTTGGAATCCTAGACCCATAGCATTTTTGAGCTTATTTGCATGTTCATGATGATTTTCATATTCAATTGAATTTTGGTTGACATGATTGTGGATGTTGCTGTTTGGATCTGTTTGCATGTTGTTGGAATCATGGTTTTTTGATTTAATTTCGTGCATAGCTGATTATGTGATCCTTGGTATGTTTGGAGAAGTGATAAGCTGTTGAAAAGTGATTCTGCTTTGTTATTTTCTGCTGTTAGCACAATGTTAATCGGTTAACGCATATGGTTAACCGATTAACCATCACAAATTTCCAAATTTTTCGAAGTTTTCACATTGTTAATCGGTTAACGCATATGGTTAACCGATTAACCAGTTCAAATTTTCAAAATTTTTAAACGTTAACAGTGTGTTAATCGATTAACCCCTGGGGTTAACCGATTAACACTGTGCTGGCAGGCCTGTTTTGCTGTTTTTTCTTGCATGTTTGAGTACCATTTCGTCTCGAATCATCATAGATCAGTGTGATGTATTAGGGATGAAATGTTTCTAGATATTTGTCGTTGTTCTTGATTATTTAATCGAGACCTCCTCGACACGCGCATTGGTTTCCACTTGGATGCACACTTATGTGTTGTTGTTCATGGTGATGATCCTTTTCTTGCATTTCTTTTGCGCTTTCCTTCCCATGTTCGCATCATTTTTGCATCGCTGTTGAGGTCGAGAGGCGCTTGTGGCGGCTACTGCCCCATACAATTTTCCTCCCTCCCACCATTCTAAGTGTGCATTTTCATGTTTGCATCTTTTAATTGTGATTGAATTTACTTGGTGCTTTCTTGTGCTTTTTGCCATGATCCCCATAGGGTTCCTAGTCCCTCTGTTTAGGATGGGAGTAGGAGAGACACTAGGCGTTCAATCCAAGCATGCTAATATTAGGGTAGATGTTTCCCCTTTTTATCCCAATCTTAGGACCACTTTGCATGACAACGTTAGGGCCGAGTTTCCCTTAGACCTTCCGTGCGTCTCTCTTCTCATCTCAAACAATTCTAACTCATCTAATAAATGCGATAAACGTTATGCGTTATGAGCCTTAAGATACATGGGGAATGATGAGTGAGGGGTCTTCTCTCGCTTATCTAGAGTGTTTAGTGTACGTCCCGTTTGGGGGCGATACACGACGCATTCGCCTCCATGTCATAGTCTTTAGTGCAACGTGAATCACAAACCGAATTAATTCACTTCACTAAAAAAACACAAAACAAAGTTCAAACTTTTTCCTTCGGGATTAATCGGAAACCTTTTTTTTCCAGGAAAGAGTGGCGTTAAGCTTCAGTTCTACCGCAAACAGGCTTTGTCCCTAACTGCTGGAACGAATGTTTAACCCTACTCGGTTAAAACACTTAATCAGCCTGTGGTTTCGTGTCAGCCCGAACTACATTTGCTCTGATCTTTCATACCAGATGAAAGTACGTAGGCACAAGACGCGATGTCTTGGCGAGCAACCTCCCCCCCTTTCGCCCATAGTTAGCCGAACTACGTTGACTCTGACTTTCCCATTGCACGAGGGAATACGTAGGCGCAGAGCGGCGATGCTCTGCCGAGTCTCTTTTCTTTTCTTTTTTTTGTCCTGTGAGCCTTTAGCTAGATTTTAAACACACCCTTAGATAGAAAACAAGCGTGGATCCCGTCGAGTACGACAGACGTGAGGCGTGCTAATACCTTCCCCTTGCGTAACCGACTCCCGAATCCAGGACTTGGTTGCGATGACCTCGTCTTTCCCTTTTTCGTTAGGTTTTTCCAATCGTTTCCTTTCCCTCTATTTGGGATAAATAACGAAAGGTGGCAACTCTTCTGTTTTCCGCCAGGTGTTTTTCGCAGTTGCGACAGCTGGCGACTCTGCTGGGGACTCTGGTTCCCTATACGAGTCACTCCTAGCGCTTGTCTGTTTGCGTCTTTGGGTGTTTACTTTTGTGCAGTTTTTTTGCTTTGTGTACATTATCTGTTGTATATTATCGCATTTTGCATTCTTGTTGTTGTTGTGTTGTAGGTTGCGTTGTTCCATTGAGAGATAAGCCGGACCTGGGCTTGAGTATACACAGAGGATTAGAGTGGAGATTAGCGGGAGCTTATGTGGCATTTGGCTGCGCAATAGCTCGCGTGAAATTCACATTCAGACGAGGTTTTTCTTTGGAAATATTCTATCATGCACGTCTGGTGCAGTTGATGGAATATTGACTTAGAGAGACTGTCGACTCTGGAGACTGTTCATTTGGGGGGTCAGTTAAGTGAGGCCGCTTCGTTAGACTATGATGCCAAACCAGAAATGGTGAACGTATCATCATTTCTCGAAAGTCTGTGACGCTGACAAACCGCATAGGATGTCGTACCTTTCAAGACTAGAACCCAGATGTGAAAGGGATGAGTTTTGCAGGAAACCTAGACTTCAGCCAACCCTAGTTTTCTCACCAGTGCGGAATTTTGATCTTGAGTGTTCCATCTAGTGTATTATCTCAGTGTTCTGGTTAGAGCGGAGCTCTGGTTGAATTCAGTCAACGGCACAGCAGCGAGTTTGAGAATTGGATACCTTGATCCCATGTGTGCATCTGCATAATCATTCTGCATTTAACATTGCATATTTATGTGTGTTACATGTTCTCGTCTTTCCCTTGATTCTGGTACTGGTCTTCTTCAGAGATGGAAGTTAGCAGAAAGAGGATTTTTGTGTACAAGTTTCCGGCACCTGAGTTGGGACCTTTATTTGGTCTGATTTCCATGGTCGATCCTGGTGTTCTTGCAGCTTTCAGGGAATAGTATGGTGGAATTCTGAAGTTTGTCCGTAAGCTCAAGATTTATGAGCATGGAGCTATTCATACCCTGTTGCAGTTTTATGATCCTCCGCTGAGATGGCGTGTTTATGGACTATGTGTTGGTTCCGACTTTGGAAGAATTCACTTACATCTTAGGGGTTCCGATTCTGAACAAAATGCCTTTCTTCAACTCCGAGGAAGAACCTAATCTTGAGAAGTTGTCCGCCGCTCTTTATTTGAGCGTCTCTGACTTGGTAGATCATATTATTAGGAGAAACGGAGTTTCCGGATTTACTTTACCCTTCTTGGTGGACAAAGCCCGATGGTATGCTGAAAATGGTTGTTGGGTGGTTTTCAGTGCTATCTTGGCCCTGTGTGTCTATGGCATTGTGTTGTTCCCCAATGTACCGGACTTTGTGGATTTTGATGCTTTTCATATTTTCGCTTCCAAGAATCCCGTACCTACTTTTCTAGGAGACTTGTATCATTCAGTGCATTACAAGAATGAGAAAAGAAGAGGAAGGGTTGTTTCTTGTTGCGCACCGCTGCTGCATAAGTGGTTTGTTGATCACCTTCCTCGCTCTGGAGCTTCTGTGGATTCTGTGAACTCATCTGAATGGTCGAAGAGGCTTATGGGTTTAACAGAGAAGAATATCTTCTGGTTCAATCGAGACTTGCTGGGTTGTGAGCTTATTTTTAGTTGTGGTAGCTTTCCTAATGTGCCCTTGATAGAGAGGAAAGGCGGTATCAATTATAATCCTTCTCTTACTGTGAGACAATTCAGTTATGCTTTAAAAGGACATCCGAAAGAAAATGAGTGCAGGAATCTCTGTACTTCACGGGTGTAGCTGATCCTTGTATCTCGGCCCGATTCGTGGACGCTTGGGGTAAGATTCACAAAAAAGGAAAGTTCTCTTTGGGTAAAGGAGATTGTAGAGACTATGATCCTTACTTGGATTGGATTCAGAAGAGCGTTGAAGAGGTATTATTGTCGTTTCCTGTTGAAGCACCATTGTACCCCTTAGTCATTGAGCCGCCTACAACCGTCGATATCCTGAGATATACCAAGCTTTAGGCAGAGAAGGAAGAGTTGCGCAAAGAGAATGAAGAGTTGAAGCAGGAAATCAGTCAACTGAAGCATGATAAGGGTGAAGCTGTCTATTTGGCCAAGACAAAGTCAGAATTATTGACCAAGTTGGAGAAAGAACTTGCTGATAAGGTACAAGCCCGGAAGCAGATTGGTCTTGATCTGAAAAGTATTTGTGACATTCTGAAGAGTAAGAAGGAGGATTTAGACAAAGCCTATATGAGGATATCCAAATTCAACGAGCAATGGAAATCTACTTTGACTGCCAACAAGAATAGGGAGGACCAGCTTCGTGTTCAGGTTGATAAGCTGAAGGCGCAATTCAAGGCTAAGGAGAGGGAGGTATTGTTAGAATTGTTCCGCAGAAGTACAATCGAACAGAAATATCAAGAAACTTTATCAGCACTTGAAGAGTTCAAGATTCGGGCAGAGGTGAAGAAACTCAGGCTTGAGGATGCCTTCGGCGAAGATGCTTGGGAGGATCATTGTCATTATCTCTGGGATGTGATACACAAGAGGGATGTCCTCATCCGAGATTTGATGGAGAGGCCAGACCATCGCGACACAAAGGAGATGCTTGAGGAGTCTCAGGAGTGGCGTAGAGATCATGGCTACTAGGAGTTTTATCTTTTGTAGTTTTATTGGCTTTTGTATCTTGATCATCACCAGGGATGTTGGATGAGATCAATACCTCTTTGTATGCGGATATTTCTCATTTGGTTGTATTGTCTCAGCTTTACTTGATATATGAGAAGATTTATTTTGGTGTCTTTTATCCATCTCTGATGCTCTTGTCTTTTGAAACCGGAATTAAGGGGGAGATCTCCCTGTGCATACATAAGCATGTTTGCATTTTGCATCTTGCGTTCTCATTTGCATCGCAGGTTATTCTTGGTGGCCTTGTGTTCTTATCTCTGTTTGGTTTTCTTCAGTTCAGGATTGAGGAAGTTGAAGAGTTCAGTTTCTACAGGTATCCAACTCGAGGGAATCAGCGAAAGGTGATGGATCAGGTTCAAGCCGAATTGCAGGAGGTCAGGGCTCGCATGGCCTAATTCATGGAATTGATGCAGACTATTGCTAGTGGGCAGGAACAGTTGAGAACTTTGGTCCAGCCGTTGATAGCACGGGTTGATGAAGACGGTGTTTTGCACGGAGGAGCTGGTGTTGTTCCTCCACCGATTGGTGGATCTATTCCTCAGGGTATTCCTACTGTTGTTGTACCTCCGGGAGGAGTAGCTGCGAATGAGAATGGTAATATTGCTGGTAATGGAAGTGTCTGCGCTGTGCATGGGGTTGTTGGTCCTCATTAGGAGGATAATCAGGATGATATATTTTCTGTGAAAGACATGGAGGGTGGTTTACCGACTGAAGCTGACCAAAGGTTTAAACTGATTGAGGAAAAAATGAAATCGTTTGAGAATCAGAACTCTTTGGGCCTTAATATGTCTGATCTTGGTCTGATTCCTGGGGTCAGGATTCCTCCCAAATTCAAGGTGCCCAATTTTGATAAGTACAAAGGGACGACTTGTCTTAGAGTGCATATTCGGGCGTATTTCAGAAGGATGTCTGCTTATTCTAGTGATGAAAAGTTGCTAATGCATTTCTTCCAGGATAGTCTGGCAGGGGCTTCTTTAGAATGGTATATGGGGCTTGAGAGAACCCATATCCGCAGCTGGGAAGAATTGACCGAGGCTTTTGTGCGTCATTATCAATATAATAGTGATCTGGCACCAAATCGGGTACAATTGCAGAGTTTGTCGCAGAAAAATTCTGAGAGTTTCAAGGAATACGCCCAAAGGTGGCGGGATCTGGCTGCAAGAGTGCAACCCCCTTTGGTTGAAAGGGAGTTGATCGACTTGTTCATGGCTTCGTTACCTGGTGTGTACTTTGAAAAGTTGATAGGCTGTATGTCTGTAGGGTTTTCTGATCTGGTAATCGCTGGTGAGAGATTAGAGAATGGAATCAAGTCTGGTAAGATTCCAAATGATGGTGGGTCCTCGTCGGGAGGAACGAAGAAGCCATATTCTGCAAACCCCAAGAGAAGGGAGGGGGACGCAAACGCTGTTTCTCATAAGGGTAAAGGTAGAGCTCAGTCCCGTTATCCTTAACAAATCGCTACAGTAGATATCCCGACCGCAGCTCATCAGCAAGCCAATGTTCAACGACCTTATGCTGCCAGGCACATAACGGCTAATAGGCAGTTTGCGAATCCTCCGATGACGTATGCTCAGTTGTTACAACGGTTGCTGCAGTTATAGTTGGTTCAGAAGAGGACTTTGACTCCTCTCACTGGTCTGCCACCTGTTGGGTACGATGCGAACGCTCATTGCGAGTTTCATTCGGGTGCTCCAGGGCACAATATTGAACATTGCAGAGCTTTCAAGCATAAAGTACAAGACTTTCTTGATTCTAAAGCTATCAATTTCACCAACGAGAGGCCTAATGTGACTCAAAACCCGATTCCGAATCATGGTGTGGCCGGAGCCAATGCCATTATTGAGGGGGAGAAGTTGAATCTGATAACTGATGTTAAGGATTCGAAGACTCCACTGGGTTTTGTGAAGGCTAACTTGTTGAAGAAGGGGGTGTTTCCTGGTTGTTCTGCTGACTGCTCAAAGTGTGAAGCGCAGCTTGAGGGTTGTGATCTTTTGAAGAGGGGTATTCAGAGAATGATTAATGAGGGTTGTCTGTAGTTTGATAAAGTCGTAAAAGAAGATGTCGAGAATGAAGTAAGTAATGACGGAAATGAAGTTGCTACGATTTCCATTCCATACCGGACAATCAATATTTCAGTGCTTGCTAGGCCAGCTCCAGTCACCACTACTGTACCGGGACCCATGCCGTACGAGAGCACTAGAGTTATCCCATGGAATTATGGCGGAGATGTGTTCTGTAATGGGCAGAAGCAAGAATGGACAGAGTCTACAAGCGGAAGTTCGTCGGTTGAGAACATAGTTGGTGCCGGAGTGTTGCACCCCAAGATTTGCCCAACCTTTTCCTACCTAGCTTGTGTTTCATTTCATTCACATTAGCATTATCATTTGCATTTCATTGACATGTGTGCAGGAGATCAAGAGGCATGATTACCAACAAGGGCTACACAAGGCTATTAATCTAGCTAAGAGGCTTATCCAAGTGTTCAAGGATTGATATCCTCACCAGAGAAGTCTAAGATCCTCAGAGAGAGTGGTTGAAGCTAAGTATGTGGGTCTCCTAACTTGAGAGTTGTGAAAAGATCATCAGATGATTTTGAGGCCATGAAGTTGGACTTGAGGTCTTGAATGAGCTCATGAGAAATGTTGAAGTTCATTTGGAAGCCTAGATAGGTCATTATGTGGAGGATATGAAGATATACCCAAGATTGGTGCAATTAGGGTTTCATCTGGATGACCCTAAGACAACTGATGATTTGAAGAAGGTTGAGACCTAATCCAAGAGCCATGTGATCATGGATTGATACATTGAGATGTTCTAAGGATGATTCCAATGTTAACTCATCATGATTGAAGAGTTTGAGAAGTTTTAGGCTACGGTTTCTAAGGCTTGACAGTGTAAAATCCCCTGGCTTGACCCCTGACTTCAAGACCACTTAACTCAAGATGTGATTTTCATCTCATCTTGACCCTAACATTATTGTTGTAGGGCATGATCTTAGATTTAATTTTAGTATTAGAAGTCCTTGATAGGGTTTATATAACTCAAGCTATGAGCCAGACAAGTTACAAGTCATCTGAGGCATGTGAATTTGGAGCTTGAAAGTCAACCAACTTGCATGACCCTTTTGCCCTAGTAGGATGATTCCTATGAACCTTTGGTCAACATGAATGTTGTTCCGTATCCTCTTATATTTCTAGAGAGTACTAGAAGTCCATGATTGGATTTGTAGAACTCAAGATATGGCTTTGACAAGTCAAGGGTATTTTGGGCATTTGGCATTATAGGTCATTTTGAATTATGGGTCCATTTCACTATCTTGCAAGCTTCAAATGGAGTTTTGTTCAACTTGAAAGTTTCTCGAAATGATGTTTTTAGTCCAACCAAGTATCAAGAGTCCATTGATATGGATTAGAGCAAGCATTGGTTGAAGAAATTTCTCAAAAAGGCCATTTTAATGAATTAAAATGGAAAAATTCAAAATAATTGGTAATTGAATGATTTCAAACCAAATTGGTACTCATTTTGATTGGAAAAGAAGTTCTAAACACTTTGGAATTGTTAGAATTTTGAGTTGAGACTCCTTTCATGGCATTTTGGTGGATTACTTCATGATGAAGTTACAAATCCAACACACATCTTTGGTTGAAATCAAAGCTGAAAACTCATTCATTTACATTCCACAACTCTCAAGTAATTGAACTGAAGTGGATTGAGAGCAAGAATAGAGCCAATTCGTGCATACCATAAGTGAAAATTTTGGAAGAAAGTTGAAACTTGAAATTGAGAAATTGGGCCATGAATGGGCCCCCAATGGATCAAAACAGATTATAAATAGATTGTGGATCATTTTTGGAAGATTCTAGTGCCATTTTCAGTTGAGAAACAGTTAGAGTCAGTTGAGAAGAAGCTTGAAGAATTGATTTTCGATTTTGGAGATTGAGGGGGTTTCAGAAGAAATTGAGCATCAAGCATCATTCAACATCATCCATTGAGTGAATCTGCACACTTTGGAAGAGAATTGTGGCCTGAAAGTCACCATACTTGAAGCTATGAATCAGGTTCCTATTATTCAATATTCCTCTTAAATTAGGCGCATTTAACACCCTAGTGACATGTGGTTAGGATCACCTTGAACCCTAGATGATTTTAGGGTAGAATTTGGCACGACTTAGGTTGATTCTGGGATGACACCGATTTCTGTTTGGCTTCGAATCTGACTGTGTGTGGAGAGTTAGTGAAATTGGTTAGCATATTTGAAATCCTTGTGAAAAAATGAAGAGAACCATATAGATTTTAGTGAGGTTTGATGACCTATAATTTCACCCCTTCGCCGGAGAAGAAGGTGGCTCCGCCACCAGAGCCGCCGTGGTTCATCTTCCCTCCCATCTGAGTTTAATTGAAACGATGAGCAGGAGCTGTTGATACGCCTTGACTCACTTGACTTGTTCAGCTAATCCAACGCATGATATTTGATATGAGATTTTGGACTTTGACCAGCTCAAAACGCGACGTTTTATTAAATACAATCAGCAGTTGACTCAACAACTATGTGGCATAGCGTGCAGGCTTTGGATCCATTGACCTAGTAATTGCATCTGAAGGCTGTGACTTTTTTGAGTTTCTGAATTTTATTAATTGATTTTCTTTAATTCCTTTAATTGTTTAATTGATTTTAAATGCATAGAAAATAGTAGAATTAATAGAAAAATTCTAGGAAAATTCATGGATGATTTCTGATTTTATGATGCTAATTCTTGTTTTTTTTGGTATGTTTATGATTTAATTTGTAATTTTAATTTTAATTTGATAATTGGAAAATATGAAAATACATGTAGTTTCTTGCTAATTTTTATTCTGGAGTTTGGTATAGAATTAAGACTTGATTTTTGGTTGCCTGGTTATAGACATGTTGGTGATGTTATAGGATTTTTGTTGAATTTTTTAGATGATTCTAAATAGGATTTTGAGATAGTTGTTTAGGAGTATTCATTGATGGATCCCTTTAATGTGCCCTTGAGATTTTAGATTTTGTTTGAACCTTTTGATTTAGGTTTAGCCCCTGATTTTTGTACCATAGCTTGTTAATACATGTAGGATAATGTAGTATTTTCCTTGGAATTTTTAGGAATGATTTTCTATTAGTTCCCCATTTTACAAATTGGCCTTAGTTTAGGTGATCCTAATTAGGTTAAGTGCATAGATTAGTCTTGTAAATGACCATTAGATGATTCTAGGTCTCAATTCCTTTCTTGATAGATTGGTAATTAGGTAGATACCTCTTTTAGAGCCCTTGAATCCTTAGTGTAGGTGATCCTTAGAAGGAAATCTTTGAGGTTCTTTAGAAGATCAAGTAGGTGGTTGATTCGTCCTATAGGGGTAGTTTCCTCTTCAGTTTTCCTTGCTTGATTGGAATCCTCCTTGTGAGCATGTTTCCTCCTATGGAGGAATACATTGCATTATCATAAGGGAGTTGGGTCTATGAAAGCTCTCTCTCTCTCTAAGGAAGTGGAGTTGGTTGAGTGTATGTGGTAAGTTCCTGTGGAACTTATCTTGCTTCACATCTCCATTCTTCTAATATTCTCTCATTCAATTCTTTTTAGGAACCTTCTTGGGGTAGCATAGTCCCTCCCGTGGGGGAATGTTGCACATCTCTTGAAGGAGCCAAACCATTAGGATTCCCCCAAATCTCTTTTAGTTGGTTGAGTGCCTGGGATAAGTTCCTGTGGACCTTACCCTTGCCTCCCAACATTCAATTTATTTCCTTAAGATAGAAGCCTTGTATGACTACTTGTGGAATGATTTCCTTATTTGCCATGAGTCCTTTTCCTCATTCATGATTGAGTGGTGTGTTGTATTAGGATAGTTCATGTTTAGGATAGTTTAAGTGTAGGTGCATGACTGCATTAAGAGGTTGAGTGGGTCTCCCTCTGCTTGTTTGCCTTAAGGGTTGAGGTGATCCTCCCCTTGCTTGTGTGTTGTTTTTCTTTTTCTAATTGACGTATTTGCATAATAGAGGTTGAGTGAGCTCCCTCTGCTTGTCTGTTTTGACTGTTTTTCTTTGCTTGATTGCTAAGAGGTTGAGTGAGTCTCCCTATGCTTGTATTGCTGCATTGCATGTGCATGTTTACTGTTTACCATTTATCCGTTTAGCTGATGCTTTATCTGTTTCTGTATACCATTAACATGATCCCCTAGGAATCTCACTTCCTTTGATAAGGAAGTGATGATTAGAACTGTAGGTTGAAACCTATGCATGATAACTTCTAGGAGTTCCCTGTTTCAAACCTCAACCATAGGATGAATCCTTGGCATGACAACATTAGGACTTGACAGTCTCCCCATAGAGTTCGTTCTTTTCTCATCTCAAAACAACAGTAAAAAACGTAATAAAGGCAAGTTAGTATAAGCGTGTTACGAGCCTTAAGCTACTTGGGAAATGATAATTGAGCGGTCTCCTCTCAATCATCTAGGGTGCTTAGTATATGTCCTTTGGACGATATGCGACGCATTCACTCTTAAGTCAACCATAAAAAACAGTGTTGTACAAACTACAGACAACCATAAAAAACAGTTCTTCCGCAAAAGACAGAAAATAAATTTCAAACCTTTTTGCCCCGTGGGCCCATAATTCAAAGGAAGCTTTTCTGAAGAAAAGAGTGTCGTTAACTCCCAGTTCTACCGCAAACGGTAACGCCTAAGTCTCCAAGGGTCGAGCTGTGTACACCAAACTGCTGGAACTGTTTGTTAACCCTACTCGAAAAATAGACGAATCTAAACCCGTAATCCGTATTATCCCGAACTACGTAAGCTCTAATCTCTCATATCTGTTGAGAGTACGTAGGCACAATACTGACGTATTGGCGAGCCACCTTCCCCATCTATTACCCGTAGTTAGGCGAACCACGTTGACTCTGATTTCTCGTTCCAGACGGAAATACGTAGGAATAGAACTGCTGTGTTCTGCCGAGTCATTTTATTTTCTTTTCAGACCAGACTTTTAGCGTAGATAGTTAAATCAACCCGTCAGATAAACACAACAAGCATGGATCCCATCGAGTACGATGGACGTGAGGGGTGCTAGTACCTTCCCCTTGCGTAACCGACTCCCGAACCCAGACAATGGTTGCAATGACCTTGTCTTATACCTTTTTGGCAGGTTTTTTCCGATCGTTTCCTTTCCCTTTCTGTGGGATAAATAACGAAAGGTGGCAAATCTTCTGTTTTGCTGGCACCTTGTTTTCGCGGTAGCGACACGGAGGTATCACTAGAAGTGGTAGGGTATTTTCCCCACCGGAGGATAATAATGATAAGAATGACAAAGGCAAGCGTAAGGCTGTGATTGAGGAGAATGTCCAACCACCAGTCGGTGCTGATGTTCTTTCAAAAGATGCAGAGGAATTTATGAGGCTAATTCGGAAGAGTGACTACAAAATTGTGGATCACTTGAATCAGACCCCTTCGAAGATTTCTATCCTGTCCTTATTGATGAGTTTAGATGCGCATCGCAATGCTCTATTGAAAGTCTTAAATGCAGCGTACGTACCTCAGGAGATTTTTGTTAATCAGTTGGAAGGGGTAGTAGCTCATGTGAATGCCGGTAATGGTCTCGGTTTTACTGATTTGGATCTGACTCCTGCCCGGAGGAACCATAACCGTGCTTTGCATATATCTTTGGAGTGTAGAGGATCTCTGATGTCGCATGTCCTGGTTGATACAGGATCATCCCTCAATGTGCTTCCAAAGAAGGCATTGATGAAGTTGGACATTCAAGGTTTGATATGCACGCCAAGTGATTTGGTCGTGAGGGCTTTCGATGGATCTAAGAGATCAGTGTTTGGGGAGATCACATTGCCTATTCAGGTAGGATCGAAGATCTTTGATGCAACTTTTTACATTATGGATATCCAGCCAGCATACAGCTGTTTACTTGGCCGACCTTGGATACACGTTGTGGGAGTAGTTACTTCAACGTCGCATCAGAAGCTGAAATATATGATGGAAGGGAAAGTTGTTACAGTATGCGGCGAAGAGGATATCATGGTTAGCCATTTGTCATCCTTCAAGTATATGGAAGTGGATGGTGAGATCCACGAAACACTCTGCCAGGCGTTCGAAACAGTTCAGATTCAGGGGAAGTCTCCTGTAGAAGCCAAGGGCCTAGAGGTTTTGATGTCATCGCTCAAGGAAGCTTGGCTATCGTAGAATCCGGCTCGTCTCAGAAGTGGGGCCAAGTTCTTGACGTTCCTGTCAAGCAGGACAAGTTCGGCATGGGATACAAACCCTCCAGTTCTTCTCAAATTCCGAGATACAAGGGACCTGTGCAGTTCACCAACAGTGGTGTGATATTCGACAGGATCAATGCCGTTGAAGACGATGAAGGGGACAATGACTGCGATATGGATGCGTGGATCCGTCCATGTACTTCTGGCCAGAAGCTGTGCTACTGGACTACCGAAGAAGTCATTCATGTTACTACTACAGAGTAATGTTCATTGTTTTGATTATGTTCAGTCCTGCGTTCTGTCCAAGACATAGTGACCCATTTGTGGAGCCTCCTTGTTATTTGCAATTTATCATTAAATAAAAGAAGTTTTGCATTCAAATATTGTTATCCCTGTTTTTCTTGTTTTTGTTTTGCATTTATACTTAACAGAAAAATGGTAATGTGTTTTGTTTGTTGCATCACATAATAAACATAACATCCTTATGCAGGTCTTTTCTATCAGATGCCATCGATTCAGGTTCGGTTATGACTTTGTATGACTTTGATAATCCCATTTATCAAGCTGAAGATGAGACTGACGAAGACTGTGAACTACCCGAAGAGTTAGCCAGACTTCTCAAGCAGGAGGAAAGGGTCATTGTGCCTCGTCAAGAGGATATTGAGATTATCAATCTGGGTACCGAGGATGATAAGAAAGAGGTTAAAGTGGGGGCTGCATTGGAAGACAGTGTCAAGAGAAGATTGGTTGAAATGCTCCGCGAGTATAAAGATATCTTCGCTTGGTCTTACCAAGACATGCCTGGGCTGGATACGGATATTGTGGTACACTGATTACCTCTCAGAGAAGAATGCTCGCCAGTCAAGCAGAAGTTGAGACGGACAAGGCCTGACATGGCAGTCAAGATCAAAGAAGAAGTTCAGAAGCAGTTGAATGTTGGGTTTCTTGCTTTCACGAATTACCCTCCGTGGGTCGCTAATACTGTTCCTATGCCTAAGAAGGATGGAAAGGTCAGGATGTGCATTGATTACCGAGATCTGAATAAAGCGAGCCCGAAAGAGGATTTCCTGCTCCCCCATATCGATGTGTTGGTTGATAACACCGCTCAGTATTCTGTGTTTTCGTTCATGGATGGCTTCTCTAGGTATAACCAAATCAAGATGGTCCCAGAGGACATGGAGAAAACTACTTTCATCACACCATGGGGGACTTTTTGCTATAAGGTAATGCCCTTTGGATTGAAAAATGCAGGGGCAACTTACCAGCGGGTAATGGTCACTTTGTTTCATGATATGATTCATCATGAGGTGGAAGTCTATGTTGATGACATGATTGCAAAGTCACAGACGAAGGAGGGACATCTGATCGATCTTCTGAAATTGTTTGAAAGGTTGAGGAAGTTCAAGCTGAGGCTGAATCCTAACAAGTGCACCTTCGGGGTGAGATCTGGAAAGTTACTGGGTTTCATCATCAGTGAAAAGGGTATTGATGTAGATCCTACCAAAATAAAAGCTATACAAGAAATGCCTAAGCCGAGAATGGAAAAAGAGGTTCATGGTTTCCCGGGGAGGTTAAACTACATTGTAAGGTTTATATCTCATCTCACAGCCACTTGTGAATCGATATTCAAATTGCTAAGAAAAGATCAAATGGACAGGTGGAATGAAAATTGCCAGAAGGCATTTGAAAGAATAAAATAATATCTGAAGGAGCCTTCAATACTCATGCCTCCAGTTGCAGGGAGACCACTAATCATGTATCTCACGGTTCTTGAGAATTCAATGGGATGTGTGCTCGGTCAACAGGACGAGTCAGGTAGAAAAGAGCATGCCATCTACTACCTGAGTAAGAAGTTCACCGATTGCGAGTCGAGATACTCGATGCTGGAAAAAACATGTTGTGCACTCACCTGGGCCGCTAAGCGTTTGAGATAGTATATGTTAAACCACACAACCCTATTGATTTCAAAGATGGATCCGATCAAGTAAGTTTTTGAAAAACAAGCACTCTCCGGAAGGATTTCCCGATGGCAAATGGTGTTAACAGAGTATGATATTCAGTATGTTTCCCAGAAATCCATCAAGGGAAGCGTTCTGTCAGAATATCTAGCAGAGCAGCCAATTGAGGATTATCAGCCGATGAAGTTTGATTTTCCAGATGAAGACGTCATGTTTTTGAAAACGAAAGAGTGTGAAGAGCCTTTACCGGATGAGGGTCCTGAGAGAGGATCTCAGTGGAAACTGGTTTTCGACGGAGCCGTTAATTCATATGGTAACAGAATCGGTGCGATCATTACTACTCCTCACGGTTCTCATATACCGTTCACCGCCCGATTGACATTCACCTGCACCAATAATGAAGCCGAGTATGAAGCTTGTATCATGGGTTTAGAAGAAGCCGTTGATATGAGGATTAAGAATCTGGATGTGTACGGTGACTCAGCGTTAGTCGTTAACCAAATCAAAGGAGAGTGGGAAACTCGTCATGCCAACCTGGTTCCTTATAGAGATTATGCAAGGAGACTGCTGCCTTTCTTCGATAGAGTTAAGTTCCACTATATGCCGAGGGCTGAGAATCAGATGGTGGGTGCCTTGGCCATGCTATCTTCGATGTACAAAGTGAATTTCTGGAATGAAACTCCTGCCATCACTATTATGCTTCTTGATAGACCTACTTTTGTGTTTGCTGTTGAGAAAGCATCCGATGGAAAGCCTTGGTATTTCGATATCAAGCATTTTCTCAAGACTCAGGAGTACCCATCTGGGGCATCCAGCAAGGATAAAAAGACTCTGAGGAGGTTAGCTGGAAATTTTTATTTGAACAAGGACGATGTGCTCTACAGGAGAAACTTTGACATGGTCTTGCTGCATTGTGTTGATGAACTTGTAGCAAACCTGTTGATGGAGGAAGTTCACAAGGGTTCTTTCGGCACTCATGCCAATGAACATGCAATGGCCCGAAAATTGTTGAGAGCTGGGTATTATTGGATGACTATGGAATCCGATTGTTTCAAATACGCCAGAAAGTGCCATAAATGCCAAATTTATGAGGATAAGGTGCATGTGCCACCAACTCCTCTGAATGTGTTGACATCTCCTTGGGCGTTTGCCATGTGGGGAATTGATATGATCGGAAGGATTGAGCCGACTACTTATAATGGGCATCGCTTCATTCTGGTTGCGATTGATTACTTTACGAAGTGGGTAGAAGCAGCGTCCTTTGCCAATGTCACGAGATAGGTGGTCGCCCGATTCATAAAGAAGGACATCATTTATCGTTATGGAATTCCTGAGAGAATCATTACTGATAATGGCTCGAATTTGAATAACAAAATGATGAAGGAACTGTGTCAGTGTTTCAAGATTGAACATCACAATTCTTCTCCATATCGTCCGTAGATGAATGACGTTGTTGAGGCAGCTAATAAGAATATCAAGAAGATTGTGCAGAAGATGGTTGTGACCTACAAAGACTGGCACGAGATGTTGCCTTTTGCTCTTCACGGTTATCGTACTTCGGTGCGTACGTCAACTGGGGCAACTCCTTTCTCACTGGTGTATGGTACGGAAGCAGTCCTGCCATTAGAAGTTGAGATTCCTTCTTTTAGGGTATTGTCGGATGTAAGGTTTGACGAAGCTGAGTGGGTGCGAACCAGGTTGAATCAACTGAGCTTGATTGACGAGAAGAGATTGGCAGCCATTGCGCATGGCCGGGTGTACCAGAGTAGGATGAAGAAAGCCTTTGATCAGAAAGTGCGTCCTCGGTGCTTCCAGACGGGTAATTTGGTGTTGAAAAGGATCCTTTCTCCTCAGACAGATCACAGGGGAAAGTGGACTCCTAACTATGAAGGTCCGTATATGGTAAGAAAGGTTTTCTCTGGCGGAGCCTTATTGCTATCTACCATGGATGGTGAAGATTTTTCGTCCCCTATGAACGCGAACGTGGTTAAAAAATATTTTGCTTAAAAGAGACCCGTTGGACAGAAAAAAGAAAAGTCCGGGCAAAAATGGGGCATCCCGGCGAACCATGAAAAGAAAAGGTTCGGGAAAAATTTAGGGATAAAAAGAAAAGAAAAAGAATGAACCCGCCAAGTTAAAAACCTGAAAAGGCAACTTTGGCAAAAATGGGTATCCCGGTGGATTAAAAACCCGAAAGGGCGGTCCATGCAAAAGTTAGGGATTTAAAAAGAAAATGATCACGATCTGCGTTCGATCTATAAGCTTGTAAGCAGTTATCCCGAAGGAAAGGAATTAATCCAGTCAGTCTTGTCAGAAGACGAAACATGGGGAACATCAAAGACATACAGGTCATAGCCGAATCGACACATGGTGGTTGTCTGTTTCCATATTGCCGACATTTGTATATTGTATTATTTTCTTGTTTTTGAGCAATTGGCTCTTTTCAGGAATTGCATCCCAATTGTAATTTGCCTATTTACATGCCTTTCATCAATAAAGTATTCACTTCAGTCAAAAAGCTTTCTTTTTTCTTGTTTGTTTTACTGTTTTGTTTGCGAAAGTCTGTTATTTTGGTAAACATTGCAGGTAAAAGCAAGAGGTTGTACAGAGCATAGCGAAAGCGCTGACGTTGCTTGAGCGGCAAGTATCATTGATGGTAACTGAGGTAACCATTTTGCATATAAAATATTCCTGGTCTTTTCTTTGTTGCGGGACAGCAGGGTTATCCTCCGCTGAGGGAGATCTCCTTATCCTCAACAGTGTAAAATCGCTACAAATGGCAGTTGTTGTCAGCCGGGTATTCTCAGCAAGTTAAGTTTGATACCTCCGGCAGAGTGGACTCGTCCCCAACGGGTTGAATGCTTTCAGGCATGAGCAAAGAGGATGTTGTTTCCCCATAGCAGAGATTTTGCTTCCCTAGTGAAGTGGTCGTCTCCTCTTCCCGACGGAGTCCGATTATCAAGTTTGAAGTGTTGTATCCCCAGCAGGGTGGAGTTTGATCCCAGTAGAGCAAGATAGAAGTGATTCCCTGAGCGGCAGGGTGGTTTGTAAACCAGTTTTCTTCTCCAGTGGAGGTAACATCGATGACGCCCTTTCCCAATGGAGTCGGCATTCAGGGTTTTCTCTAGCAGAGTGCAGTGCTGATTCCCTCGACAGAGTAAGTGGTGGAACAAGAGTGTGGGATTTCCCCAATAGAATGGAGTTCCTAGTAGGAGTATTTAATATTCCTCAGCAAGACAGGTTGATACCTGATGTAATTCCAAGCAGACTGGATTCTTTCCCAAGCAAGACAGAGTTTTCTGGGTGCTGTCGCAACTGCGAAAAACAACTGGCGGAAAATAGAAGAGTCACCACCTTTTGTTATTTATCCCAAAGAGAGGGAAAGGAAACAATCAAAAAAACCTGACAGAAAAGGGAAAGACAAAGTCATCGCAACCAAGTCTGGATTCGGGAGTCGGTTACGCAAGGGGAAGGTATTAGCACCCCTCACGTCCGTCGTACTCGACGGGATCCACACATTGTTGTCTATCTAAAAGGGTGATCAATCTATCCAGCTAAAGGTCAAAGGACAAAAGAAAAAGAAAAAAGAGACTCGGCAGAGCATCATCGCTCTGTGCCTACGTATTCCCTCGTGCAATGGGAAAGTCAGAGTCAACGTAGTTCGGCTAACTACGGGTGAAAGGGGAAAGGTTACTCGCCAAGACATCTCATCTTGTGCCTACGTACTTTCATCTGGTATGAAAGATCAGAGCAAACGAAGTTCAAGCTAACAAGAACGCCAGTTTGGTTTAAAAGTTTTTTAGGCCCGAGTAGGGTTAACAGTCAGTTCTAGCAGTTGGTGTATGCAGCTCGAGCATGGGAGACTTATTCGTTACCGTTTGCGATAGAACTAAGAGTTGACAACACTCTTTTTCTGAAAAGATTTTCTTGATTAAGATCCCGAAGGATGAAAAAGGTTTGAAGTGGTTTTGTGTTTTTTAGAGAAGAAATGTTTTGAACTTGATTTGTAACTCATGTCCCACTAGAGACTATGACCTAAGAGCGAATGCGTCGTATATCACCCAAAGGGTGTACACTAAACACTCTAGGTCATTGAGAGGAAGCCCCCCAATTACCATTTCTCAAGTAGCTTAAGGCTCGTAGCGTACGTCACTTGTCATTCTTTATTAAGTGTTTTATGAATGTTTGAAGATGAGAAGAGAAGAAAGGACACTAATGGGAGACTAATCAATCCTAAAAGTTATCATGCAAAGTGAACTTAAAGTTGGGATACAAAAGGGAACTACCTAATGTGATCATGCATGGTTAGACACCTAATTTCTATCATAACCTCAAGAGTTTAGAGAACTTATGGGGAGCATGGCAAAGAAAAGCCAAAGAAGAAGAAGAAGAAGAAAGAACATGCAAATGAAAATGCAAACTTAAGATGCACAAGTAGAATGAAAGTGGGAGGAAAATAGTGTGGGGCAGTAGCCTCCACAAGCTCATCTCAACCAAGCATGCATACGAGAAATGCAAAGAATAAAAGAGAAGAAGAAATGCACAAGAAGAAGTCAAACAAACAAGAAAAAACCACACAAAAATGCACCAAAAGTGGGATGAAATGACATAAGTCAAACAACATCAACCACACCACCAAAACTAAACCACATGAAAAGGAAAGGGAGCTCAACATAAAAGTGAGGATGGGAGGCTATATGAGTGCAGCAAGGACCTCATACCATGCACTCAACCATAAGCATCACAAGAAGATGTAAAGAAAAGCATAAAAGGATCCTCATGGATTCATCACTTTAGGTGTGCTTCAAATACCTCCAAAGGAGGGACCAAGACACCTTAAATGAGATTCCAAAGTCATTGGACAGAAGGTAAAGATGGATAAGTAAGCTCAAAAGCAAAAGCAAATCACATCAAAAGGAAATGCAAGCAAAAGCACAAAGGAATGCAAGCATACTTCACATTGAAACCCTAATTGAAAGCATCAAAAGGAACACTCAAATGAACAAGGAAGAAACAATGTCATGACCTAAAATTGAACAAAAATCATCCTTAACATGTTAGTAACATGAAACAAAAGGCATTGAAAGCTCAAAGGATCCAAAAATGTCATATCCAAGTCAAACTAGGTCAAGATGTATGTATGAACCTCCCTTGGAGATAGCTTGACTTGCAAGTTACCTCAAAATTAGGAAAATGATTCAAAAATGGCCAAATAAAATGCACAAGGTACTTAAACATGTTGGCAAACAGAAGCCAAAAGATCAAAGCCATATTCCCTCAAAGCACCATCAAAAGAAAATAATCCTCAAGATGTACCACTTTGAAATGGGAGAATCGAGGGTAAAAAAAACACTAAACGTCAACCCAAAAGTCAACCAACAGGGGCAAAATGGTCCTAAAAAATTCATCAACTCATCATGGACATGAGGATGAAATTTGGGTCATTGGACCAAAAGGAGATGGAAGAAACAAAATAAAAACCAAACAATGTCAAGATTTAATTCAAATAATACTCCTCCAATTAATAATTCCTTTTTTAAATGAAAAATAAACCAAAAAATAAAATAAAAATTCTAAAAATAAAAGGACATTTCAAATTGCCCAGAAAATATTTTGTGGAATTTTATTAATTGGAGAAATATTTATTTTGAATTAAATCTAAACAGAAATAAAACAAAATAAAACAAAAAGAAATAAAACCTAAATAAAATAAGACTACGATGCAAAAAGTAATCCAAATCAGTTCAAAAACTATGGGCCAGCGCGAGGGGGGTGTGAATAACAGTCAGAGGCCCAAGTCCAAAAGGCGCATGACAATTAGAAAAGAATCAGGTGTGGTAGGTCAACCCAGGCGCATGGTAGGTCACGTGGCCCAGGCTGTTGGATTGAAAAGTCAACACATCCAAAGGACCATGGCATAACACGTGGCCCAGGGTAGGAATTTAAATGAAACACACAGTTAAACATGATTGTGTGTGTGCAGTCAAACATGGAGCACCATACGTCTTAATCTAGGCCGTGCAAAACAAAAGTAAGCAGATCCAATGGAGTACACAAAGCCACGCAGTCATCTTCCTCGTTTGAACATGGAATGGAGGGAAAAACCAGGTGTCGGAGCACGGCGGCTCCGGTCACCTTCTCCGGTGAGTTCAAAAACTCAGATGGAGTTACATTGAACCAAATCTAGCAAATTAATAGTCAAACCTCATCTACTCCTCACGCAGATTTCAAATCCAATATCCCTTAGGCTTAACACGTCATGAATCAACCAAATCGAGCCAAACAAGTTTCAAGCATCCAACAACAATTGTCACAAACGAGAACAAGACATATACATAAATGAACTACACAGCAAGAGGTTCACATTTATGCAAAAATGGCGTTCAATGGCATCATATACAGAGAGATAAGTTGATTTGAAGAATACCTAGTGGAGAGCTTCCACTGAGCGTGATTCTTTGATGAAGCTTAAAGAAAATTATCCAGAATCACTCCATGAATTCCAAGGAAGCTTTTGTTATGCTCAATTTTGCTTGAAATGGTATGAACTTGAGAATTCGAATTTCAACTTTTCCTCCTCTTTCTCAACTGTGTTCTTTCTCAATTCTCCTCCAAAACGTGTTCTCAGGGTTTATTCATGATCAAAAGTTTATATGTGATGGATATGGATGGAAAAGAAGCACAAAGGCAGCTTGTACAAGCCCAATTGAATTTCACTTTTTCTTGGTTTGGAGCTTTCAAATTCACATGAAAATAGCACTTCCATGGCTTGAAAATCAGCTCAGGTAGCTTGCATATGGTGTAGGGTACCTCAATGGTTGAGATTGATCCCTTGTTTGATCTCAAAGGTGTGGATTGAAAGTGTAACTTAAGCTTGAAGTAAACTTGGAAATGGCATACCAAAACTCATCAAATTCAAATTCTAAAAATGCCATTATGTTTAGAATGTGTTTTGTACTCAAAATATGTATCAACATTGGTCCAATATGAATTAATTTGATTTTCTCCTTTTTTAGCTTTTTCATGAACAAGTCTCACATCAATCCCTCAATCCAAGCCCATTCTATGACTCCTTGATGTTTTGTCGAGCAAATGACCCCATTTGGAGCAAGTTTCATGTTGGAAAGACTTTCATTTAAAGTGAGCAAAGTGGTGAAATGGACCAATAATGACAATGACCTGTAATCTTACTTTCCCAAAATACCCCTGACTTGCAAGCCTCATAACTTGAGTTCTGCAAATCAGATGAAGGACTTCTAGTAATATTTGGAAAGCTAAGATCATGAGGAACAACTTTATTGTTTTGGTCAAGGTGAGGAGAAACATCCTTCTAGGTAAAAAATGGCTTGGAAGTTGGTTCACTTTTGTTGACCAAAATCACATTCATCTGAGGACCTATAACTTGCCAGCATCATAACTTGAGTTCTAGAAATCATAGGAATGACTTCTAGTACTTAAAAGAAATCTAGAAACATGCTCTACAAGTTTCATGTTGGGTTCAAGATGATATGAGACTTGTATCTTGAGATAGGTGGTCTTGAAGTTGGGCACTAAATATGGGATTTTACACTAAGAACCCTAATTTAGTAACTTCTCACACTCTTGATTCTTCTTGATTTGATCTTGACATGATATATTAGGCATCTCAACACAACATTCCATGACTATAGAGACTTGGAATTGAGTCTTAATCCCCTTTAATTTTACATTTGATTGAGGGTTGACCAGATGAAAACCCTAATTGCAACATTCTTGATTGTGGCTTCTTCCACATCACATAACAACTTGAATAAGCTCCAACATGGATCTCAAAGCACTCCATGAGATTTCTCAACATCCTATATCCATAATCGTGAATTCCCAACTCTCTGATGATCTTCACTTGGCCTCCAAGTTAGGAGATAATTCACATACATCCATCAACTCTCTCAAAGAGCAATGACCACTTCTTGATGACTTTGATGACCACTCATGCTTGAGTAGACCTCCTGATTAAGCTCAAAACCCTTGGTAACCTCCTCTTGCTAGGCACACCCTCTTGATCCCCTGTTAAATGAAAAATGCTATGCAATGCAAATGCTAGAACAATGCAAAGAAACAAAAGCCAGCTAAAGAAAAGGGTTGGGAAAATTTTGGGGTGCAACTGGTGCCAGTCAGGGCTTACTCCCCGAGCGGAGTAAAGTCAATTTCGACAGTGGGCCGTATTTTTCCCGCAGGGTCGAATTCCTCAACAGAAGGGGTTTGATTTAAGCAGAAGGTCGCCTGTTTCCCAGCCGAGTTTTTCGATTCCCCAGAAGAGTTGTATTCTGGAGGGCCATCCAGGGCATTTTCTCAACAGGATATGATTTAATCCCTAGCGGAGTGTATTTTGGTTCTTGGTAGAGCAGTAATACACCATGTTTTGTTCCAGGAGGCCGTCCAAGGCTTGTTTTCCCAGTAAGTGCAGTTTGCTGGTGTTGCTACTGCGAAAATAAGGTGCCGGCAAACAAAAGAGTCGCCACCTTTTGTTATTTATCCCACAGGAAGGGAAAGGAAACGATCGGGAAAACCTGACGAAAAGGTATAAGACAAGGTCATCGCAACCATGTCTGGGTTCGGGAGTCGGTTACGCAAGGGGAAGGTATTAGCACCCCTCACGTCCGTTGTATTCAACGGGATCCATGCTTATTGTATTTATCTGACGGGTTGGTTTAACTATCTACCTATCAAGGCTGGTCTAAAAAGAAAAGAAAACTGACTCGTCAAAGCATCGCGCTTCGTGCCTATGTATTCTCGTCAGAGAATTAGAAATCAGAGTCAACGTAATTCGGCTAACTACGGGTGAAGGGAAGGTTGCTCGCCAATACGTCAGTATTGTGCCTACGTACTCTCAACAAGTGTGATAGATCAGAGCTTACGTAGTTTGGGATAACGCGACACAGGTTGATTCAAGTGTTTTTACCCGAGTAGGGTTAACAAACAGTTCCATCAGTTTGGTGTATGCAGCTTACTCGTCAGAGACTCGTGTGTTACCGTTTGCGGTAGAACTGAGAGTTAACGACACTCTTTTTTCTGAAAATGTTTTCCTGATTAAAGGAGCCCACGGGGTAAGAGGAAGTTTGATGTTTGTTTTTAGTCTTTTACGGAAGAAGTGTTTTTTATGAACGTTTGTAGTTCGTACAGCTCTAGAGACTATGACTTGGGAACGAATGCGTCGCATATCGTCCAAAGGACGTATACTGAACACTCTAGACGATTGAGAGGAGACCGCTCAATTATCATTTCCCAAGTGGCTTAAGGCTCGTAACGCACTGTACCAACTTGCCTTTATTACGTATTTTATTGTTGTTTTGGAGATAAGAAGAGAACGAACTCTACAGAGGAAGTGTCAAGCCCTAATGTTGTCATGCCATGGATTCATCCTATGGTTGAGTTTGTAACAAGGAACTCCTAGATGTTATCATGCAAAGGTTTCAACCTAAAGTCTATCATCACTTCCTTATCAAAGGAAGTGAGAATCCTAAGGGATCATGTCAATGGGAAGCACAAACAACTGCTGAAATCATAAAGCAGATAAAGCAGAAAAGCAAACAGTAAAGATGCAAATGCAATGCAGCAATACAAGCAGAGGGAGCAACTCAACCTCTAACCAATCAAGCCAAGAGAACAAACAAAAACAGACAAGCAAAGGGAGGGTCACCTCAACCTTTCAATGCAAACACATCAGTTAGAAAAGGGAAAATAACACTCAAGCAGAGGGAGAAATTCAACCTCTAAGCAAACAAGCAAAGGGAGCCCAGCTCAACCTTTCAATGCAGTCATGCTCCTAAACTTAAAATACTCTACACATGAGACTATCCTAATGCATCAAGCAATGGGTAAACAGGCACACAATAATCCATCAGGAGAGAAGGAATAGACTGGAAGAGAAACAAGGAAACCATCCCAAGGCTACATCCAGTGGATGTGTATCAACACATGAGTCCATCAGAGGCTCAACCTCTTGAGGAATGCACAGAATCCAACCAAAGGAAGGATTAGGCTCTCCCAAGAGGGATCCTATGTCAATAGGACAGAGAAACTGGGTGTTGGTCCTAGATATCAATCTAAGGCATCTAGCTAAAGTGTATCAACACAAAATGTCCATCTCAAGCTCAACCTGTTGAGGAATGCATATAATCCAACCAAGGGAAGGATTAGGCTCTCCCAAGAGGGATCTTGAGAAAGGGACTTGGAGACAGATGACAGTATAAACCAAGGGAATATACCATGCCAGGAATGTCAATCCAAGGCTCAACCTCTTGAGGAATGCACAGAATCCAACAAAAGGAAGGATTAGGCTCTCCCAAGAGGGATCCTCATCAAGACTTGAAGGAGAAAGATAGTATAAACCAAAGGAATATACCATACTGATGAATGTCAATCCAAGGCTCAACCTCCTGAGGAATGCACAGAATCCAACCAAAGGAAGGATTATGCTCTCCCAAGAGGGCTCCTCATCAAGACTTGAAGAAAGAGGATAGGGCAAAGCCCAGGGAAGAAACCACACAGGGGAAAGAAGACATCACATAAACTTCTAAGAAACCCTAAAGATTAGCTACAAGGATCACCTAACTAAGTGGATTCAAAAGCTCTATCAAGGCCTAATCAATTCTCTATAGAGGTATCTACCTAAGTTATATCCTATCAAGAAGGAACTTGAAGCCTATAGTTAGTTAAAGTTCATTTTAAAGACTAATCTATGAAGTAAGCTAAGCTAGGGTCACCTAAACCATAATCAACTTGGAAATTCTAGTTAAAATAGGAAAATCAATCCTAAAAGGCTAGGAAAAATCCTAAGGCTTCCTAAGTGTGTTAAGGGATCATGGTAGAAAATTCAGGGTCAAAACCTAAGTCTAAAGGTCCTAAACAATTTCTACATTTCAAGGTATGCTAAAAGGAATCCACAAGGGGAAAGTTCTAAAGACCTATCTCAAACCCATACCTAAAATCATCTAAAAAATGCAAGAAAAATCCAACAATACTATCAAGATGTCTAGATAACACGTACAAAAATTCAGCACTAAATTCAAATCTTTGAGATAGCATAAAAATCAGAAAAGAAATCATTCATTTTTACATTTTTCATCAACTAATAACAATGGAAAAATAGACAATAGATGGAAATTTTATCAAAAACCCAAACAAATTGCATACAAAAATCAGGGACAAGCCAAAGATCAATCATGATTTTTTTCATATTTTTCTGACAATTATTTCCATTTTTAATGAATTAAAAATAATTAAAGCATTAAAAGAAATAAGAAAATGCATTAAAAGAATTAAAAAGAAATAAAATGCTGAGAATAAATCATGGCCATAGGATCAAATGACCAGTCCACTCATCCAAGGGGAAAGGCGCATGCCACGTAGCTCAGAGGCCTTTTAATGAAACGAATCGTTTCATGGATTAATCACGTGTTCTCAATTGACTTCAGCACACGGTAGTCTCTAATCAGGAACATCCATGCTATAAGTATATCAATCCAATGCCTTAAAGCTTGCCACCTCAGCAGTCAAGGTCAACAATCCTCAGAATTGAACCACATGCCTTGGATCTGCTTACTAAGTCTACTCAGTCAACTGCATCTAATGGTGTACACCTCGTCTTCTTCCTTTTGAACTGTGAACTGAGGGGGGAAAATTCAGGGCGGCCGGAGAAGACTCCGGTCGTCTTCTCCGGAGAGTTCACGGCGGCCAAATCATCAGATAACACCAAACTTTACCAAATTATCCAGATCCACTCATCTCGTCACGAGGATCATCATTATAATCTTCTTTTTTTCATTTTCTCAAGGGATAACAAGATACGATCGTGAACAGAAAATACACACTTAGGCAAATCATCACCAAACTCTACAAAAAGCATACAGATCTCTTCTACACTTATCACTGATCAAGAATCCCTAAATAAAACTTGATATCAATCAAGATATGGCCTAAACCGATCCTTCCAAATTTTCATCCATCACCAAGAAACCTCACGAATGGCTTCCAAACCAAACCTAAATCCATCTATGGTTTAAATTTTACCTAACCACATGCAATATTTACACTAATTCATTCTCAACAGAGTGTAATTATGAAAAGAAGAAAACCTAGTTTGAGCTTCAACAGAAGATGATACAACCTCCAAGCTTTATCCAAAACCGCGCAGAATCAATCCTTGATGATGGTAGAAGCTTTCTCAACTCTCAATTTCTCCAGAAATCCCTTCAATGGTGAAATTCGATTTTCACTTATAACTAACTTTTTGTAACTGCTTCTTACCTTTCCAAGCTCATTCCATCACCAAACTTACTCTGAACTCAATCATGGAAATATATAGAACTGTTCTGGGCTAAAATGGGGGCCCAAAAGTGCTTGCAAGTCCAATTTCACTTTTTCATTTTCCTTCAAAGTTCCTTCATGGAAGGCCATGAATTCCACTCTATTTCAGCTTCAATCTAGCTCAAGTTCATTGCTGGTGTGTTAGTGAGGATGAAGGGTCAGGATTTGTTCCTTAATTCCAATCAAGGGTGTGGATTGATCAAGTTACTTCATTCTTAAGAAATCTTGCATTTTCCCATGAACCAAACTTCAACTTGGAAATGTAAAAATTCCAATCTATTCCAAATGAATTTTACCTTCAAAAAATGCACAAACTTGCACTAATGTAAACCAAAATGAATTATTTTAGAATTTTCTCTTTTAATGCCTTTTAATGCTTCCTCCATGAAAATTTCTTCATTCACTTCTCAATTTAATCTATATCAATGAATTCTTAGGTCATGGTTGGACAAATAACACCATTTTGAACAACTTTCATGTTGAACAAAAGTCCAATTGAGGTGTCTAAGTTGGTGAAATTGACCCATAATAAAAAATGGCCTATAATTCCAAATTCCCAAAATACCCTTGTCTTGCAAAGCTCATATCTTGAGTTCTACAAATCCAATCATGGACTTCTAGTACTTTCTAGAAAGATAAGAAGATAAGAAACAACATTCATGTTGGCCAAAAGTTCATGAGAATAATATTTCTAGGTCAAAAGTGTCATGCAAGTTGGTTGACTTTCAAGCTCCAAATTCACATTCATCTGATGACCTGTAACTTGTCTGACTCATAACTTGAGTTCTATAAACCCTATCAAGGACTACTAGTACTCAAATTGAAGCTATGATCATGCTCTACAACAATCATGTTGGGGTCAAGGATAGATGAAAATCACATCTTGAGTTATGTGGTCTTGAAGTTAGGCACTAAACTAGAGGATTTTACACTGTTAAGCTTAGAAACCCTAGCCTAGCAACTCCTCACACTCTTGATTCATGATGATTTGACCTTGGAATCACCCCTTGGACATCCTAATGCATCAATACATGATCACATGGCCTTGGAATTAGGTTTCAACCTTCTTCAAATCATCTGTTGACCCAGGGTTGACCAGATGAAACCCTAGTTGCACCAATCTTGGTAGTAGCCTCATATACTTCACATGATGACCTGTCTAGGCTTCAAAATGACTTTCAAAACTTCTCATGAGCTCTCTCAAGGCTTCAATTCCAACTACATGGATTCAAAATCATTTGAATAGCTTCCCATAACCTTCAAGTTAGGAGATGTACACACTTGGCTTCAACCCTCTCTCTGAGGATCTTTAACTTCTTTGATGAGGATATCAACCCTTGAATACTTGAATAAACCTCTTAGCTAGCTTCATAACCTTGTGTAGCCTTTTTTTGGTAGTCATACCTATTGATCTCCTGCACACATGTCAATGCAATGCAGATGGTAATGCTAATATGAATGCAATGAAACACAAGCTAAGTAAAGAAAAAGGTTAGGCAAATTTTGGGGTGCAACAGCTGCCCCTATTCAAACGGCTTGGACCTGACTGGGTGAGAAGCGAACGACTCTCAAACAATCAGGGTAGAATACGGTTTAATACCAATAAACCCGGAAATTTGCCAACCGCACAAGTACACGATACTCTGATGGGGACAAAATCTTCATAAACGGATATGACAGTTGCACGACAACTTGCTGGTGAATGATTAACTTTAAATCTCCGTCAAGATGATCATCTAATTTCGCTTCGTCCTCAAGTCATCAAGGGATCACCGGTTACACGGTAACTGGTGAAGGATTAATCTCAAATCTCCGTCAGGATGATCGTCCGGTTTCACTGTAGATCTTCGTCCTCAAGTCATCAAGGGATCACCGGTTACACGGTAACCGGTGAGGGATAGCTGATTTTTCCATCAGGCACTCTGCAGCACGGCAGCAGAAGAATTCCTTATCGTCCCCTATGGAATCGTCAGGTCGCTAGGAACGTTCGACAATATCTTTGTCGGACTCCATCAGTAAGTCAATAAGGGATCACTGGTTGCACGACAACTAGTGAAGGATCGTCGATTATGCCGTCGGGCATTCTGCGTTACAGCAGAAGAACTCCTTAACGTCACCTCTGGACTCGTCAGGTCACTAGACATTTTGACAATCAAGTCAATTATGCCGTCGGGCATCCAAGGAAATTCTTGGGCGTCAGTCGGACTTCGTCAGTAAGTCGAAAACAAGATCCTTAGTCAATCAAGAACCAAAAGGGATATCCAATCTTTTGCCGTCAGGCACTCCGCGTCAGCTGGGAGAACTTCTCAATGTTACAGTCGGACTTTATCAGTAAGTCATGAAATAGAATCCTTAATCAATCATGAACCAATAAGGATATCTAATCTTGCCGTCAGGCACTCCGCGTCAGCTAGGAGAATTCCTTCTTTGACATTACAGTCGGACTTCATCAGTAAGTCAAAGGGAGTTTGGCACTACTGCCGGACTTCAATCATCAAGTCTTCAAAGGAAATTTCAACTTCTCTGTTTGAAACCTGCTGGGGATGACACATCTCCGCTGGGGATTCTGGAGGACTATCAAGTAACTCTGCTTTGGGGATTCATAAACCATTCTGGACGAATAAACTCTGCTGAGGAATTCAAGAGTCATCCTGAACAAACAACTTCGCTGGGGACTTCAAGAATCATCTTGAGCAAACAACTCTGCTGAGGACTACAAGAATCATCTTGAGCAAACAACCCTGCTGAGGGACACCTGCACACAGGACCGGTATCGACCTAGCTCATGTTTCACATGCATATGTTTGATAATGGCGTAATGCTCCACACGGTGGAAATGCTACGCATTTAGGGTAGATGCCATGCAATCATGCAAAATGCTATGGAACCAGATCAATAAAATGAATGCTGAAGAGAACACCCTCCTGTCAAGGAGAAAGAACCATTCTGATGGGGAGAAGGAATCATCCTGTCGAGGAGAAGAAACCACACCAATCTCAATTGGACTCATCCTGGGGAAACGAACTTCAGTCGACTTTCTGCAGAGGATAAAGTTCTACGAGAACATGTACTTGCTTAACTGGGTATACGAACCACAAACTGCTGAGGACACGACGTTAATTGCCGAAATAAACTGCACGACCTTCATAGATAGAATCTACCTAGAGATATGGACTCCAATGGGAAAGTACAGCAATAGCTACTCAAACGCTCTGCTGGGGAAAACCAATAATGGCTTGAACGACTTCCAAGGACTCGGCTCTCTTGGAGGACTGCAAACTCAGATGAGAATATGCAACCAGACGCTGGAATAAATCCTACCTGCCGGGGAGGACACAACTCTGTGGGAAATTTCAATTCTGCTGGAGGCTTCAGTCTGAACCATCGAGAGCTGACCACTTGCGGATAGTCTTCTACGAGAAAACTGCATATTGACCCACTGCTGGGAACGAGTATACACTTCTGCGCATGACTCAGCTGGGGAAATGATGATCTTGCTTAGGATACATCTAGCATACTGCCTGGAGGGTGACGTCCCTGCAACAAAGTGAACAAACAGACAAGATACCCTTCACAAAGGGACCTATCAAGGTTATCATCTATGACAATGTTCAGGTAATTTCAATGTTTCAACAATTATCGGCCTGGGCCAGCAAGTTTATGTATGCGCATTCTATCAAAAACATCGGGCGTTCTTTTTTTGCAAACAAAACAGATAAAAGTTAAAACAAACAAACAAAAATACTGAATAGTATATGTTTATTGATAAACGAGCCCCTGAATAGGCAAAATGTTTTACAACAGATGCAAGCTCCTGAAATGAGGAAACTACGCAAGTATAAACATAAATATACATCAGTATACACAAATGTCCGCAATGCGGTGTAGACGAACACCATGAGTTGATCCCTCTATGACCCACTCGACTTCGATACTTCTCTAACGCTTCAGCTTTAGAAGAGATTGATTTGGATAAATGGCCCTCAGGTCTTCCCACACCACTAACAATGAAAGTTCACACGTGGAACGCAGTCATTTGCTTTTTTTAATCCCTAACTTTTGCCTGAACCGCCCTTTCGGATTTTTGATTCACCGGGATACCCTTATTTGCCAAAGCCACCCTTTCAGGTTTTCGACTTTGCGGGTGTACATTTTTTCATTTATATCCCTAATTTTTGCTCGAACCTTTTTCCTTTTTTATGGTTCGCCGGGATGCCCCCTTTTTTGCCTGGATATTTTTTTTCTTTCCAGCGGGTCGTTTTAAGCAAAGTATTTCTTAACTGCGTTCGCGTTCACAGGGGATGCAAAATCTTCGCCATCCATCGTGGATAACAACAAGGCTCCTCTCGAGAAGACCTTGCTGACGACATATGGACCTTCGTAGTTAGGAGTCCACTTGCCCCTGTGATCGGAATATGGTGGAAGAATCTTCTTCAGGACGAGATCACTCGTTTGAAAGCTTCTAGGACGCACCCTCTTATCATAAGCTTTCTTCATTCGGCTCTGGTACACGCGACCGTATGCAATCAATGCTAATCTCTTCTCATCCATCAGACTGAGTTGACTCAATTGGTTCTTAATCCATTCTGCCTCATCGAGTTTCACGTCAACCAAAACTCGTAAAGAAGGAATCTCGACCTCCAAGGGTAGGACAACCTCCATACCGTATACTAGTGAGAAAGGATTTGCCCCGGTTGATGTGCCTACCGTCGTACGATAACCATGTAGGGTAAATGGCAACATCTCGTGCCAATCTTTGTAGGTCACAACCATCTTTTGTACTATCTTTTTAATGTTCTTGTTGGCCGCTTCAACCGCACCATTCATCTTCGGCCGGTAAGGTGATGAGTTGTGATGTTCAATCTTGAAGTTCTGGCATAACTCCTTCATCATCTTGTTTTTTAGATTTGAACCATTGTCAGTAATGATCCGCTCGAGAATTCCATATCGACAGATGATGTCCTTCTTTATGAATCTGGCTACCACTTGCTTGGTCACGTTAGCGTACGAGGCTACCTCCACCCACTTGGTGAAGTAGTCGATGGCTACCAAAATGAAGCGGTGTCCATTAGATGCAGTGGGCTCGATCTTGCCTATCATATCAATACCCCACATGGATAACGACCACGGGGATGACATGACATTCAACGGGCACGGCGGTACATGGATTTTATCAACATAAATCTGGAATTTATGACATCTCTTTGCAAATTTGAAACAATCTGACTCCACCGCCAGCCAGTAATATCCTGCTCGTAATATTTTCTGCGTCATGGCATGTCCGCCGGCGTGCGTACCAAATGTGCCTTCATGGACTTCCTCCATAAGCAAACTAGCTTCTTTTTCGTCCACACATCTGAGTAGCACGAGATCGTGATTTCTCTTATACAAAACTCCATCAGGATTGAGATAGAAATTTCCAGACAGCCTCCTCAGAGTCTTCTTATCCTGGGTCAACGCTCCCATAGGATACTCCTTAGTCATAAGGAAATTCTGGATATCATGGAACCATGGCTTGCCATCGGAGGCTTCCTCAATTGCAAAAACGAATGTCGGCCTATCGAGGCGGGAAATGACAATTCTTGGAGCTTCATTCCAAAAATTGACTTTGTACATTGAAGCCAACATGACTAAGGCATCAGCCATCTGATTTTCAGCTCTAGCCACATGATGGAGTTCCACTCGATCAAAGAAAGGAAGCAGCCTTCTGGCATAATTCATGTATGGGACCAAATTCGACTGACGAGTCTCCCACTCCCCTTTTATTTGGTTAACAACGAGTTCCGAGTCACCGTACACATCCAGGTTTTTAATTCTCAAATCAATGGCTTCTTCTAAACCCATGATGCATGCCTCATATTCCGCTTCATTATTAGTGACCGAAAAAGTCAATCTGGCAGTGAACGGGATGTGGGATCCCTGGGGAGTCATAATGATTGCCCCAATACCACTTCCATAGGAATTAACTGCACAGTCGAATATCAATTTCCATTGGGACTTCCTATCTGGCCCCTCTTCGGGAAACGACTCATCACAATCTTTCACTTTTAGAAACATAATACCCTCATCAGGGAATTAAAATTTCATCGGCTGATAATCTTCGATAGGCTGTTCGGCAAGGTACTCAGACAAAATGCTTCCCTTAATGGCCTTCTAGGAAACATATTGAATGTCATACTCTGTCAACACCATTTGTCATCGGGCAATCCTGCCGGAAAGCGCTTGCTTTTCAAAGACGTACTTGATCGGATCCATCTTCGAAATTAACATGGTCGTGTAATTGAGCATATACTGTCGTAAATGTTTGGCAGCCCACGCAAGTGCGCAACACGTTTTCTCCAGCATTGAGTAACGGGACTCACAATCTGTGAACTTTTTACTCAAGTAATAAATGGCGCACTCCTTTTTGCCCGTCTCGTCATGCTGATCGAGAATGCAACCCATGCTATTCTCAAGAACTGTCAAGTACATAATTAGAGCTCTTCCAGCCACTGGGGGTATCAAAATTGGAGGTTCCTGCAGATACCGTTTTATTTGGTCAAATTCCTTCTGGCAATCCTCGTTCCAGATAATCGCCTGATCTTTTTTCAATAGCTTGAAAATCGGTTCACACGTGGCCGTGACCTGAGATATAAACTGTGCGATGTAGTTTATTCTCCCCAGGAAGCCACAAACTTCTTTTTCAGTCTTTGGCGCTGGCATATCTTGTATTGCTTTTATCTTAGCAGGATCAACCTCAATGCCTTTTTCACTCACAATAAACCCCAGTAGTTTTCTAGACCGTACTCTGAAAGTACATTTGTTAGGATTCAGCCTCAACCTGAACTTCCTAAGCCTCTCAAAAAGCTTCAGCAAATTGACCAAATGTCCCTCCTCCGTTTGGGACTTCGCAATCATGTCATCAACATAGACTTCAATCTCATGGTGAATCATGTCATGAAACAAAGTGACCATCACCCGCTGGTAAGTTGCCCCTGCATTCTTCAGACCGACAGGCATTACCTTGTAGCAGAACGTCCCCCATGGTGTAATGAACGTGGTTTTCTCCATGTCTTCCGGCACCATCTTGATTTGGTTATAGCCGGAGAAGCCATCCATGAACGAAAACACGGAAAATTGAGCAGTATTGTCGTCCAATACGTCGATATGAGGGAGCGGGAAATCATCTTTAGGGCTCGCCTTATTCAAATTCCGATAATCAACGCACATCCACACCTTACCGTCCTTCTTCTGCACAGGTACTATGTTGGCGACCCACAGAGGGTAAGTAGTGACCGCTAAAAAGCCAACATCCAACTACTTTTTTACTTCTTCTTTGATCTTAACGGCCATGTCTGGTCGTGTCCTTCTAAGCTTCTGCTTAACTAGAGGACAATCTTCTCGCAGTGGTAGATGATGAACCACTATGTCAGTGTCGAGCCCGGGCATATCTTCATACGACCAAGCAAAGATGTCACTATACTCTCGAAGCATCTCGACCAATCTTTGCTTAACATCGCTCTGTAATGCAGCCCCTATCCTGACATTTCTGACAAGTTCTTCAGAACCCAGATTAATAATCTCAATTTCTTCCTTGTGAGGCAGAATGATCTTATCTTCTTGTTTCAACAATCGAGCCAACTCTTCCGGAAGGTCTTCATCCTCCTCAATCTCTTCTTCAGCTTGATATATCGGGCAATCAAAGTCGAAGTGAGTCATAGAAGGTTCAGGGTCGATGTCATCTGTAGTGTGTATCCTGCAATAAAAAGGGTTAAGCTTAAAAAGAGGATATGCAGGTTAGCATAAACCGTATTGCCATTTTATTGTTTTTCAAAACAAAAATAAAACGAGAATAACAGAGATCACACAATTTGAATGCAAAGAAAACGCCCTTTTGATTTATTGATAATATGTACATGCATAAGCAATCAAGGCCCTGACAATAAAACCGTTATGCCCCGGGTAGAGCATAAGGTTGTACAATAATTGGAAAAGACAAAGCATTACTCTTTACGCGTCACTTGGATGACATCCTGGACGGACCAGGTGTTGAGGCTCTGGCCTGGTTTGCACGGCTGAATCCAGGAGTCTAGGTCATAGTTACTATCCTCGTCGTCTTCAGACACAGTGTTAACATTCTCAAATATCACTCCACCTTTTGCAAACTGAATCGGCCCTTTGACGCATGGCGCACTGCGAGAGGATGAAGCATCAGCAGAAGGAGAATACCCTAACCCAAACTTATCCTGCTTGTTAGGGATATCCAGGACTTGCCCCCAGCCCGGGGCAGAGCCAGCTTGAACAACAGCTTGAGCTTCCTTGAAGGAAGAGAGATTCATCTCAGGTTTCTCGATCATCATCGAAATCGCATCCTTGACTTTAACGGCCTCAAACGCCTGGCACAAAGTTTCGTGGATCTCGACATCCACCTCAACATACTTAAAAGATGACAAATGGCTCACCATTATGTCCTCTTCTCCACAGACGGTCACGATGCTGCCACCCACAACACACTTCAGTTTCTGGTGCAATGTGGAAGTTACTGCGCCCGTAGAATGGATCCAAGGCCGACCCAACAGATAGCTATAGGCAGGCATGATATCCATGATATAGAAAACTGCGTCAAAGGTTTCTGGACCAACTTGAATGGGTAGAGTTACCTCTCCAAAGACGGTCCACTTAGTTCCATCAAAAGCTTTTACCACCAGGTCACTAGGTGTACATATCAGCCCTCTCGTATCCAACCTCATCAAAGCTTTCTTAGGGAGAACGTTCAGAGATGATCCCGTGTGCACCAGCACATGGGACATGACCGTTCCTCGACATTCTATCGAGATATGCAAGGCGCTATTATGGTTCCTTCCTTTCGGTGTCAGCTCTAAGTCAGTAAACCCTAATCTGTTACCAGCATTCACATGAGCAACCACTCCCTCTAGCTGGTTGACGGAGATCTCTTACGATACATACGCTGCATTCAGAACCTTCAGCAGGGTGTTGCGGTGTGCCTCGAAACACAACAACAGATTCAGAATCGAGATTTTAGACAGCGTCTGATGAAGATGATCAACTATCTTATAATCACTTTTCTTGATCAGTCTCATAAATTCTTCGGCGTCTTTCACAAGCAGGTCTTTTCCTACCTCACGAGAGGTTTCTTCGACGACCTTACTTTTACCTCTATCAGTTTTCTCGACCTTGTCAGCTCTGTCAGCTACAGTCTCCGGTGGAGAGAACACTCTTCCACTACGTGTTATTCCCCCAGGCCCGACTAGGTTGTCAACAGATTGCCCGGATGGCTCTAACTCCAACTTCTGCCCATTGCAGTAGACATCTGCCCCATAGTGCCATGGAATAGCATTAGTGCTCTCGAACAGTATAGGCCCAACCTTCGTTATGGTGATCGTAGGTGGCCTCGATGCAGAAATGGTGATTGTTTTACGGGGGATGGTGATAGTGGCAACCTCATCCTTCTGCTCGAGCACTACTTCCCCTGATCTGTTCTCAGCCCTCCGACTAAACTGCAGAATTCCCTCGTTCATCAAACTCTGAATCCCTACTACCAACTGATCACAACCATCTGAATGGTTCGCACAATCTATACAAAACTTCCACAGCCCGAGAAAATACCTTTCTTCATCAACTTGACTTTAATGAAACCAAGTGGTGTCTTCAGGTCTTTGACATCAGTCAACAAATCTGAATCTTTCTCTTTGATGATGGTGTTAATCCCATCTCCCCCATGGTTGGGCATAGGGTTCTTCGTAACATTCGGGGCATTATCAGAAAAGTTGATTATCTTGGCGTCAACCATATCTTGTACTTTGTGTTTAAATGCTTTACAATTGTCAATCGAGTGGCCAGGCGCCCCCGAATGAAACTCACATCTCGCATTCGCATCGTAGCCAGGTTGAGGTGTCCCTGTCAAGGGAGCTAAAGTTCTCTTCTGAACTAGCTGCAACTGGAGCAAAGTCTGCAAAAGCTGAGCATACGGCATAGGTGGGGTTTCAAGATGACGACTTGACAATGGTGCTTTATTTTGGTACCTCCGGTACCCTTGCTGGTTCTGTTGCCGCTGCTGCTGAGGTTGCTGGACAGCAGGAATAGTAATGCTAGCGACCTGCTGGCGCTGGCCTTTTCCTTTTCCCCGAGCATTAGACACTGAACTTGTCTCACCTTCACGTCTCTTACCCCTGTAAGGCTTCTTTCCCCCTCCGGCTGAAGGTACATCTACACCCTGAATCTTTCCAAGTTTGATGCCATTCTCCACATGCTCTCCAGTGATTATGAGGTCGGAGAAACTTCCTGACATACCACTGACAAGCTTCTCATAGTAAACACCTGGAAGAGTAGCCACGAACATCTCGACAAGTTCTCGCTCAACTCGGTGGCTGTACTCTTGCTGCCAGTTCACGCCACCTCTAGGCGTACTCCTTAAATCCTTCGTTGCTCTTCTGAGACAAATTTTGTAGCTGAACCCGGTTGGGAGCCAGATTGCTATTATACTGATAGTGTCGCACGAATGCTTCAGCAAGGTCTTTCCAATTATGTACACTGGTGGGTTCCAAACCCATATACCACTCCAGCGAGGGGCCTGACAAGCTGTCTTGGAAGAAGTGCATCAACAACTTCTCATCTTCAGAATGTGCAGACATCTTTCGATAATAGGACCTCAGATGGACACGGGGGCAAGTAGTGCCCTTATACTTCTCGAAGTCAGGAACCTTAAACTTGGGAGGCACCTTGAGATCTGAGATCAGCCCCAGCTTGGTCATATCAACGCCCATGGAATTCACGTTCTCCAGACTCCTCATCTTGTCTTCGAGCGCTTTGAACCTTAAATGGGCTTCAGAATTCAGTTCGCCCTCGTCTCCTTTCATTGAGAATAAGTCCTCTTGACGATCCTCCTGCCAAGGTTGATGGACATTTCCCTGAGCAAACCCAGCAGCATCGAGACCATACAGATTACCAGCGCCAGCGTTTCCAGCATTACCCGTTCCTCCAATATTGCCATTGCCTATACTAACATTACCATTGGCCTCAAAGTTGCCATTTCCAGCTCCAGTTGTATTCCCATTAGCTCCAACATTAGTAACAACATTACCATTTCCACTTCCGTTCCCTCCAATAACATAGATGTTAGCATGAGGGGTCTCAACAAGCGGAGGGTTTACAACATTCCCACCATGTAGCACACCGTTGCTGTCAACGCATGCAATCAGAGGTTGTATCAGAGTTCTGAGCTGGTCCTGGCCATTAGCGACCACTTGCATGAGATCCATAAAATGATCCATCCTCTCTCGGAGCTCTTGAATGTCAGTCTGAACCTGTTCCATTACTCTGACCTGATTTGCTTTGGTAGAATACCGGTGAATCTGTCTTTGCTCAATCCTGAAAACAAACCTGTAAACACAAAGGGTTAGATAAATAAGCCAGAGGCATGTGCTATGCAAAATGATAATGCAAATGCAAACGTGTGTCTGTGCCACGAGAGAGATCCCCCCGATCCTAGTTTCCAAGACAAATAAAGTCTAATATCCAATCATGGAAAGAAAACCTCGTATATATCTGAAAAACCCACGCGGGCAGCGTACAATTGTAATCAAATACAATTGAAGCAATAAGTGTGACCCCAACCAACAAACCTGGTGGTGGTCAGCATATCAATGCATAAAAATACAAAGAAATACAAGGAAATCAAGTGCGACTACGGGCACGAAAATCTTCCAATAACTTCTTCGTAGTGGGATGGTCAGGCTGGGTGAGCAGACCCCGGATCAACAGATCCCTCTGCCTGATGGTATCCTGGAGATCCTCGGCAACGTCTTCACATGCACCCTTTCCAGAGCAGTCTTCCCCTCTACACCTCTTAGCATCAGCTCTGAGTTGACAATCCTGTAGGTTTGCCTTGGTTTCAACCAATTTGTACTGAACATCTTGTCGAAGTGATGCTTCAGCCTCAATCTTCTTGTCCTTGATCTCAATCTGAAACTTCAACTCGGCTATTTGTTACTTCAACTTCTCCTCTCGCTCTTTGTGGTTGGTTAGGGTGTTGTTCCACAACTTCTCCTCTCGCTATTTGATACACTCGTTCCTTCTGACCAGGGGGACGTTAGGAAAGCCACCGCAACTATGCACAGTTTCCTTGCCTAGCAGATCTCTATCAAACCAGGTGATATTGTCAGCAGACAAACCCATCAAACGTGCTGACCAAGGTGAAGTCTCAGCAGAATTAATAAACGAATCCGTTTTAGGAAGATGGCTGGCAAACCACTTATACAGCAAAGGAGCGCAACATGCCACATTCTTCCCTTTTCTATTTTCATTCTTGCTATGAACTGAATGATAAACGTCTCCGAGAAGAGTGGGCACTGGATTCCTGGAAGCAAATATGTGGCAGGAGTCCATACCTATGAAGTCCGAGTGACTTGGGAATAGCACGATTCCGTATATGCAAAGGGCTAAGATGACATTGAACACTACCCAACAACCCTTCTTGGTAAACCCTTGGGCCTTCTCCACCAGGAAAGGCAAAGAGAAACCATAAACCCCAATCTTTCTGAACAACATCCCTTTCAACTCTGAGTCATCTAAATGAAGAGCAGCAACCAACTTACCCAAGTTAGGTTCACCATCAACAAGGTAATAAGGCATCTAATTCAACAAAGGTACCCCCAGCAAGTCAAAATACTCTTCTAAGGTCGGAGCTAGGACATAGTCTAGAAAAACGAAGCATCTGAGTTACGGGTCATAAAACTGCAGAAGAGCGTAGAGGTCGTTCAACTCGTACGTAGAAAGCTTACACACAATATTCAGAAGTCTCCCATAGCTTTTTCTGAAATCCTCCATCACTTTTTTATCAGCCAAAGAAATCAAACCCCGTAACTCTCGGATGTCAGGTGTTGGTAGCTTGTAAGCCACTATTTTCTTCAGAGATGTCATGTCAGCCATAAGGATCAACATCACTAGAACCAGGGGATAAGTATGCACCTGCAACATAGACAAATGTTAATGATATGCAAATGAGAATGCCAAATGCAACAATGCAATCATGCAAACATATGGCAAGAGATCAAGATGACTGTGCTATTGGTTGAGAAGGACCAAAACTCTGCTCCGGTGAGAATATAACACAGCTCTGATAATAAGAACCCTCTGATACCAATAATACTGATTCACTATCAAGAAAACCAGGTTGTCTGAAGGCCAAGGTTTCCTGCAATAACCCGACCCTGCTCACAGGTATGGACCCAATCACAGACAAGATTCGGCATCCTATGCGTTTCCCAGCATCACAGATTTTCACAAAATGATGATACATTCACCATTTTTGGTTTGGCATCATCACTCCCTGAAGAGGCCTCACTTAGCTGAGTCACAAATGAACGGTCCCCAAAGTCGACAATCCTCAGATCCAAAATCCTCTTGAGTCCAAAAGACCGATAGGAAGTCATCAAAGAGAACCTCGTCTGAGTATGGATTACATGGGAACTGATGCGAGCAAAGCAAGCACATCTACCACTAATCCACTCTAATGCTATATTTTCTCTCAAGCCTGGGTCTGGCTTTTCACTCATCAGAATCAGTCCCTCCAACAACAGCACAACAAATAATCATATTATACTGAAAGTAAAGTGCAGGAAAGTAAAGTGCAATAAATAAATGCAAACCCAACAGATAAACACACAAGCGCTAGGATTGACTCGCCTAGGGGGCGTTGGATCCCCATCAGAGTTGTCAGCTGTTGCTACTGCGAAAATAAGGCGCCGACTGTAACACCCCAAATTTAATCGAAATATTTTAATGAAGTATTGGAAATAATGTGCATTTTGGAGTGTTTATTTTGATTAATAGTATAAAATATTAATTTATTAGTATTATTATTAATTAAAATGAAAATAAGGAGAATAAGGGTAAAATGGGGCATTATGAAGAGTTAGTAAGGGTAATGAGGGAAAAGCCCAATGTGTAAGGCCTAAAGTTAGATTTGACAAAACTGAGTTCTGAAAGGAAAAGGAAATTCATTTTGTGTTAACCGTGGAATTGTGGCCAGAGCTCTAAAGAAAGGTCGGAAAAAGAAATCCCAAGTGATCGTGAAAAGCTGCAGATTCGACTAAGGTATGGGGAGTATTGCTTTTCATAGTTTTCTATATATGACTTTTGGTGTGTTTATGGTTGATTTAAGATTTAAGGTATTTTGGGTTGGTTGTGGGAAAATAGGGAAAATAATGCTTTGAGATTATGGTTAATGGTATGTAACACTGAATATTGATATGAGAAAGGAAACCTTAGGCCTTTGTGGCCAAAATCTTAGATCGTTATATGTCTGCCCATATGGGATAGAATATTTGATATTTGAAATTACGATGCCTTCGGAGCAATTGTAAGGAAATTGACGGTAGACCCTAGAGGTTAGTGGTTAGTATTCTTGACCCTTTGACTGTAAAGATGAGAAATAATGATTTTTTCCTTCATGGCCAAAACCTTGGATTGTGATATGTTTGACCCTATAGGAATAAGAATATTCAAATGTGAGTAACTCTGAAGTACTCAGAGTAATTGCAGGAAACAGTGTTTTAGGCGTTGCAAATGTTGTCAGATGAGCCTAATAAACCATAGAAGTTGTGCTGTTATTGCCGTATAACCTTAGGAATGTTTTAATGATGTTTTGGGTAAGTTGAGTGAGTGATTCGTAAGAATAATTGAGTAAAAATCAGTTCCGGAGCGTAGCAGCGTCTTTCTGTCCGTCACGACTGTTCATGTTTTCGGTCAAAATTGTTTTTGAAGTAACTTTGGATCCGTAAGTCCGTTTTGACCCCCGTTCGAAGCGTTGGAAAGCTAATGAACAGAGCTATAACATAGGATAGATAATGGAATTTTTTTCCCAATATTTTTATATCTAATCATGTTTGAGAAGTCAATTGTGTATATGTTTTAGTAACGAATCATGTTTTGGTTCAATGATGTCTTGATGTTTTGATTCTGTGATTTCTGTGATGGGTTGTTGTAAGTATGAAGGTGGGTTTTGCGTGAGATGTACATAATGTTAAGATGATTTCTATGATGTATTGATTGAATTAATATGATGAAATAATATGAGGAATGATGAACTATGTGATAGCATGATGAATGATGAATTATGTGATAATATGATGAATGATGATGCACCTTATGCTGTATTGTAAGGATTATTATTGTGACGTGTGCATCATACATTCATTTGCATCCGGACTTCGGTTCAGGACCTCGATTATTATGACTTCAATCCCACTGTGTGGACGTGAAGTGTTGTGACGTGCTTCGATCCTATTGATGGGGATCTATGGAGGGTTGATGGCCTAGTGTCCATCGAGATGTGATGATTGGTACCACATGCATTGAGTAGTGTCGCATTTCATTTATGAGTCTTTTTGTATAAATTATGACGTTGTGGCCTTTGAGCATATTTGAGGAAGATCAATGTGTTGAATATAAATATGACGTTGTTTGTGCATTAATTGTTATACATTGATTATTATGAATTGTTTTACTCACCCTGCCTGTTTGAATGTTACCTCCACGTGGGTAACGTGCAGATGATGCAGTTTAGCTGTGGACGCCGTTGAGGAGTACTTTTGAAGTTTTTGAGTATTTTAGTCTTTTGGTCAGCCTAGAGGGTCTTGCTCTGATATGTAACATCGGGTTGGGTTCCTTGAGTTGATTTTATACCTTTGAAGTCATTTTGATTTAATTTCCCTTTTTAGGAAACTTTGATTTATGTTTTGAGTTCCGCTCTTTACGATGTTTTGATGTACTTTGAGAAAACCCGTATGTTACGGAGCAGTGACGTGTTTTGTTGACTTTGAGAAATGTTTGCCCTTTCGTGGCATTTTTAATGAGATTTATTTATTCACTATGATTTTAAGTGTTATTTTGCCTTATTATGTGTTGGGGTAGAATAGGTGTTACATTAGTGGTATCAGAGCAGGTCGGTCCGTCCGGCCAAGTGTTTATGTTGTTAATCCTCTGTCAGTCGATAGTGTGAGAACATTATTGATGAGTTGTTTCCTTATAACTTTGTTGGTGGTTGTAGATGGAAGGAAGGAATGATCGTGCTATTGCTGACGCGCTGGAATCACTTGCCCAAGTGATGGCTCAGAATGGTGGACCTCCAGATGAGTTCCGCGCTTTGGGAAAGTTTCAGAGGAACAGTCCGCCGACTTTTGTGGGTACTCATAATCCTGAAGATGCGCATAAATGGCTGAAGGTGATTGAGAAGATTTTCCGAGTTATGGCATGCACTGATACGCAACAAGTACAGTTTGGTACACATATGCTAGCAGAGGAAGCTGAGCACTGGTGGGATAACACTCGCCAGAGATTAGAAGATGCTGGCATGGCAGTGACTTGGGCTGTGTTTAAAGAAGAGTTTCTGAGAAAGTATTTTCCTGAAGATGTTCGGGGAAAGAAAGAGGTGGAGTTCCTTGAGCTAAAGCAAGGTAATATGACTGTGGCTGAGTATGCGGAAAAGTTTGAGTCCTTGGTCAAGTTTTGCCCGCATTACAACCGTGCTGATGCAGAGATGTCGAAGTGTCTCAAGTTTGAGAATGGGTTGAGACCAGAGATTAAGCAGGGAATTGGGTATCAGCAGATTCTTCAGTTTTCAGAACTAGTGAACAAGAGCAGAATCTATGACGAAGATAACCGAGCTCGATCTACTCACTATAAGAAGCTGAGTGAGAAGAAAGATAAAGGTCAGTTCAGAGGAAAATCGTATGCGACTTCTAGTGATAAAGGGAAGCAGAAGGCTTCTGATGGGAAAAAGCCAAGTGGGGGAGCGGCTAACGCTCCAGGTAAGTGTTTTAAGTGTGGCGAGCAAGGCCATCGTGCTGAGAATTGTAAGGCGCTGAGATGCCACCGTTGCGGCAAGAGGGGTCATAAGGCTACTGATTATAAAGACGAAGCTCCGACTTGTTTCAACTATGGAGAGAAGGGTCACATCAGTACCCAGTGTCAGCAGTCGAAAAAGACTGCTACTGCTGCTCAGACAAGTGGCAGAGTGTTCGCTTTGAGCGGTGCAGAAGAAGCCAAGACAAATAACTTGATCAGAGGTACTTGTTTTATTACTGATGTTGGATTGATTGCTATAGTTGATAATGGTGCTACCCATTCGTTTATTTCGCTTGAATGTGCAAAGAGATTGGATTTTAAATTGTCTTCTATGAATGGAAGTATGGTTATCAATACCCCGGCCAATGGTTCTGTGACTACTGCGTTAGTCTGTTTGAGTTGCCCTTTGACTATTTATGATAGGAACTTTGTGATGGACTTGGTCTATCTACCTTTACACCAAATTGATGTTATCCCTGGGATGAACTGGTTGGAGTACAACTATGTTCACATAGATTGTTTTAGCAAAACTGTGAGGTTCCCTGAGTTTGGCGATGGAGGGGAGCTGATGTTTGTATCTGCCAAGCAAGTAAGAGAACTCTTGGAAGATGAGACCTAGATGTTTGCCTTGTTTGCGTCGCTTCAAGTTGATCGTGAAGCAGTGGGCGTAGAGCTACCGGTTGTTCGGGAATTTCCAGAGGTGTTTCCAAGCGATATGAGTGACTTACCTCCTAAGTGTGAGGTAGAGTTTACTATTGAGGTGATACCGGGCACTAGTCCTGTATCGATAGCTCCTTACCGGATGTCTGCATCTGAGTTAGGAGAATTGAAGAAACAGTTGGAAGACTTGCTTGAGAAGAAGTTTATTCGACCGAGTGTTTCTCCGCGGGGTGCTCCTGTGTTGTTGGTGAAGAAGAAAGATAGTAGCATGAGACTTTGTATGGACTATCGACAATTGAATAAGGTGACTATTAAGAATAAGTATCCACTCCCGAGGATTGATGATTTGATGGATCAATTGGTGGGTGCCTGCGTGTTTAGCAAGATTGATTTGAGGTCTGGTTATCATCAGATTCGAGTTCAGCCTGATGATATTCCGAAGACAGCTTTCAGAACGAGATATGGACAC